>LN483352.1:917692-1355115 GCA_900002565.1 Culicoides sonorensis | reverse complement strand
AACATCATGTTTTCTTATACATATTTGTTGTCTTCTGTATTTTATTTAATAATAATAATAATAATAATAAAGTTAAAGAAAAAAACATACATAACATTACAGAGAGTAAAGCAAAGCAAAGCAAGGCAAAAAAAAATTCAGATACTCAACACATTTCATTACACACTCTCTAGATATTTCATACTACACACATAAAACATTTTTTTCCTTCATCTTCTTCTTTTATTTTTAAATAAAAATAATAATAATAAAATGTGAACAACTTAAAAGTGTTATGAGCGGGTACACACATATTCATATTATTATTATTGTCGTATTTTTTTTTTAATTTCAATTTTGTGTGTGAGAAAAAGAAACAATATTCATCGGTCGCGTACTACTAAACATCCATATATGTGTGGCAGTGCCATGCCATGCCACAAAGATGTGAATAATAAGTTGAATGAAAAAGAAGAAAAAAGTTCATTGTCCCAAAAGCGAAGAAGAGGAATTTTTCGTATTTCTTTAAGTAGATTTTTTTTTTATATATTTCACTTTAAATATAAAATAATAATTTCAATGTATTAACTCTCCAATATCTCAATATATATAACAAAAAAAAAAAAAAATGTACACATATCACTAGAATATGAGTGTATAAACTTTTTCTTCTTATTATTGTTATTATTATTATTTAAACATTGTCCATATTATTATTATTATTTTTATTTTTATTGTGAGTTGAACTGTTTTGTGGAATGTATTTATGTTACATATATGAAATGAAAAAAAGATACTAATGTTTAATAGGTAACAGGCAGAAAAATTTATGTATCTTGATATTTGAAACAGAATCAAATGAAAGAACAAGACAAAGTAAAGACATGAGCAAGTATTTTTTTATTTTCATTACAGAATGATGATGATGAAGAAGAAAAAAAATGATTATTTTCTATTTATTTTTTTATTTATTTATTTACACACATTTAACTACTAACTTATTTGCCTGGCTTTGATATGCGATGTAACGATTTACATCATGACATTACATTGCTTATTTAACGATGAGAGCCACATGCAGCAATGAACTGTTTAAATAAATACAATTACAGAAAATGATCTGATAATTTTTATAAGAGAACTGGGAAATGATTAGAATAAGTCACTGAATGGGAAATTTTAATTTTATTACTGGAATGAAGAAGCGAAATTTGAGATAATCTTCGAAAATTTCATGGAGTACGTGAACTGGCCATAAATTGTATATGACGTGAGTCCTTCTCAGGAAATTTATCACTGCTCATTTGAGAAAAAAATGTCAACCTGAAATCTTGAGAAAAAGCTCTTCTAGCAAAAGTGAGGGACATAGATTAGAAGATTCTCTAATGTTGTTCTTATTTCAGAAAATGTAAAATACCAGAAAATTTGAGTCTCTCTCAAATAATGCAACGTTTTCGCATCTCAGAACATGAGCTTACCTTCATTCAATGGCAGTCGTGTTTTGACGTGACATCAATGATTGATCTAATTTTAATTTTTAATGTAACTGGAACTTTTATTGCACTTGGTTTTCGCTCTTTAGATGATATTCTTAAAAATAGGGAATCCGATTCATAAAACGACACGGTAATTGACCAAAAAATTCAAAAGTGACCATTTTGACTTCCATTTTTCAAAGAAGCATATTAAAATTATAAACAACATGTCGATTTTAAGTATAACAGACGATAAAAGCAAGAATACAAACAAACACACACACACACACAAACCATGTCCATATCAAATAAAAAATCAGTTAAATATAATATAAAAATCGTAATTGATAGGAAATTGTTTCCAAATTTGCTGAAATGTGTTCATATATCTGTTAAATGATATGTTGATATGTTGCCTATATATGCAAAAAAAAGAACATACAAGAAAAGGAGCAAAAAACAACTTTAAACTAACATGCATGACTATGTTGCCTTATGACTTGAGGCGCACCAGAGGCAGGTGAAATATCAATGTTATTTCAATACACAATAACAAACATAAACACAAAAATGAGAATAATGGACAGTGATATGTAGCATTATACCCAAAAGCCAGAAAAGCGCATTCTTCTAATAACCATTTAAAACAAATGTATACAAAATTCGTGTATGTTAAATAATAATAATAATGAAATAAAAAAAGGAAGGTGATGAATGTATAGGTGAAAGAAGATGCGAGACAAATTAGTGAACAATTTTTATATAAACTGTTCAAATTTTTGTTACTTTTTTAAATGTAATTCACATTTTTTTATTTGATTCTGTTGCATGTGCGTGCATTTTTATTTCCTTCTCCACTTTTATTTTTGTCGATTTTTTTTCATCGTTTTTATTTAATATCAATGAAAAAAAATTAACGATTTGTTTGAATATCTTTTTTTTTGTAAATTATATTAAAGTTAAAAAAAGAATGACAGTATGTGGCCTTTTAATGTTAAATGTATCAGAATCATGATTTTTTTCACATTTTTTATGTTTAATGTAATGTTCTTTAAACAAAAAATAAAAAAAAACTCACATTAAAAAAAAACGATAATTGTTTATAATTTCCACAAATATTTTTTTTTGTTTTCTTTTTAAATCAAAGTCAAATAATTTGAATCATGATAAAAATTTTTGAGGTGTCTAACAAGGTTATTTCGAGTCAAATGTAACATTTTGACTCATTTTCATTGAAATCTCACAGTATTTTCATTATTAGTGATAGATTTTTATTGCTCATTAAAAGTAAACACGTGGAATTTTAAAATCATTTTGAATTGAGCTTCCATAAGATTTTCTTTTGTAATAAAGTACAAAAATTATTATTAAAAATTCGTCAAGCTTCTTGTGAAACATTGTAATGTGTGTGTTTGTATTTTATTTAAGATAAAAAAGTATGAAGATTGTGTTAAATATAAACAACTTGAATGAATATTATAAAAAAATGAGTAAATATAACAGAATTGATTCAAAAATAATAAATGTATCATCATTATTTTCATCATCTTGAGTTTTTTCTTTAAATTTTACATTTTTTTAATGAAGAGTGTCATTAGGCAGGAACATCGGGATCTTTGAAGTCAAAATAAATTCAATTCAATTCAATTGATAGAAATTTGAACCAATCTTTGTAATTACTGCAACAGCTTCACTGTATAAAAACGTCCCGCCAACCACCCGCAAAACGTGGATTACACAACTGAAAAAAATACACAAAATTTTCAAAATTCGCAAACGGCACTCAGATTTTATTCCCGAAAGCGTTTTATGGCGTTATTTCAAGGCCTCTGATCACGACGATAATTTCTTAGGACTACGAAACATCTTTCCAGAAAATTTTACTTCCTCGTTCTGATAAACTGGAAATTGACTTCATTTTTCATTATTTTTCAGATAAGTGATCCTGCCTATAAAAATTTGTTTACACCACAAAATATTAATAATAAAAAGTTTATGATCTGATTGTCCAAATTTCAACACAACTTTTTCCAGAAATAAAATTTAATTTATCCGCTTTTTGTCATGCCTCAATTCTATTTTTACCGATTTTAATGGATATTTTGTGTTGAAATTTGACGAAAAATTGATTTTTGGTGAACCTCATTTTAAAGAGCCCACATTCCAACTGTCATTTTTCCGTTAAATTTTTCCTGATCAAGTGCTCTAACTTTATTTTCATTTTCTCAAAACCCATTAAAATCATTTTCTCACTCAATTTGTTATCTGGGATCAATTTCATCGACTAATCATCATCCTGTTTTGACACTTTCGGTAATAATATTATTAAAATGATAAAACAAAAAATTTTCTGTCAACAAATAAACAAACATACACAAAAAACGACACAGAACAAAAAAAAACATAAGAAACAAAACAGAATCACAATGAAAGAAAAGTGAGAAATAAACCAACAAAAAAACGTTTTAAAACAAATCACCGTGTAATAATTATCGCCATTATGTTACTTAACTAACAAATTTACACGAGATTAGAATATTTTGATTTTTATGTACGATTTTCAAATACAGTTAAAAAACGGAAAAATCAGCAAATGGAGGTCAAAAAAATTGTACCAATTTAAATTTGATCAAAATTTTTCTCAGTAAAGATATTTTTTTTTAAGATTTATTATTGAAAAATTACAGAACACTCTTAAATTTACTCAAAACACGATTAAGATTTATCTCCGCCACACGTATATTGGTTGATTTTGAACATCACACGCACACGCAGTTTTTTTTTAAATTTATCATCATCTCTCTATTTTATTTTTTTTAATGTTAATGTTAAATTTAATAAAATATTTCTATTTTTGTTTCTCTTCATACAAAAATGAATTTATTTTCGGCAAGCGAGTAAAACACCAAAAAATGTATCGATAGAAAAAGATGAATAGAGGAAGAAAAAAAAAACATGAAATTAACTAACTTTGCTTATGTCTTACTTTCGTTCATTCATACATTCCACACGAGTAGACTAAATCATTAAATTGTTGATGATTATTTACATCAAATTTAACATTTTATAGTACATAATTTTTGGTTGTGATCTGTCGTTTCAAATATACGTACAGGGTCTTCCGTAATTTAATTTGAATTTTTTGGTTGAATTTGTGTGATAAATCAACGATGATCACCAGTTGAAAGATTCCTATAAAAATATTATAATAAAATTAACATAAAATGTTTTATTTCAATATTTTTTTGTAGATTTCTAAGTCATTTAGTCATTTATTTTTTGGTTGATTTTTTTTTGGGTGTTGATGTTGTTTAGAAAATAGTAAATAAATTTTGTGTTAGTGTTTGTTTTGTATAAATTTGAGGAGATTATAATGAATTTTTACATAAATTAACGTTTGGTCACACTTAAGGCATATATTATGAAGAGATAATCTGTGACCTGTCACTCAGTTTTTCAATTGAAGTGAAATTGTATTTAAATTGGCGGTTAATGAATGAAATTGATTATAAGGGGCTCTGGCCCGATATTAGAGATTTGAGAAGTCCATTCGACTTGTTTCAGTTCCAGAAAGTCCCCTCACATTTTCTAGAAACGAAATGACTCAAAACTCTTGCAAATTGAGGGCATACAAAAAAAAATGTTTAGGGGTCTCAGGAAAAATTTGCATCGTTTGCCTTGAACCATTCATAGAACCATCCTCGTCTCTATGCCCATCCTGTAAGACCTGACACTAGTGAAAGGAAACTGCCAGCCTCAATGCAGGTGAAGCACTGTGACCTTGAACCTAGATAAGCCGAACTTCTTATGTTATTAGAAAACTCGCTAAATTCATGTTTCGATTAAAACGAGAGAATCTTCATCGTCTAAGTTCGTACCCCGAAAAGCTCATTACAAGTTTCAGTCCATTCAAAAGGAAGTTCCCATGGGATATTTTACAGCTTACTGTCATTTCAAAATAAATAAACTCACAGTGTGACATGAATCACATGCCACATTTCCCTATAATTTCATCATAGTTTCCTGCTCCTCTCTTCTCCATGCGTGACATCAAACCACACCCTCACCCAAATATCTAATAATAAAGACAGTAATAAGTAATAATAAAAAATAATAATAACAACATTTTAATACATCATATAATATTACGAAAGTCATAAATGTATCCTGAATTTTTGGGTTGTTGTTTTATAACTGTGTGACTTTGACTGTCATCAAAAAATACAATAAAAAAAATGAAATAAATAAGGAATCTATACACCTGAAAATTGAAGAAAAATTTCATACAAGACAAAAAAAAACATCAAAACATCAACAATAACAGCAGCAGCAACAGCAACAGTAACTAAATATGTTTTCATATCCGCACACAACACCATCAAAAATGAAATATAAGTAAAAAGTACTGAAAAAAATAAAAGAAGTAAAAAAAACACTCATATATCTTTTCTGTATCTGTATTAAATTGTAGTAGATACATAGAATATACCTGATAATAATAATAAATATAATAATGCCTTTTTGAATATACATATAATATGACTTTCATACTAAAACATGTTAGGAAAATGTAAAATGTTGTGTTTGCATACGTATTTCTATACAAAAAAAAAAAACTCATAACTCGAAGGCATTTTCTCTATATATGTTACATTTTATATCTTGTTGATGTTGTTGTTGTTGTTACTTTTTGCATATACGATGTGAGTTTTGGTACTAACTTTATAAATTAGGTTGAGGTGCTCTTTCCCTATAAATGTTTACTTATTACGAATATACGCATATTAATAATTTTTGTTTGATATATGAATGTGGAAAAAGAGTCGAGAGTATATTGTAAAGTTTATGATTTTCATTATAATGTAATATTATTTAACATATTTTATGTGTTAGATATGTTTTGAATTTAATTTAAAAATTTTGAATTTCAGGATATTTTCTTAGATACTACCACGTTGAAATTTCCAAAGAATTATAACGCACCTTCCATTTTTAAGGCGTCGCCTTATTTTCATAAAATTTCCCTTAGGCTACGTTTATCGAGATCAGATCAGATTTGTAGGGCACTCAGGCCATCAGTTGGGCCCATCGTACATACCCGTTATCATCATCCGAGGGACTAAGCTTTTATCCGGTCATTCCAAGGAGTCACCACCTTTATCTAGCCTCTAACTCAAATTGAGTAGACGGAAAAAAGGACGTTTGAGATTGTAAAGTTTAATGGCCGGAGCGAGAATCGAACTGCTAACCTGAAGATTGATAGTCCAACACGCTAACCACTGCACCGTAGAATCCCCTACGTTTATGAAAGGCACGACCGTAGTTCAGGGGGTAGTTAGGTCGCGCCAAATTGACCCATGCCAAATTCGTCAAACATCATTTTTGCCAAATGCTAAATTTTCCAATAGCCAAATTCGCCAGATGCCAAATGTGCCAAAATGAAAAATGATTTTTTTTCCTGGCAAGCCACCTGACTACTCCCTGCCGTAGTCTTAATGAGCCCTATTGTGGCCATCTCGAACCCACTGGTTTTCCATTCTAACGGTACCTTTTAACAATACTCACTTAATCCATTTCCAACATACCTAAAATCATAAACATTAACTCTACCTAACATTTTGCATTATATTTCATTTTATCATGTTGAAATGTCGACTTACCTATTTCAACTTCCACATACGTGTGACATAACGCATAAATATACATATATAATAAAATAAAATATACATATAAATAAATAGCAAACCATTATTATGATGAATAGAGAATAATAATAACTAAAATATAAAAGCATTTGAAGTGTAAAGTTTGAAGAGTAAATGTGTGCCTTATAATCATCATTGCAATACATACACACACACACAGACATATAAATATCATATCATTTTGTCGTCAATGCAAGCATTTATGGAAAAATTAATGCTTTTTAAATGCATTAAATGCAATATGTTTGGTTAAAATAATCAACACTAAGCCCACTGCTGCAAAGACACACATACACACTCATACACACGAAATACAGCCATACATGAATTTAATTTTAAGTACAAATAAGCGATAAAGCACCGATTTTACCTTTCTCTATTATTTTTATTATTATTATTGTTATTATTTTATGCTATTTGTATTTCAATGTTTATGCATTTAATACTCATACCTGGCATGGCATTGCATGGATGTTGTTATTTTCATATTGTAATTTGAAAAATGAGTGTTGAAATAATGCATTCAATTGATCAGAGTGTGAATTCATTTTGAAATCAAGATCTGTTAAAGTACTTGAGAAGGTTTTTAAATGTAAAATGAAAAAAAAATTTAAATGATCGGAAACTGAACTCAATTGAGATTTTTTAAAAGGTTTTACAATTAAACGTCTGTTCGTTATCGATGAGTGTCTATGAAAAAAAATGCAAAAAATTGAATTTAGAATTAAAATGAATGATTTGTAGAGAAATGTAAAATTTAAGGTATTAAGATAAATTTTTCACTGAAATCTGACGGTTTAAAGTTAAATTTCATCATAATTTAAGTAAGAATTTTCATTGAAAAGCATTTTCTCATATGAATTTCATGTAAAATTAAAACTTAACCCATAATTAAACAGTTTTTTGCATATTTTTAATGTAAGTTTTCATTTAAATTGAAATTTAAACTAAAAAAAAACACATTTAGTGGTTTGGTTTGTAAAATTATATATATTTTTTTTATAAATAGATGAGAAAAGTCCAAACAATTTTTTTTTATTTTTGGTATAACTTGCGTTTCTAAGTGTGTCTCATATTTTGCTATAAATTTGCTGCCAGATATTTGTTAGCAGGAAAAAAATTAAAAAAAAAGGTATTCAGGTTTATTGTGTGTTTCAATATCTGTGTATGCGCTGTGTGTGCGTGTGTATGTACGAAGGAAAAAGGCAAACAAACAATATATGTATTGTATGAGTGAGGCCTAATGGTATAAAAGAAAAATATAAATGAGATACATTATAAATGTGTAGTACGAGGAAAAAATTATTATATTGTGTGTTATATGTTTTTTAAGCGAGGCTCATCAATTAAGGGATGGCAAATCAAATGAAATTGAATTTGTAAGTTTCACAGTTTATTTTTGAAGATTTCATATGTGTATCTATACAAAATTAACTGTCAAATTTGCCCTGTAATCAAATGTCACTGAACTGGAAGGAAAATTTAAGGTCACGAAATTGGTTTGGACCGTGAAGAGTCTTCATCAAATTTTCATTGAAATTCGGGACTTGAACATCCCTGTAACATAAAAGCAAGAATATTGCCATTTGAATCGAATGCATGGACGACACGAAAAGGAATACATTGAGAAAAAATTTTCCTCTTTGTATTATTATTTTTTTTTTTGCCACACTTTTTCCTTTTCGTCTATAAAATATAACATGTACCTTCACTATAGACGGGCATACACACAGAGGGACTTTGCTTCTATAAAAATAAATAATCCACTTCAGTGTATATCTGCTTGCCTTGTGAATTCTGTTTCAACTTTTATAAAACACACACACACACAAAATATAATAAAAATATTGTAGCAAGTAGGCAACAAACATTTTCTCTTTTATTTTTCATTTCACCCAACAATTCACATTTGTATGCACATCCAAAACATGGTGGAAATGGTGGTGGCAAAGAGATCTATCTACAAAAAAAAACACATCGTATATGTGTGTGTGTGTGTATGACATGCATTTAAGATCTATGAAAAATAGACAGAAATGAAGTACCCTCATACCATTATGCTGATCTTTCTATATGAAATATGGAATAAAATGGAAAATGTACAGAAGAAAAATGTATCTCTGTCTATCTACGTCTCTGTATGTTTTGGTATAAAATAAAATAAAATAATATTCTCTGCTTTTGCTATATGTTTATTTTTATTTTTTTTTCACTGTTGCTAAAATTCGTACATTATCCACATTTTATAGGGATGAAAATAAAGAAGAAAAAAAAATAGAAAATTGCCACTGCTTTAAGCATCAACCCAACCTTAACATACATATAAAGCATAATAATAATATACCTTGGTGTAATACACAAACAATAAATATGCGGCATAAATACAACACAGAAGAAGAGAAAAAAAACACATAAAAATAAAAGATAAATAAATGGATAGACATTACACCCAAAAAAATTCAAGTAAAAAAAAATATTTTTGCCAAAAATAATTCTGTTGAATGGTGGGTCAAAAAATTGCCATTTGGATTAGTGTGTGAATTTGTTTTATTTCCATGGTTATTACAAAAGGAGATTTATTTTAAGGAAGTTGCCACCGGCACAAAACCCATATGAGCCACACTTAAAGTAAAGCATCTTGAGCTTTATATCCTGATTAAATAATTTCCTTCACTTTTATTTCATTTCACTTAGTAGCAAATTCCAAGAAATGCAAAATATCGCGTTAACATTTCACATTATTTTCCTTTTTTCGGTTTAAACCAAATATGTCTATACTAAAAAAAAACGGTTGAATACGCGGAAAATTTTCTCACCCCTATTATCCATTTAAAAGAAGAAAAAAAAACACGAAAAGTTAAATTTTAGTCGCATTTTATTCCTCACCATAAAATAATACATGATTGTTGTTTAAATATCTTTCATGAAAATTTTTCCAAGTATGCATAACATTGGGCTCAAATCTATATAATGTGATAATAAAAAAAACGAAAACTTGCAAAGCAAAAAAAAAACATAATGTACAATTTTTTCGCCTTATTTTGCCAAACATTGCTCTTTTTTTAACGTTTCTCTTCTTTCTACAAATTTTTTTTTTTGTTGTATAATTTTATATAAATGTATATTTTTCGACATATTTTGTTCAAGGGAAAATTACACGGAACAAAATGATTGTTATGCAAAAGTCTTGTGAGCGAGAAAGATGCTTTTCAAGGATTTTAATCAGTTATCATTGGTTTCCGTGTATATGAAAAATAATAATAATTTTTTGCTTCTCACTGTCTCTGTTTATAAAAAGATACGTCGTATGTACATGTTAAAGGTTATTCATACACTCAACTCGTCTTATTTCTTGTCGTTTGCCATGTATTTTTTTGTTGCTCTTCATTTTAGTCTAAAAGGTTCAACATTCACTGGCTTTTATTATAATAAAATAATGTATAAAGTTAGAGATATGAAAGGATAAAATGAAATATATTTTTTGGCAGTATATTTTTTTTTCTCTCTCATAGTTTTGGGAGTAGAAGAAGACATTTTCCACTTCATTTTTTATTTACATGAAAATAGTTTGTTGTTGACTTTTTTATAGGTTATTGATTGAATTTCCTCGTCTTTCATTTACTGGTGATATGTGATTATGAAACAGTCATTGCTTTAATACAGTATTTTCAAACCACTGAGATCAGATGGAAGCCATTGGGACACAAATAACTCTTCCATTGTCCTTCGACTTGTCCAAATTGTGGCAGTGTAGCCAGCAGGAAAGTCCCATAGGCTTTTCCGACTAGTTTTGGGTTGAGAGTGAAGAACTTATGCCTTCATTGTGTTTCTGAAGTTAAATTTCAATAAAATTGTTTTTTTTGTGGGGCAAAATGTGCATTGGGTCCAATTTTGGAAGAGTATATCTTCAAATGTGCACTGGGCTATTAACAGATCGTATTTTCTGATCAAAAATCTCTCATATTAATTTGAATTTCATAAAATTCATAGCATATTTTGACTCAACGACATTATTTAATTAAACTTAAACTTTTCTGGCCATGATTATTTAAATACATTAAATCCTAATATGTATAAAATAATACTATGATAAACCACAAAAAGTTGCAATCATTTAAATATTTCATTAAAAAAAAATAACATATAATTGTCTATCTGATATCATGGCCACATTCCACTCACTTTTAAAATGAAATAAAAAAAATTACTGCATATACCTCACTCATTCATTTATTTATTTATTTAAATCCATCATGCGTCCAACACACAAATATTTTTCAATAGATTTTTTTATTTTAAAGTTTCTCTTCAATAATAATAATAATAATAACAATAATTAATTTGTACAACAATGCATCGACTACACAGTGCAGTAAAACACACAAAAACACCGCACACGTACAACAATTTATAATGTATCACCTAATTTGCACAGTTTGGTATTTTTTTATTTCATATTATTTAAGCTTTTAACTCAATTCAATTCAACTCAACTCAACTCAACTCAATTCAGTGCTGATGTGTATTGATTTGTTATGAAAATAATAATAAATATAAATATTTTTACCGCTCTCTGAAATATTTGATTTTTTTTTCATTTTTTAATAATATATTGTTTGTATTATGATGATGTTAGATGAAAAAAATAATAAAATGTTAATTTATTTATGTGTGTGTTTGTTCAGTAATTGAATGTGCAAATATTTTTAAATGAAGGACAGATCAATGTATCAAGTTATCGTCATATTGACTTTAATTTTTTAAATTGTATTTTTAGTAATGAAAAAATTATAATTATAAATAAAATCCTTTGACACTTAAAATTTCTATCAAAATTTCGCATTCAGTTCACTCTGTTTATTTTGAAATGAAACATTTTTTTTATGATTATTGTTACTCCACTGACACAGATTTAACACATTATTAAAGCTTCTGTTTATTTGATCATACACACTTTTTTATTAACAATAATATTAATAATAATAATAAAAATGAAAATGAAAAAAAAAATTTCTACATTAGAAAAGTTATTTAAATAGGTCAGCAATCAGCAATATAATAATGTATATGAAATGGCAACCTAAAATAGTAAAAAAAAAATGTTATGTTTGTACTGCAATTATGTGCAACATCAATGTCAGTTGCAGTATGGTACCTTGTGTCTATGCATGTTGACATGCATTGCTATAAGTTGTTGGTAAGTGTAGAATATTGTGAAATATTAAAAGGAAATGAGAGAATGTTGGTGAATTATTGTTTTATGTGTGTTATCATTGTTTTGAATTTATATGAATTTTATGTTTTTTAAGTGCATTTTGCAAGAAAAAAATGCACTATTATGGACGACTTGTCCGCCGTCAGTCGGTCACTGAGCGCTATCTATAACTTCGGAATGGCCCATTGGAGCGCGATCAGTTTTTTTCTGTAAGTTCAAGAAGCTCACTAGAATTTTTTATAACATATCAGTTTTGAGATTGGGGTCCAGACCCTCCAAAGCCTGAAAACCGTTAAAAATGGTTGAAATTGTTAGTTGTTGAATAAAAGAACTTAAAAGAATGAACTTTAATCTCATTAGCTGTGAAATCGAGCTCCAGAGCCTTTGAATCTGAAAACGGTCTAAATCTTAAAATCCAAGATTTTCACACATTGGCCGATTCTTGCAAAATGGCTGATTTTTTTATCTTTTTCAAAATGACAAATTTTTTAAAAATTCAAAATAGCGGACTTTAAAAAACTTTTCAAAATGTATTGAAATTTTCAAAAACGTAGATTTTCAAAAATAAATTTTGAATTTTAACCTTTTATTCAATGAATGCACTTTTCCTAACCGCCCAGAAGTTACAATTTCTCATTTTTTTCTTTAGTTTTGTTTATATTTGGTTAAAGGTTTATGATTATGATGATGATATGAAAAAAAATATGTGAAGTGTGGTTGTGTTTGTGGTATGTTATTGAATGTCTTTTAGTTGAATGAATGTGAAAAGTGGGACAAAATTTCAAGAATGACTTTTCATGGAATCAAGAAGGCTACACATCAGTCCATGAAGTGATCTCATTGTAACGTACAATGAACAGCCAGATTTCATTGAATCACAGCAAATCCAATAACAGTTAAATTCAAAATCCACATTAAATCGATAAAATGTTTTCCAATTTTATCAATATCTGATAATAAAATCATTGACAAACACATTTCATATCTGATATCAATGAAATGAAATGAAACAGATCATGATTAAACTCATAATTATTTATACATAATTTATTTAATCATATCTCTATACACACAGCACAGAAAACTGCCATAGACAAATGTGTAAAGTGTTAAAAGCACAAGCGAACTGTTTAACATATAATTAATTCATAATTAATATTAATCAGGTTTTAAATACAGTGATTTTTATTTTATTAATATCTCACTTCTCGTTTTTTTTTGTTTTTTTTGCCTTCATCTAATCTTTTTAATGTGGTGTATACAATATTTGTCTGTACTGATTAATGTGACATGTTGAATAAACATATAAAATAAAATGTTTTTTAATGTTCTTTATACACATAATTAATTTATGGCCGAGAGAGTGTGCCCGCCATGCCATGCCACCTTTTTATTTTCGGTTTTTTGAATCTGTGTGTGTGTGTGCTTAAAAAACGTTTAAAATTTATGACTTATTTATACTTTGTTTTTATGATCATGACAACAACGATGGTCGTTTATAATTTATTAAAAAATTATTATTATTATGATTAACCAGGTAATTGATATACGTGAGAGTGATAATAAGTAGTCATTTTGATTGAATCATGTAAGAAAGTTATTAAATTATTTGTTAAATGATGTGTGAATTTGATTAATTTTTAATTGTAAACACTTCCTTATATGTGGCAAAAATACAAATAAATCCCTGTTTAAATATCAACAATCGACGCAATTGATTTGAATTTTTCTTGGAAGACAAAATCCCAGATAAAATAAAGTTAAGCAGAATCAATGTGTGAACAAACATATAAAAAGAGTAAATTTAATTACTTTGCACTTATACACTTATTTTTCTTATAACTTACTGCTATAGACAACTATTATTATTTATATGATCTCATAAATTTTATTTGCATATTCTTGGTAACATTTAAAACAAGAACAACATCAAAATAAAACTTTATGTGGATTGGATTGGATTGAATTTGATATCGTAAATTGAAATTCTTTGAAATTATTACAGAAATTGGAAAGTTTTTACATGTGAAAATTTTCGAATTAAATATTCAAAGAATGACCATGACCAAATTTGTACACAGCCAGACCTAGGATGAGCCTTGAAATCTGGAAAATTCGAAAATTTTCTTGCTCTCTGGGGTTTCATGTGCTTTTTGGGTATATTCGTACCTTTTGAGATTTCTTGTGCTTTTTTTCGTGCTATTTGGGTTCTTTTTGTGCTTTCTGGGTTTTCTTGTGCTTTCAAGGTTTTTCTGTGATTTCAAGGTTCTCTTGTGCTTTTTGGATTTATTCATAGTTTTTGAGATTTTCTGTGCTTTTTGGGTTTGTTATGCTTATTGGGTTCTTTTTGCCCTTCAGTGCCCGTTAAAGGGTTAAATGAACTTGAGTAATTTTGTTCAACAAAAACTTTTTCCAATACTTTTCAGATCATTTGATGAATATTTAAATACATTCATTTTTTAATCGTTATGCAAATGTTCTGTTGACCAATCTAATAAAATCATTAATTTTATTATCAATCGACTTGTAAATCGTCTAGCCAATTTGAATAATTTAAAATCAATTAATACATCTATTTATGGTGTTATAACAGGTTAAAATTTAATTCGTTTAAAATTTTCTTTCTTTTTTCCCGAATTCTCTCTTTATTTGGTGTTCTGTTCCTTCTTCTTTCATTTTGATTTCAGGTTTCTTTCGACGAAATCAATTTTTTTTCTTATAACCTTAAATATTAATAAATAAACAAATAACACAGATTCGTATCAAATTCGTCGATATGATAATCGGTTGTCGGATGATGTTTTTTTTTGTTGTTATTTAAATATAAATTCAACAAAAATATTATCTGGTGTTTTCTTTATGTGAATATTCGCGCGCGCTTTGAAATATCACATCATCATATCAGCAAACAAACACATTCGTTTCGATTCTTCTCTTTTTTCAGCTTTTTTTCGTGTATCCAGTAAATTTGTATAAACACACACGTGAAATGAAGAACTTAAAATAATATGAAAAAAGTGCAGTGCAAAAAGGAATGAAAAAAATACGTAAATATAAACGCCCCCGTTATGCCTCCCGTCGATTTATATTTGTACAAGTAATCATATTATTATTATTATTATTTTTATATGCATTTTATTTTGTTTTATATTTTATGAAACATGTAAATGATGCGCGATTGCAAATTTCTGGTTTTATTTTACTTTTTTTTTCAGTTTAAATCGGATGAAATACTTTTTGTTTTGTAGAAAAAAAAATATAAATATTAAACAACAGGTTTTTATTGTTTTTCGGTAGAGAGTATGGTGTTCTGTTATATGACAATTTATTGACTTCTGTAGCTTCTATTTTTTTGATTATTATCAATTGTTTGAATTTTTCTCTTTAAATGTTTGTGTTGGATTCACATGTCAACATGTTTACTAATAATTAAATTAATTCATACAAATTTTTGTTTTTCAAAGGATTTTTTTTATTTTTCTGAAAATTTTGCAGTTTTTTGCGATTTTCCTTCAAATTTTATTTTGGAAGTTTTACGTTTTACCCCAGTTTTGAAGAAATCGGCCATTTTGATGACATCGGGCGGAAAAATGCCCTTAAAAATTTGATGATCAGTCGGACCGATAAATGAGGTCTCTATGGCTCAATATATTCAATTTCACGGAAAAATGAGCTCAGGGTGAAATGAAATGAGATTGAAAAAACTGTAAAATGAAATGCCATCGGTCATCTCGAAGCTTTACTGTGACTTTAGGTGCTCAACTTTTAGCTATGCGCTTCGTGTACACTACATAGGTTAGCGTTGGTTAATTTTTATTTTGTGTGAGTGTATACGTAGCGCATATCTAAAAGTTAAGCACCTGAAGCCGGCCTTAAGGTCCAAAAAGCTCAAAAATGCATAATTGAAGTGATGCTTCAATCACAAACGAAATCAGAGCCTTCGTTGTTATCCTGTAATCAATTTCAAAGGAGTAAAAACCATTTAATTTTATTAATACATAAAATAAAATAAGAAAAGAAAACTTTTTTTCGTATATATGGTGCTTGTCATCGTCAGTGCACCCAATTTTATAGTTTTTCTCGTTAAAAAGCAAATCATACTTTTACAATACTCTTTTTCATTCTTTTATTTATTTTTTTGTTCTCGCATACTCAAACTCATACTCGATCTAGATTAAATTTATTCCTTGGCTTTTCTCCTATTAATATAAAATAAAAGTTTTGTTTGTGTACTTTATTATTGTACTGTGTTGCATTTTAAAAATGTTCAAAGTTATATGTTTTTTGTATTGTAAAAGCACATTCCAGAAAAGAAGAAGAAATTAGAAGAGCATGCACACACACACACACACACACACACAAAATGTAGCATAACAATAATTTTTAGATATTTCGAATAGAAAAAGAGAGTGTATGGTAAATAGTAGCATCATTGCTAATGTTGCTAACACAAGTTTCTTTACTTTAATTTCTTCTTCTTCTTCGTCTTATTTTTGCATTTTCTTTGCTTATAAGATAGTTTTTTTTTTTTATTATTTTCTTTTTATTATTAGAAGCAAAAGTTACTGATTTTTCAATTTTCGTACATATAAACGCTTATTCAGTTTCATTTCATTTAAGATTCCAACAATATTATCATACATATGTTGAGTCATTGAATGTGCCACCGATGTGTGTTCTAACTAACTTCATACATCAACTTGTACTTTTTCATAATATGAAGAAAGAGTTTTTCTGCTTCTATCTCTCACAACTTTAATACTTTACTTTTTGTTTATGTATATGAAGGAAATTTTTGTTATAGAACACAAAAAAAAGAAAAGACGAAGAAAAGTATGTCCTAGAGATTTTCTTCAAATTGCAGCTAAATGTATGAACAGAACAAAATTATAAAGTTTCATAGACATTTTCATAGAACATGGAATGGGGAGACACAAAGAAGACAGCAAAGAAACATATCAGACAACACTACATTTATGCAATGCATTTTAATGGTATATGAAAAAACGATGTACAGAGATTCAAACATTATAATAATAATAATAATATTTTGTGAAAGAAGAAGAAGAAGATGAAGATGAAGCAAATATACCAGGAGCAAACTATGTGTCTAGAGTGGAAAAGATGAGAGTTTGGCTCAAAATAGAACACAATTACAAGTAAACGAGTCTGTACAAGAGGCAAGCAAATGAAAGACTTGAAAACGCATTGAAATAGTTTTGATAAGTAAGAAAAAAAAACATTCTTGTAACTTATATTTTTCATCTTTTTATATGAAACGTATTTTGTGTTCTAGGTACTCAATGCTTTTAATATGAAATTATTGCTTATTGCAGTGTAGAGAGAGAACTTCTTCGTTTTCTATCATCATCATCATCTTCTTTATCATCAGTGTAACATATAATTTTTCACATTTTGCCTTGCATTCTGATAGTTTTCGATGAATGGAAAGAGTACATACACCAATTTTCTGTGTAAAGTTTTGAATTGAGCACTATTGTCGATATTTTCTTATTATTTTATTTTATTATAGATAAGATAGACGTTTTGCATTTCAATATTGCTTTTATACGGTGTAGAAGAATTGTTGTTTTGAAATAATAGGAGCAGTATTGAAACAAGACATGTGATTTAATTAAGTGTTATGTAAACTGACTAAGACCGTAACTGATGAGTTTGAAATTGAACAAGGACTCGCTACCAAGAGCCAGTGGTTGATTGAGAGGGTTTCTGAGTCAGAAAACGTCCAATTCTATCTTTTTGGCTTTCCAGACATGACATGGATGACAATATAAAAGCTTAGTTCCATACTTAGGCTTAACCTCTCAACTCAAGACCTTTTTCGTACTGATGTCCCACTCGTTTAAGGTTTAGAATGTACGCTAAGGATTTGCCCCTAGCTATGAAAACTTCGGTTGAAATAAAATGAACGCGATACGATCACTTAGAAGCACGGTGGAGCTTGGTCAACCCTGCCCTACTTTTCTGTGCCATTGAATCCCGAAATTCCTCGTTTGTGACCTTCTTCGAACTTTCACTTTATCACTATCATTTTTACTTGAAATTCCTTGAAAAATCCAATAAATGTATTTATTGTGATGTAATTAACAAAACCTCACTCTCTTTCTCCTTAGTTGCTGATAAACTTTAATTTCTAATCCATAACAATACAAAGTAATAAAGTGGTATGGCATGTGTGCAAAAATCTCAAACGCTTGTTTTTCATACTTTTCAATTTGAAAAGGTACGTTTAAAACAAAATAACATAAGATGTTAGAAAATGTTTCATAATGTGGTATATACAACAACATTTTATTCCTTTTTCATTTTTCTTCTCAACTTTCTATGTTTATTCTAAAGATATGTTGAAGAAACTTAAAATTTTCTCATAGAAAATGTCTTGAAATAGAAAAGTTGTATCATCTCTTAAAACTTATTTATAATTAAATAAGATAATGTGCATTTAATAAAATTGAACGTGTTTCGTTCAAGATCTAAGTCTTTTAGAATAAAATTCATTTTCATTGTTAACAAATTATTGTAGAAAACATCCTTGGATTACTTTGAAACTTAATTTCCAAGCACTTCAATGCCATTCCACCTCATTTCGAAAAAAAAAAACAAAATCTAGAGCACTAACATTCAATATAAAAGAGAAAGACAATAATAATAACAGTACATAGATGACCTCTTCACTGACGACGACGACGATTTATTGAATTATTGAACATATTGGTGTTACACTTTTTTTTCTTCTTATTCATTCCATTTCAAAATATTCCATTCGATTTGATAACAAAGCAAAAGAAGAAAAACTAAAATGAATAAATCATTAATTGAATTATGTCTTGGATCAAACAGTTTGAATTCACTTCAATTCAAGTTAATTTATGGTTTTCCTATATAATTTTTTTTTTTTTTGTATTTGATTATTATTTACTCTTGGTATATTGAGAAATTATTAGTAAGACACGAGGATCTCATTATCATGGAAAAAAAGTAAAATAAAATGAAATGAAGAGAAAGAGATATAAAAAAAAATTATGACATCAAAATGTCCTTCATAAAAGGGAGAAAATGAGAACTGTGTTTCTATTCAAAGATAGAAAGAAGGAAAAAAAATAACCAGAAAAAAAAATATTTTGTATACAGGGATTTTATGAACACATGCAAAGAAAAAAAATTATTTTATAGACAACACAAAAAAAGGTTACTCTTTTCTTTATCATTTTTACTGCTTTTGAACTTTTATATGGAAAATATGGTCAGAATGTACTACAGGTGGGTACTCTACGGATTACTGACACAAAATATACTGTTAAATAAAAGAAGAAGAACATCCACCCTTTTATGAGTGTTTGTGCACGTGTATGAATGGAAAAACACATTGAAATACATTTAAAAAGAATTGAAATGAATGCTGAATAGGATAAAAGTGTTGGGAGTGTTGGTCATAAATTAGGTTTATGAGCGTATTTTTTGACAAAGGAATAGTGAGGGAAAATGTAATTGAGGTTTTATTTCATTGGATCTAAAATTTTTTGCCGAAGACTTTGTTTAACGATTTTGTTCAATTCAGCAACTTTGAATTCTGATGAAATTTCATTATTCAGTATCTGTCAACTCTCATGGAGACTTTCTTTAGATATTATTCAGCGTAAGAAACCCAGTTACTTGAATTTTTTTCAGTTAAAATTTCAAATACATTCAAATTCAGCAACATTCATATTCAGCAACATTTCTATTCAGCAGCTGGATTTTAATTTACATCAACTTTAACAACTTTGAATTTGACTGTTTTAAATTTTTATTCAAACAGTGTTATTAAGCAACTTCGAATTGAAGGAAATTCTTAATTCAGCAGCTCTTAAACTCAGTAAATATCGATTTCGCTTAATTTTAATAAATTTCTTCTTCAGCAATTCAATTCAGCAACTTTTGACTTTGAATTAAATTTTATCTTGAACTCATGAACGGAAGTCAATTTTTTCAGCTTGTAAGATAAAAAGTTCATAATAATCAATAATAAAAATCAACAGGATATGATTAACAATAAATTAAGAGACCCAATGATGCCACCGCCACACACACAGACACAATCACTCAATTAAAACAATTATTTCATATCATTGACCAACTTGATTCATGTCCTTGATGATTAAATAATAAATACAAAAAAAAACCACTTTTTTGTTGTTGTTGCTGTTTAATTTATATTTGTCGTCGTCGTCGTCGTTGTCACTTAAATGTATCACTTTGATCAGTATTGTACAATGACATAAGCATCAGCAACTGACTCCAAGCAGCGAGTATTGTATTTATTATCACTGAACATTTTCAAAAGTACATTTTGTAGCTACATTTATATAGCTACTGCTGTGTTAATTTTTATTATATCTTACAGTACAAAGTAGAAATGTTAAATAATATTGTATTTTTTTTTTACGTGTAATATATTTTTTTTAAGACTTAACGAAATAATATGAAGCAATGACAACAACGAGTGTATGAGAAATGTATAAAGTAATAAAATGAAAAGCACAATATCGGTGCTTTTTCAGAGTTAACAAAAGTTTTTGTATGAAAAATTTTATGCCATAGGACATTGACGACGACGACAACGATGAAATTTATTTTATTCACGTTGACTTGATTTACAAAATAAAATAAAAAGGTATGAATCGGAGTTTTTGAATGCTGTAAGTGAGGAAAATTTTTGTTATGGTGGCCAAAAAATAATGTTTTTACATGTGAAATTGCTTCTGTTGTTATTGTTCCTGTGAATCGTGAATGGCTTGCATGGTAGGAAATGAAAAATGAACTCCATCCAATTTCATGCTCTTTCACATATCATAGGTGTAAATTTGTATCTACAATTGAGACCAATTTGACTCATTTTATCCTTCAGAGTAAGTTTCAGGAATATGAAAATTTATACATGAAAATTTGTGCTTTATCACTAAAATCCATGTAGATTTGAACATATTTTTTGAGAAAATCTTCACTCATGTCTATATAATACACTCAATAATAATAATAATAATATTCATTATATTCATATCTATAGAACAAAATATGTATATTTAACTCACTTTATGAACATCATATATATATGTGTGTGTATAAATATAGCAAATAATAACAATGACAACAATACACAACAAACAACAACAACTTTTTAAGTTAAATGATGAGTATACATTTATACAGTGAGTGTTTTATAAATGTAAAGAGGTGTTTTGTTGTTGTTGTTGCTTCTAAGCTGTAAACAGAGTCCTAAAATGTGTATATTGTATACATATTTTGTATTGCCAGGATATAAATTTATAAATTCTTCTTCTACTTATGGAACAATATTAGAAAAGTGTGTATTGTATATATTCAAAAATATTAATGCTTTGATATTGTATTCGCCGTACCTTTTTAAAGTGGGTTCATATAATTTTGTATTATTATTATTTTACTTTATTTTGAATAGAAGCAGTACGTGTGTGTGTGTGTAACCTCACAAGGATTGAATGGAAAAAAGGTTCAGAGCAAAAAGGAAATGATTTATTTTGAATTTAAACATTAAGGATTTCACTGTGGTTTCATTTCATTTTACATTTACATTTTGATAAACAAATTCACGGAAAAACAATTATTTTTATCTTAAAAAAAAGATAAAATTATAATGATACAAAAAAAAACAACAACAAACAACAAAATGATTATTATTAAATCTTTTCAATTAAATTAACAAACCAAAAAGTACTACTTATTATTAATTTTGTTTTAAGTAAATTAAAACAGTCGACACATGTATACACAGAGTTTATTATATTGTCTATACAAATATCTAAATATATATCATACACAGTTCAAATAACCTTCAACATTATTAACTTGTTATCCACGCACATTATAAGTCGAGTAGCATGATGTTTTTAAAATGTACACATTCATCGAATATTTAGTAACCATTTATATTATTTTATACAAAAATCTATCTATAAATATATTAAAATACAATACAAACGATTCACTTCTGTGTTGTACACTGAAACTGAAAATAAATAAAATATAAAAACTCATTCTCATTCAATCTATATGTGGAGTAGAAATAATAATCATCATACATCATACACAGATATGTTTAAGGCCCGACACAAAATTACACACGAATATAGTATTTAGAGTGTGTGGTATGAAATATAATAATAAATATATTTCAAAACATTTTCAGCGCACAATTATTATACCAACAACCTATTTGTTTATATTTGTACACACATTTTATTTTATATATAATTTTTTTTTGATATGAATATATTTGATTCATTAGAGAGGGATCATCATTTAACTAAATTTACATCTTTATTTAAAATCCTGTTTTATGATAAGAATTTGAGGTATTCCATTCTAATGAGTATTGCCGATCATATTGATGCGTTGATGATGACGATCAAAATAAAAATATTTTTTGTTGTACTTAAAACAACAACAAATCTCATGTGACACACCATTCACAATGGTAAAATCTACAATACTACAATATAAAATATGGTGCAAGTATAGTATGTTTGAATGACGTGTTGTTCGTCTTTTTTTTATTGTTGTATGTTTGCTATTGTATGCAACTTTATACACCACTCCACCGGCGTATTATCGTATTATAACCATAATATATTACACATATATAAGTATATGACAAACATTCTTCTCCTATATCTCTTGTTTTATTTTATTTTACTACAGATATCAAAATGTTGTACTCTTTTTTACTTTGCTTTATGGCATTATTATTATTATTATTTTATATCTGAAATATAAAATGTACACTTATGTGTATAAAAGTATATTAATAACGTGTGTACATATCTTTCATAAAACGCGCGTTTTCGACAAATATAAGAAAGAAAATGTGTTCACTGTCTATATTGTGTATGAACTTTATATCTACGTGTAATATTTGTATACACATATCTATCTACAGATAATTAAAATATAACTATAATAATATTCCATCTATATTCCATAATAATATGAAAATAGGTGGGTTGCAAAGTTATCGCTATTGATCGCTGTGCTCTATCGAAAAGTAAAGAAATACCATGATTTCCTGTCCTGAATGTTGTTAGAAATGATTTTAACTAGTTTTAACTCAAGCTGGATACTATTCAATTGAAACAATGTCTTGCTTTTAAAATCATCTTCAAATTTAACTCATCGTCAATTTCAGCTCATCATTAATTTTAGTTCATCTTCAGCTCATTGTGAACCTTAGCTCAACGTCAATTTCAGTTAATCGTCAACTTCAGCTCATCGTCAACTTTAGCTCATCATCAATTTCAACTCATGGTCAACTTCAGCTCATTATCAACTTCAGCTCATTATCAACTTCAGCTCATCGTCAACATAAGCTCATCGTCAACTTCAGCTCATCGTCAACTTTAGCTCATCATCAATTTCAACTCATGGTCAACTTCAGCTCATCGTCAACTTCAGCTCATCATCTACTTTAGCTCATCGTCAACTTCAGCTCATCGTCAACTTTAACTCATCATCAACTTTTGCACATCGTCAACTTCAGCTCATCGTCAACTTCAACTCATCGTCTACTTTAGCTCATGGTCAACTTCAGCTCATCGTCAACTTTAGCTTATCGGCAACTTCAACTCATCGTCAACTTCAACTCATGGTCAACTTCAGCTTATCGTCTACTTCAGCTCATTATCAACTTCAGCTCATCGTCAACTTTAACTGGTCATCTACTTTAGCTGATCGTCAACTTCAGTTTATCGTCAACTTCAGCTGTCAGAACCTGGAAGAAACGATAAATTAAAAGCTTAAACTCAACTTACCTGAATGACTAACAATGAGTTTTGACATTTTAGAGATTTTTCTGAGCCATAATCTTTCCAAACCCTCCCATTCAATAGTCTCAGATATAATGCAAAACCGAATGAAATGAGGAGACTTCAGTCACAATATACAAGTATTATATAGACAAATACACAAATAAATCGCATATTTATTGTCATGCTGCTCCGATTATAACCGATAAAATAACATAAAAACCGATTACAAACGAACTTCTTCATATTATACAAGTACATGATCTCTCCTATAAATACGTCGTATATATCATTCATATAGCCATATTGTATAGCAATTGTATTATATGCAACAGACAATATACATACAAATATACACACAAAATATTAATATATATAAGTATGTATGTATCTACGTGGAAAACTCTATGAACTGAACTAAAGTGAACACTAAAATATAAAATAATATAAAAAAAACTTTTCTCTGAATATATATGTTATGAATGTTTCAATTCTGTTTTGTGTTTTCAGTTCAATTTTGACATCGAAACATTACACGTTGTTTCAGATGGTACACAATCAATGAATAAAAGAGTGCAACAAGAAATATTTATTATTTTTTGAATAATAATAATAAAAAAAAAATTAATAAAAATAAATTAACAATCAATTAAACAAAATTATGATGAATTAAAAATTTATTATAATAAACGAATGAATTAAAATAATTATTATTAAAAAAAATATTGTGCAAAGTCTCAAAAAAAAAAAAAATATTAACATAAAAATAAATAAATATTATTTTTAAAAAATAATATGACCAAAAAATTATCAGTATTTAAATTAAATTAAATCATAAAAATTAAATTGTGTCAATAAACATCAAAGTATTTAAAAATAATTATTACAAAAATAAATAAAAATATTTAAATAAAAACAAAATCTGTATGTGCAAATCAATCATCATTTAATTATCTAAAAATATTTTTGAATTAACTTCAATTGTAATTAAAGTCAACGAATAATAAAATTTAAAATTAAATTTAATAAAGTAGCAAATTTTTTGTCTAAATATCAAAACATCAATTAAATTTAATAATAATAATAATAACATACATAAAAAATATATATAAATAAAATAATAATTATAATAATAAATATAAAATAGTGAAAATCAAAAAAAAAAGTAGAAACCAACAACAAAAATATCAAATATTTACCGGAGAAATTTTTTTCCACTATTTATATTTAAAGATACAATTCAATTGATTTGGAATAAAAAAAAAATAATACTATACAAATTTGTATACATCATATATGCAATATGCACATACCTGGTTAACTCTGTGTACTGATATAAATATAAAATAAAAAAAATAATAAAAACAACAACAATTTATTAACATTAAACATAAATATACGTGTTTCTACAAAAATCATTGTATACATATTTTGGACTGTACTTACACACACGTCAATATACAGACAAATTGTACTAAATATATATTTTGGTACACAAACAGAAGAAACGGTAAGTGTTTTTACTATTATTATTATTAATATTAATACTATAATTTTTTTCTTATGATGATAATTTGCTAAAACAATAATAATTATTAAATTAAAATTAAATCATCTTAACATAAAAGTGAATTACCAAAAAATATTTTCCACTATCATCAATCGAATCTTACTTTCATGTTTTAGTTGTCAATTGGGAAAACACTTTTAGTTTAATTTTAACTTCAAATATAGATAAAAATCACTAATTATTTTATCTTATCACTAATAAAGTAATAGATAGACAAAGCAATTAAAAAACGTGATATTTGAAATTATTTTGAAATTTATGAATTTTTATATTTCATTTCAATTCAACCTTGCAAAGTTTTATTTCAAGTCAAAAAATGAAAACCATAACAAAGAAAATAATTGTTACCTTAAAATATTCATATTTTTAATAAATTATGATACGTTTTAAATTAATTAAAATAATAAATATTGTCGTCTTGGTCTGTTTGAGCAAAATATTTCTATGATATATGATATACAGAAAATTTATAATAAACTTTGTAATATCTATAAAATTTTTGCTATCGTAGATGTTAACAACATTGTTGCACTTTGCAAAAACATCATTTTATTTAAATAATATTCAGTCATTCAAACTATTTTCAAGTCTATGTTATAAATTTTATATTTATTTAACGTCATAAATTTACTAAATATTATGTATTTATAGCTTGTAACATTTTACTATAATGATTATAATACTACTAATAACAATAATAGTTAATTAAAAATTGTTAATCGTTATTTGTAAGGCTGTAAAATTGTTATTTTGGATATGAAATGTGTGAAAATGAGTGTTAAAGAAAAATAATAAGATGAGGTGAAGTACTTACTTTTTTTAACAATATTTTGACTTATCAAAATTTAATTGTTTGATTTCTTTCCTAATGTTTTCAACGAACTTTAGCCTTGAAGCCCCAAGGGTGGATCTTAGCATGTATAGCAGTGTACGTCAACTGGCCTGCCGACGACTCTTTATAGTCATAACTTTTGAACGGCAACTAGTCATGTCAAAAACATCTCGGCAAATATTGACTGGATTTTCAACGTCATATGAATGCGAGCAAGAGTTTTCTATCCAAAATTATTTAAAAAAAACAAATACTGAAATAACCTGGACGTGAAACATTTTTTAAGAATCAATTTGAAAAGAAGAATATAAAGATTATACTTAAAAAGGAGATAGAACCTGCACCGGACCTCTTGTAATTCGCTAACGCACTTTTAATGACTCCTTCTTTTAAATTATTTCTAGATCTGTACAGAACAATTCTCGATTCAAATTGAGGTGAATAGAACTCATTGAGACCACTGTGGTGCCTTTGTATGGTCTAGTCTACTATGACTTCTCTACATATAACGTAAACTTGTCAGACTACGAAAATTCAGGTTAAACTTATTCAATCCTCGTGTCCTAAATGCTGAATGTTGAATGGAACCAGGCCTTAATAAAATTGAAGAATCAGATTTTGGTCATTTTACGTCTCTCTTCAAAGCTGATATATCTTATTCAAATAAGATGTTGAGAAATGTATTCATAATGGACCTATTTGTCTTTCTTCGGACTGGCTCTCTTAATTTCAAGACCTTTGAAGGCCAATTTAAATTTCATCCTACTATAAGTTCGTTGAAACTTTCAGTGAAATATCTCTAAACTGCAATTCAATGTAAAAAAAAACAAACTCAAAATGGTAAAAAAGCGTTAAAAGTGTGAGGAGAGCAAGTGAGAGATACTTATTTATGCATTTTTGAACATAACATAACAACACAACATTAAACTTATAATAATGTAAAAAAAAAGAAATAATTTAAATGAATGCTTATACACTCATTTTTCATTCGACAGTTTTATAAGAAAGCAAAGATTTTAATGTGTTTTTATTCTTTCTTTCTGTCCATCGTTAAAATATTCAAGTAAAGAATATTCACTTTGATAGTACATAAAAGTATATTAATAAAATCAAATAATAATAATAATAACAACAAGAAGAAGAATAACAGAAAAAATAACATTCACATGTTTTATAAAATAAAATAATAATATAATATCGAATTCAATACAAAGATTGAGAAAAAAATATGAGAGGAGATGAAAAGAACACAAAGACACACACTACATAATAATAATAATAAAATGAAATGGAAAAAAATGCACGAAAAAAAATATCCCATAAGTAATTACATTGCTATTAAAATATATAAATATAAAAAGAAGTTAATATTAAACAAATAAATATAAATTGGTACATGATACAAGTCAGAGCAGTCTCCTCACATTTTTATTCTTTCATTTTACACACTCACATATAATTTTTGCTTCCTCTCTGTGTTAATTTAAAAGAGAAACACACAGAAATAAATAAAAAAAAACAACAAAATAATGTTTTTATATACATTTCATTGCATTTTTGTTCTCATATTGTGTGTTAAATGATGATTATTTTATTTTATCATCACCACATATTCTCATTTATTTTGTTTTGCTTTAAATGCTTATACAAAATCAAGTTACGGTTAACTTCTTATTGAATGTGCGATGAATTGATCAACGCATCGTTTTACTATGATTATGATGAACTTGTTCCTCAAACTTTTCAATTCAATGTTTTATGAAAATTTCAAATTTAAAACAATACCGAGAAATGTATTTAAAAATTTATTATTATTCAAGTTAATCCATCAGTGGCAGATTGTGTGTATGTTAATGTTGAAAAGTTTTATAAAACTGAAAATTGAAGAAAATGATAAAGTTTTACTTTAAATACAAAATTTATGATAATAAAAATTTTCCAGGAAGTGATATTTGCTTTTCTTTGAGAAAATTATGATGGTGAATGTTCTCTGGTTCTTTCAATCAGTTTGTGGTTTGTTTTCTATTAGCTATTAAAAGCAAAATATTAATAATAATAAAAATTATATGAGAAACCATTGAATTTAAATTGATGATCGGTTTGTTTTTCCACTTTCATAGTCAAGATTTAATTAAGATGATTAAACGCATAGAAGCCACATTTGTGTATTGGCGTTCACCTGAATCTCTAATAAATTGGAAAAGAAAAATAAGGAGTGATGAAAAAGGGTGGAGTGAATTATTGGTATGATTATGTTAAGAGATTATTTTAATAAAAAAAAAAAATAGAAGTACATCAAATATTAATATTTTACTCCTGTTTTGGTTTCTAGAACAGTGGTTGAGTAATTCCATGTTTTTTTAGTGCATTTCGTAAGAAAAAATGCACTATTACAGACGGTTTGTCCGCCGTCACTCCGTAAGTCCTTAAGTCCGTAAGTCCGTAAGTCTGTCCGATCCACGCATAACTCCGGAATGGTCCATCGGAGCAAGGTCGGGTTTTTTTTATTAGACAGAGGAGGTCTTAAGGATGATTTTAAACTCATTAGTTTTGAGATTGGGCTCATGGATTGGGCTCCAGAGCCTGAAATCGGTAAAAATACGTTTGGTCTATAACAACGGAATGGTTTATCGGATCAGGGTTGGGTTTCTTTTGTTCAATAAAGGGGCTCATTAGAATGAAATTTAACTCATTAGCTTTGAGATTGGGCGCAGGTATTGGGCTCTAGAGCCTGAAAACGGTCAAAAGCCCAAAATTTCCCAAAATCGACGATTTTTCCAAAATTATATATTTTTTTAACGGTTTTTTGTTACTATCATTTTTTTCCAATTTTCCGATTAAAATATTTATAATGATTCATATATATTTTATTTAAAACGTAATTTTATTCAATGAATCGAGTCCCATCGAAATGCACTTTTCTAAACCGCCCAGTGGTTAGGAGTTCTAATTTTTTTTACTTTGAAAATAAAAAAAGATAATAAATGAATAATAAATAAGATGAAAAAAATTATATGAATATAGTGAGAAAAATGTTTATACACTTCAACTAAACTCATTATATATACAAATAATAATAAAAAGTGGAAAATGGATAATAAGAAGAAAATGGCAAAACTAACTTGTACACGATCACCTTCAGTTTTTTTTTTTAATATTATTATTATTTTTATTCTTATTCATTCGTTATTTTACACGGAATGAAAAAAATTGTTTGACCATGTTATGAAATTTTTTCGGCTATTCAATTTGAGTTAAAGACAAGTTAAAGGTGGCAACTGTTTCGGATGACAGGATAAAAGCTGAAGCCCTTTGATGTTGATAACGTGAAAGCACAATGGGCCCATTTGATAGTCTGAGAGCTATTTGAAGAAATATCAGGTTTTAACTGTGACTTCAGGTGCTTAACATTTAGCTATGCGCTTCGTGTACACTACATAGGTTAGCGTTGGTTAATTTTTATTTTGTGTGAGTGTATACGTAGCGCATATCTAAAAGTTAAGCACCTGAAGCCGGCCTAAAGCTACTTCAAGATTTTTTTTGTTTGAAAAACCAAAGTTCCAAAGATTTTTATATCATGGGTCTCCAAATCCTCAATCAACCTTAAGTCCCATGACTTTCTTTCACCTGTTACAGTGGTGAATTGGCCACACGGACAATTTGGCAAAAGCCAGAAAGGCCGCAGTCGATCGTCCTGTAAAAGTTAGATTTAGCGTAAATTTTAAAGAAAATCATACAGAATGCCAGGGCCGTTAAGAATTTCCAATCCAACCCTGCACCTGTATCAAATCGGTTTCAACCAAGTGTAACACCATTTTTTGTTCCGTGTAAAATATTATTTTATTTTATCCATTGCATTTTTGCACTGTCTTTTTCATATAAATATACACACATATAAACGCACAACATTCATAACACGGCCATTCTACGTAAAGTCTCTTTACAAAATTGAACATTATTGTTACAACAACAACTACCATACACATCGACTGCATTTACTTTGGAGTCAGTATATTGAAATATTAGCACCGACTTTGAATTTTTTTTTATATTCACTACATGGTCGAACTGTAACAATATAATAAACTATACTTCAAATAAATTTTTCATTATATATCTTATATATTTTTTTTTCTTATAACTCTTGTTGTACTGAAATAAATTCTGATACAAAAAAAAACGAGTAAAGGCAAAAAAAACAGAACTTAATATAAATAACGCAAATCATCTCATACCGTTAAAGATATTAATAATAATAATATGAAGACAACAAAAAAAATATTTCACGGTTCAATGCCTTTAAAAATAAAATATGTTACTCTTCTTCATCTCATATATATTAAAAGACTCAAAATTTAATATAAATTCATTTTCATGAAAATATTCACAAATTATAAGAAGGTGTGCTATAATAAATTTAATGAAAATCAAATATATAAAATAAAATTTTAAGATGATCATCGTCGTGATCACTCATTTGTTACATTAATAATGTTATCTTTTAATAATAAATAACACGTTTCAATTCAATTCAAAATGAAAAAAAAAATTAAATATAAATATAAAAATTAATGTTCAAAGTTCAGCTTATCCATGTTTGGTTTATTTGAGTCAAACTCAGAATACTAATTTTATTTTAATTTAATTGCTCGCAAGATCGCATTTTCATAGAAAGACAAATTACTAATTAAACAGTGTTGTCAGAAATACTTTAAAAATAATCTGTTTAACACTTTAACAATAATAACAATATCTTATATTTTAAATAATAATAATAATAAATATTTTATTTTTTTTTTGTATCATGTGTGTGAGTGTGTGTATGTATGTATGTTTAAAAGTAAACTGCTAGATGACTGCATTAAATTGTCTTGTCTACACAATAAATTCTATAAGTACTCACTTTGAAATGTAAGTTTTTCATTTTACAGAATAAATACTAAAATATACGAGACATTGACGACAAAATGGGCAATACACCGTATGTGTGTGTGTGCAAGTCTTAATGTACACTGTGACTTGTCTGTCTTTCTACAACGAGTTGGTTGTTGAATGTTTTGATACACTTGACGACAAATTGATGTCATGACACAAGTATTTAAAATCTCTGCTTCACATTTCTATACATATAAAATTCATTATATATAAACTTTGAGCTGTGTGTACTGCTATGTTTTTGGTTGTCGTCGTCATTATTATTAATATTATTATTATTAATTTTATGATTATTATAATAATGTAGAAAATTTTGTGGTATATTACTGAGGGTATTTATAATAAATATGGAATTTGATTAGGTTAAGTGACATTTCATCAGGTTCCGTTTGTTATGGAATGAGAAGTGATTACACTTTACATTGTAAATAAAATATGTTAAAGGAAATTTTCTTTTTAACTTTAACATATTTTAATGGATCCATTAACTTAAATTTTTTAATAGGATTTAAAATTTGAGTTAAAGTTTTTTTCCAAAAAAATTAAAGAAAAAATGTGAAATATACAAAGAAAGTCAAATTCCATGGCAAAATTAACCACCAGATGGCGCTTTTTTAGATAAAAACCATGTCTGTAATTTTAAGTGTCTCGTGAAATGATTTCCATGAAAACTGAAAAGGCTCAAAATTTAAATGGAAAAAACCTCAAAACATGTCAAAAAACGTAATTTGTACGAAAAATAGGTAAAACATAGATGGCGCTTTCTGATTGATTTCAAGACAGCCAAATGTTAACATTTCACTATTCAAGCAGTTTTTTCATATCATTAAATTTCATTGTCAACTATGAATTTATTGATTTTGTGGTCCTATAAAAAATTTATGACAGATTTCCATTAAAAAATCAATGTAGATGGCGCTGTTTAACATAAAAACATACTTTTAAAGAATTTTGCTTGCGAAATTCGTATTTTAATAAAATCAAGTGCTGTTTACATTGAAAATATTTTCCGTGGAATCATTTACAGATAAAATTGAGACAGAATTGACTTTAATATTTTCTTAAAGCGCCATCTATATTCCTATCAATTCAAATTACGAGTCAGTTACAAAAAAAAATAAGTGTTTACAAGTAAAATCAAGGTCAAATATGACACTGAATTTAAGATAACGATCATGATAATTTCCGTATTTACATAAAAAATGAAAGAGAGAGAGAAATTTTCTTAATACAATTTCATTTAACTTTATTTTTTTTGCTTATTTCATATTAAATATCATCATATCAAATTATAATATAAACATATAATAATAACAAATTTCTCATTCTAACTTTTTTTTTTGTCATTGTATTGTTGTTGTTATTTAGTTATCAATATATTCAATGACACTGTGGTATTATTATCCATTTCAATTTTCTTATTTTCCTCTTATATTTATATAAATGTGTGTATATTATTGTTGTTTTTGTTATTCTTTATTCCTTATGCTATCATTTCTTATTTCATGTTATTATTATTATTATTATCAACATATAACACACACACACACACATGTGTGTATGCGTACATGACTTTTATAGGTAAAATATTTCACTGTATATGACAATGTACAAGTAAACAGCATGACATGTTATGGGTGATATCTCTCTAGTGAGTTATGTGTGTGTGTGTACTGTACACCACATTGCGAGAAAATTCATTTCATTTTCATGCAACAGCTATAAATATTGAAAATTGAGTATAGTACACACAAAATTGTATGGTTATGGATGAGAAGGGTGGTTAAATGTCTCTATGTTACATTTTGAGTGGGTGTTATGGGTGAATAATATTCAGAGAGATGAATTTTGATGAGGGTGTGTAGGTGATGGTTCTGATGGTATAAAAGTTAAATATACACACATTTTCTGAATCTGTTCAATTTTATATGTTAGACAGATGAGAGTAAACAAAAATTTTATTGTTGTATAAATTTTACCTCCCTTATACGATGTGTGTACGATCTATGTGTGTGTGTGTATGTAAAATGACAGACTCGAGAGCTTTTTTTTTATTATATTTTATCATTTTCTTTTACATTTGAGTTCGAGTTGAATCGTACATTGTATGTTTTTCATATTTAATGGAGTATTTGATACCTAAATACAAAAATGTATAGTAAAAGATAGAGAATATAACAAAAAAAAAAAGGTGGTGAACGTGTACACGTGTCATGAGAAGGAAAATTTTCGAATAATACGAAAAATATTAAACAAAAAAAACTCTGTGAGGGAGAAAATAGGGGAAAATCTGTGTCTTTAATGTTCAATTTTCTCTTTGTATGTGACTCTGTGTGTGTGTGTAGATACACTTTTTATTAATGTATTCAGTTGAAATGTTAAACAACTCAAAGTTTTTATATAGAACAGGATATAGATAAAGTTTTATATCAATATTTCACTTCGCATACAATTGTTGTTGTTGCTGCTGCTGCTGTTGTTGATGATGATACTCTAAAAAAGAATGAAGAATAAGAAGAAATAGAACACATTCAATGGCATGAGAGAGACTTTTCCATATTATTTTCGCTTATATTTAGTCGTATACGGTATATTAACAACATAACTGTTGTTTTTTTTTCTTTTTATTTTATTTTCCTTGTATCCTTGTATAGGCGTATACAGATCACGGTACACACATTTATCCTTGTGCGCATTTTCACTCTTTTTTTCTGTGTGTGTCTCTTGAACTGTCTTATGTATGAACAAACACCTACAGAGGAAAAATACACATTAAAAGGAAAATATAAGGATTTAGTATTATTTTATAAAAGGCGCCTCTTATGTGTTGCTATCCATAAGTATTTTATTTGTTATATTTAATGTACATTTTACATACGTATACAGAATAAAATTTATATTTATTTTCGCCCTTTAATGCCTTTAATAAGTGACTTCTGACTTGAAATGGTGCAGATGAAATACATTAAATTAAAGATTTGATACTGAAGGGATAAAAGTGCTCAATTCCATATCTTTCGTGTATTTAATATGAAACAAAAAAAAGAAAAATTAGATGAAATGAAATGAAATGAACAAGCATACACATGAAAGTTGATAATAATTTTTTTTTGGTCCTTCTTCTTATTGTTATTTGTATGTATTTCTTTAATGATTTTTATTATTTAAATGAAGACAAGGAGGCATGAAACGACTTTTGCTTTGAATTGAAGCATCGAAGCCTACACTCTTAGATGGGGTTACCTCAGAGTGCTGGGCGATTTACTTCTCAAACGAGGTCCTTTCCTTCAAACCTTGTCAAAGTTCACATTTCCACAAAAACCCACTTTTCCAAAAAAAAATTTCAATCAAAATCAAACTTGTTGCGTATCCTAATCATTCAAACCAATTTAATTCGATAACGACCTAATGAACCTCAAACATCCTGTTGATTAAATTTGTATTTTAAATGAACATTAAAATTAAATAAAAGTCACAAAAGACATGACAAACCAAATAAATTATACATATTCATTTTCAAACAGACACCGAAATTCGATATTCATCCCTTATGATTTTCAAATAAATAAAAAAAAAAAATATAAATAAATTTTAATTTCAACTTGTATTTTCATTTTTTCATGTTGTTAACGCTTATTCAAATGTTAAATCTGATTTTCCAATCCTCTCTCTCCTTTTAAATGTTAAAATGAAAAAAATAACTCTCAATAATAATAATAATAATAATAAAAATATTAATGAGTAAATCGAAGCCAAATTCGTTTAACAAACAAAATGTACTGAAATGAATATAATATTAATTTTCCAGCGCTTTGGGAATTTTTTTGTGTTCTACACCAATTTGTATACATTACTATTATAATACTGATGTTACGTATTTTATTTTTTTTAAAACATAGAATATTATATTTCATTATGGTATTGAATTGAAATGTAATTTGCCCTACTAAAACTAATACAACAAGGAAAAAATAATAATATCAACACGCATCTAGTCAACTTTTTATTTTATATTATATTTTATTTTTAATATTTTTATACAGTCAGTCACACGCTTTTAATAATCATCATGATATGGCCCTCAATCAAGTATATAAGTAAAATAGAGAGAATATAAGGAATTGTATGAAGTTGTGAAGAGGACGAAAAAAAAAGACGGAAAAATTATACAACCATAAATGTATATAATGTTTGGTTGTTTGAATCATCATAAAAATCACCCTTATAATAATAATAATAATAATTTTTTTTTCCTTTCGATTTTTTTTTTCTTTTTCAATGTACATTGTACACACTCATAGTCATATAATTTTTGTGTGTGTGGTATAATTTTATATAATAATGTTATATGTGTGTTTTATTATGATGATATTTTTGGTCGATAAATTGGTTGTTTTTTTTTCCTATACCTTTATATGACATATATGCGAAATTGTTCGATAAAAATAATAATAATAATAATAATGGTAACTTGAATACACACACATATGAAAAAAAATTTCGTATTAAAGAACAAAAAAAAACTTAAGCGACGTATTGTTTGTATAACTATTATATTATTATTATTATTGTTATTATTATTAAAAATAAAACATTCGATAATAGATTTTTATTTTTTTTGGAGTTTTGTATGTAAAAATTTTTTGTGGAAAGAAAATTTATAGACTGGTGGTACAAGGAAAAATAAATTCAACATGTAATCGATGAAATATGATTCAATTTATATTGGGTTATGTTTTGTTGTTGTTACTTTTTATGATTATTATTATGATTATCATTATTAACATTATATTTTAATATACGTAGATTTTTATGGCTTTTATTTGTGGGTTAAGTCAAGTAGAGTGCTAAATTTTAATGGTGGTTAATCAAGATTGATTTCTTTGATCCTTTAATTAAATTTGTGTTATATGACATTGATATTGGATGGTTTTGAGAGGAAATTTGATGGAATGGGATGTGGCTTAACTCGGTTTAAGGTGCATTATTACATGAAAGGAATGTTTGCCATATCACTTCTCATCCCTATAAGTGAAAGTGTCTGCCCTGCTTAGCTTTCTAATAAGGTTTATTCTCATTCCTGCACCGGACTCTAGCGGACTTTTTTTTTTAGATTTGGTTCCTTCTTCATCAGATATGATGATAATGGGTATGCACAATAGACCCGTCTGTAGGTCTGGGTTCGCCCTTGAAATCTGATCTGATCCCCCCCTAATGATTTGGAAAGTACAAATAAGACGAGTTGCCATTGTCCAACGGTCAAGGCATTCGTCTATCATGAGGTGTGAGTTTAAATCCCATAAATGCCAGAAAATTCAAGTCAATTGTGTCTTTTTCAACCATTTTTCTGGCCTCTGATTATCGTGCAACTTCTATCGAACGACAGTATCGAATCTATGGGCCTCATAATTATCATCCAATTCCTTGCATGTCGAATATTTCTCATTTCCACTCCCATTGTAATGCCATCTATAAAATGCCCATTTAAATATCACGCATAATTTTAAATATTTTATTCATAAATGACCAATTTTCAGCATAATATTCAACAATTACAATGCAATTCAATACCCGCATTAACTCATGCACTTTTATTACTATCATTATCGTCATCATCATACATTGATATGTTACTAACTCTGATTTATTAATTTTTTTCCTTTTATCACACACTATAATTATTATCATTCACACACACACACACTTACATGATAAAAATAACTAAATGACAAACACAATATTCACCGAATCACTCAGTAACAATAGTTTTTATTTTATTATTATCAAATTTCACGTGCATGCGAAAATCAATTATCTCTAACAATCATTGTAAGTCAATGATAAAATATTAATATTCATTATCATGAGTATTTAGTACACATGGAAGCAACAAGGTTACAACAAAATTATTTTATTTTATTTTAATCATTATGATTATTAATTTTTTTTGTGAATTGAATTTCTTTTTACATGACAATATTTTAATATTACTCATGAAATGCGATAAGAACGTTAATCATTAAATCAGTTTAAATTTAATATTACAAGGAATTGATTTATTTTTTTTTATTTTTTACAAAAAAAAAAACGCTTATCATGAAAAATACTTCAAATTATTCACGTAACAGAGATAATCAAGTGAACTCTGATTTATCAAAGACAATACAACAAAATTTTATGATGAAATCCAGAGTTGAATAACATTTCAAGCACATATTTGCATTTAATTTTTGTTTTTGTTCTCCATTATTGAGTGTGAACATGATATATGTGGTTTGGTTAATTATAAGTTTTTTTTATCACCTTTTTGTTATATTTTTTGTGTAAACAAGTGATAATAATTGTACAATATGACGATTAATTTGAATAAATTGACGTAAAAGACATTTTGTTTGTACAGAGTGATTTCAATTTCAATTCAAATTAGCCAAAAAATGCGCATAATTTGACTTAAATGTTCCATTTTTTAGCTATGGCAAGATTAACGAGTACCTGTGACCCAAACCTCTAGCATACGACTAAGCTGCAGGGGGGTGTCTCAAAATTTCATTCCATGGAAATTCTACTTTCAATATTCTTGATTTCCTGAAACAAAGGAAAATTAAAATCATTAAAATTTTTGTTGAAATTCGTGTAATATTCGATGAGAATTAATTTTCTCCATTCAAAGTTCCTTTGGCCATGTAACGCTGACATCAAAATTAGTCAGTCTAATATTCATTCATTTCAATCAAATTTATCTTCAAAACAAAGGTTGAATTTACACACAAAAAAAAATTCAAAGTATTTTTGCGCCTGAACTGATAAGATAAAGAAGTTTGTGCGCGATACAGGTTTTATTACATTTTTTTTTTGAAATATTTCATACAAATCAAAAGATTTTCCTTTAAACATCGACTATTTAATTATTTACCTTACATACAAATGAATGTACTCACATAACATGAATGGAAGCCGCGTTTTATTGTTCTTAACATGTCATATTTTTTTTGTATTTGTTTGTTTGAATTTGATTGCGCATTCAATGATTGTACTTGTCATAAATGGATTTTAAGTAAAATTCAATGAAATTTTTCGCTTAGTTTCACAAGTCACCAAAAAAAAAACAGAAAATTTTCCTTGATGATGATTGTGAAATTAAATCTGCGGGTACCATCACACTACATGGCGTCTTGTTGACGAAAATTTCACACACAATGATGATAAATTGAAACTAGAATTTTTATTTTTTGTGTATGAGAACACCCTTCAATATAAAATACACATAAAAATCACTCTTAATAACACAATACTCGTCAAAAATCATTCACTTATAAATATACATCTTTTCATTTTATTTTTTTTGTTTATGCATGTTATTCCTCTCACCCATCAACAAATGAAATTGAACTTTGTTACATATTCCTATAAGTTTTAACATGATATTCAAATAAAAATGTAAGGGGAAAATATCGCCTTGATCCAAAAAATTTGTTTATTTTTTCTAAGGATTTTGACTTGAAATTTAATTACAGTGAAATTTAAATGAAAATTATTATGATTATAAAATGATGAAAAATGATTTTTAATTGAAAAAACATTCATAAAATATTAAAAGTAATTAATTAATGATACAAAAATCCCTGTGAACACAACAAAATAAACTGTTCAAGCGGGTAATAATATGTTATTATTTTATTTATCTACTCACTACATTTTTGATTCAATTATGAAATATAAAATGTATGATGTTTCTATAGATACACACACAGCATGTGCACCGAAAATTGCACCCCTAATATTGTGTGTTTTGTATTTGTTATTATTTGTATAACTTCATCCATGAATATGATCTTTTTTTTCCAGTGTATATGGATTTGTATGAAAACTGCATACAATCATAATTTCATTCCCACCATCAATTTATGTGTGTCCTTTATGCGCGTCAATTTTCATCGTATCGCATCGGTTTTAATTTTATGAAATATTTTTTCGCTCTCTCATGAAATATGATGAAAAATACAAATAACAAAAAAATTGTATGAGTGAAATATTGGTTCTATTTTAATATTTATTTATTTATTATTTTATTGTTTGTGTGTGTACAGTGTATGTGAGTGTGTGTGTGTGTTTGGCCAGCAATCTCAATTAATATTAAATACACACATATTGTGTACATTAAATTTCATTAAACATAATTGTTGAATGTTTTGATACAAATAACATAGTTTAAAAAACATATTTTTATGCGTGTTTAATGAACGCGGAATTTAATGGATTGGAGATATTGGTTTCAATTGAACTAATGAATTAGTTAAAATTTTTTTTTGTTGTTGTTTAGCGTGAATTTTTTTAAAAAATCTGTTAAATCTGTCATTTTGTTGTAATTAAAGCCGAATTAGAGCCAAAAAAATTATGATTTTTAGACAGCGGTCCACTTGAATGATTTTAATGGCAACCCTTGTGGCAAGGAATTGTCTGTTTATGCATCCAAAATACTTCCTATCGATGTAAATCGAAAAAGCTCTCGAGATATAACGATTTTGAAGCAAGTGCAATGATTTCCATAGAAAAATAGTGGAAAATGAAAACTGGATACCTTCCAAAGAAAAAAGGAAATTCCAATAAGGCGTCGCTTTTAAAATTTTAACTTTCGACAGGAAATTTTAACACAGTTGGTAGATGGCTTAGCTTGAAACTCCCACAAAAAAATGACTGTTGATCTGAAAACAAAAAAAAACATTCAATTTCATTTCAATTCACTTAAAAAATGCTTCAAAAGGTCACTTCAAACTCATTATTCAAAAAAAAAACAAACTCATAAGAGATTGCAAAATTTTACAACTTCCTTTCACTTCATTTGATAACTAATATGCTGCAACAAAGCCTCATAACTTTATCCATATTTGATATTTCATAGTTTTATTTTATATTTTTTTTGGTAAAAGATAACTACCATAAAATTTAACATCATACACATAACCAAAATCAATGAAAACATTTAAAATTTTACAATACAATACAATTCCGTTATGCTTTTAACCTCATACTCCTCCATCACACATGTAGTTTCATGTTTTCAATGTGAGAGTAGTGTGATCCAAATTGTATCTACATCTATAATTATAATAAAATCACTAAATAATTCAAGGTATATATTTATAGTTATATGATGATTTTAATACGTTTATGTATCTAAAATACTTTACCTTTCCAGTTATTGAGGATTAAATATATCGATACATGTTCTCTATATTAGGAGACAGAGACACAAAATATTGTTATTATTATTATTATTGTTATTAAACTATATGAAAATTTTACGTAATATTTGTATATAAACAGTTTAACATCACAAGTGTGATAGGTAAATAAAGATATGAATGTTAAACGCCATTCATTTTAGACATATTTGTGTATATATTTTAATAATAATCATATTACTGTGTGTTTTAAGTGATTGAGTGATGTGATGTGATGCAGTTGATGCCCATATCTGGTTAGATTTTTTCTTGTGATTAGATCTGCCATGTAATCATCTTAAATGCCATCAAATTATTTGAATTGTAATGAAATTAACCAGGCGTCTCCATTTTATTCCTTCTCACTTTGATATGTCCTCGTTTTCATTGTGCACGTAACCCATAAAAATTCATATTATTTGTATTTTTTTGTGTGTGCTGAAAAAGGAAAAAAAAATCGATTATGAAACAATAGCATAATAATAATAATATTTTTGTTTATCAGAAATTGAAATTTTACTGTCAATTTATCATTGTCATGGAATTTTAAAACAAAATTTCATCCAATTTTTGGATTTTAAACTGTATTTTAAATTTCAAATAATAAAGTTGTACTTGAGCAGTTATTTTAGTGGATATGCTCATAATGCACTATTAAAATTATTATTGCTTCAGCAAGGCTATGTCACACTCATATATGATCCATTTTTGCTATTTATCGTATGAAATAATAATAATAATACAAATAAATAGACGACGACGAGTAGAAAACTGATGTGGTTTATAAATATATTACAAAATTTTTTTTTGAAACAATCACCATATAAATACAGTTCATGTATGTATGTTTCAGACGTTTTTGCACTACAAACTTGGATTGTAAATGCAGTCTAGAATACACATTTATAGCAAAATGTAAATAATAATGCTCATAGGCCAACCAACTCCTATTTGAAGTGCAACGTAAAAGTGCTATATGAACAATTTATACTTGGAAAGTTAATGTGTCTATACTGGAATTTATATATTTTTGTGTGTAAAATGAATGCAGACTGTTTTTCAGCTATAATCAAGCTTGGACGATTATTTTTTGTATGGGTAAGCTCCGGTTTCGAAGATCAAATTGATTGGATTGATGTAAATTTTTTTTAACTGTCATTTTGAATGTGATTCAGATGTAAATTTTTTTTCAACTGTCATTTTGAATGTGATTCAGATGTAAACTTAACTTTAATTGTCATTTTGAATAAGGTTGAAATGTAAACTCTTTGCTTCAATTGTCAATTCAAATGTAAACTTTTCCTTAACTGTCATCTTTCATATGACAGAAATGTAAACTTTTCGGTTCAATTGTCATTTCAAATGTAAACTTTTCCTTAACTGTCATTTTTTATATGACAGAAATGTAAAGTTTTCGCTGCAACTCTCATTTCAAATGTAAACTTTTCCTTAACCGTCATTTTTTATATGACAGAAATGTAAAGTTTTCGCTGCAACTCTCATTTCAAATGTAAACTTTTCCTTAACTGTCATTTTTTATATGACAGAAATGTAAAGTTTTCACTGCAACTCTCATTTCAAATGTAAACTTTTCCTTAACCGTCATTTTTTATATGACAGAAATGTAAAGTTTTCGCTGCAACTCTCATTTCAAATGTAAACTTTTCCTTAACTGTCATTTTTTATATGACAGAAATGTAAACTTTTCGCTTTAATTCTCATTTCAAATGTAAACTTTTCCTTAATTGTCATTTTTTATATGACAGAAATGTAAACATTTCGCTTTAACTCTCATTTCAAATGTAAACTTTACCTCTAACTCGTAAAAGAACTGTTAACTTTCAAATTATTCACCAGTAAAATCACATCCACAAATATGCAAAAGGTTGCAGAAAATTCACATTTTGCATATTTATTAAAATAAAAGATAAAAGTTATAGTCTCCATTTTTGCACTGCAACAGTAACAGTAGCACTTTCAATACACGTCTATAAGCAATTTATTTCAAAAATTGTAAAAAAAAAGTTTGTATGTTTAATGGAAGTTAAATAATAATAAAATATAAAACTTTTTTATACTTGAATATTGTTTTATTTTATATTTTATATATAAAAAATGATAAAAAAAAAATGTTTTTTTTATTATAAAACATATCACACATTTCACATACATGACAACGACGACACAATTCAAGTTTTTGCACTGCACTGCCTTTGATACACAGAATTTTGTAGACATTTTGTTTTAATTTTAAAATATGTTATATTTTTTTCAATACACACAAAAAAATCACATAATCTTTTTGTCTGGACATTTTTAATAGTATAAAATAAAAAATAAAATATAAAATTCTATTCAAAAAATATTTTTATTAAAATTTCAATTGATTATTTTTATGATACTGATTGCTTTTCAATACATTTTACTATATTTTTTTGATTGATAGTTGTATAGTTTTTTTTCTCTCTCACTCGCTGTTGATATAAATTGTCAATTTCAATTAAAACTATTTTTTTTTTTTGTGGTGTGACTCATCAAATTGAATGGGAATGAGTGCATTTTATCAATTTCAATTTAAAAATTTGGGTATTTCCTTACTCCACGACCTTTCATCGCATTATCACACGTAATTTTTCTGTGGTTTCATTACAAATCACACGTCCAATCAAACGTTAAAAGATAACCCGAAAATTGTTTATTGTCGTCCATTGCATGCAACACACATAAATTAATAATGATGATGATGATGATAAGCCTGATCCATTCATTGTGTTGAAGTGTAAAAAAAAAACTTTGTAATGATAATAAAATACAACAATGAAATGGAAAAAATCATAATTAAATGAACTGAACCAATATAAATTGATAAATCGATTTTTTTCTTTACCGTACTTTTTTCGTGATATTTTGTGTTACACATTTTGCATCAATTCATAAGAAATAAATGAAAAAATAACAGTTTTATCGTTAAATGTAATATTAATTTTATATGCAATTTCATTTCATTTAATTCAAATATCAGTTTAGTTTGCTATGTTATTTAGTTCACATAAATTGTACAAATAGAACAACAGCAGCAATAGAGCAAACATATTTAAACACATATCTAATATTATTTTTTAACTGTTACCATTTTTTTTTTTTGTATTAAATAAATCATTTACCACAACATCATATCACCATGTGAACAGTTTTATACAATTTTAAAACATATTTTATGTGTGTGTGTATTATTTACTATTACGGAAAAGCAAAACGTTTGTTGTTTTGTTTATGCTGCTGCTGTTGCTGATTATTTGAAATACTCATATTATTATTATTATTATTAAATGGTAAACGAGTAAAATATACGAATATAAATGATAATTTTGTATAGTAATAGTATTAATAACAAAAACAAAACCAAATATACATTTATTTTAGGTTCAGTTAGAGAGGAGATACATGTTTTTTTTTTGCTGTATTGCTGTTATGTGTAAAAATATAAGCAACAACGGCATCGGCAGCCATGTAGCCTGATATTCAAATATACATATATTGAATTTATATAAATAGTTATATATGGAGTGAGTGAAAGACCATGATCGTATTACAAATAAGCCTAATGGCATTCGGTTTTTATATAATAATATAATATATTAATAAATGAATGGCATAAATGTTTAGTTAAATGTTGTGAATTTGCAATGTACAGTTAAATAATCTCTATTTTATATTATTTTTAATTTAAATTATTTTCTGATATTTTGAATTGATTATTATTATTATTTTATGAACACACAATTTGAAAGTTACCATTTTTTTAATGAAGCTTTCAGACCTAGTCCAATTCCCTCCCAATTTTCCTTGAAATTCAATAAACATACATTTTATTTTAATTTATTGATTAAAATATCATTTTGAAACGTGAACCATATTACAGATTATGTCATAATCAAAACACACACTCACAATGAATGAATGAAAAAAGCAGGTGTTGTTGTAAACGTTTAACATCGAATCGAATTGCATCGAATAATTATAATTAAAATGCATCTAGAATTGAATCAGAACAAAAAATAAAATTGTAGTATTATTACGAAATGAGTTGTATAAGCAATTTTTTTTGCATTTATTAATAATTATTTTTATTGTTTTTTTTATATACCGATGATGAAGTTTTTTATTTATTTCACTGTTAATTACGACGTATACAGGCGATTACAGCTGATCATTAAAAATTATTATGAATAATTAAAATGTTAAATGAATATGAGAAAAAAAAATTATTGAGGGATCGATTACAGTTAAAATGAATAAACAGCTGATAATGAGATTGAGAAGACCACAAAGTAGTTTTTTTAACACTACTGGAATTTGAAATTATTTTGTTGAATGTAATGGATATTTTAAGACCGGTTTGATGGATCAACATGAGTCAAAATCGATTCCAAAGAAAACCCAATTTCAGATTGAGCTAAAATTTTAAAGTGAGCACAATTTCAAACTAAGCAAAAAATTCCAATGTGAGCACAATTTCAAACTAAGCAAAAAATTCCAATGTGAGCTCAATTTCAAATTAAGCAAACATTTTAAAGTGGGCAAAATTTCAGACTAAGCAAAAATTTCAAAATGAGCACAATTTCAGACTAAGCTAAAATTTCAAAGTGAGCAACGTTTCAGACTGAGCTAAAATTTCAAAGTGAGCAAAATTTCAGACTGAGCTAGAATTTCAAAGTGAGCTCAATTTCAGACTGACCCAAAATTTCAAATAGAGCACAATTTTAGACTGAGCTAAAATTTCAAAGTGAGCAAAATTTCAGACTGAGTTAAATTTCAAAATGAGCACGATTTCAGATTGAGCTAAATTTTAAAGTGAGCACAATTTCAGACTGAGCTAAAATTTTAAATTGAGGCCAATTTCAGACTAAGCAAAAATTTCAAAATGAGCACAATTTCAGACTAAGCTAAAATTTCAAAGTGAGCAACGTTTCAGACTGAGCTAAATTTCAAAATAAGCAAAATTTCAGACTGAGCTTAAATTTCAAAGTGAGCACAATTTCAGACTGAGCTTAAATTTCACACAATTTCAAATTGACCTCAAAATCAAAAAGCGACATTAAGCGTCTTTGCAATAAACAGCCTTGAATTGTACAAAATGATGAATATTGTTACTGTGACATTAATTTTTTCTTCATTATAATTATATTCTAATCATTTGTATATCAAATACAAACACGTGACAACAAATTCCGTGTTCTCATTTCAATTTTTTTTATTTGATTCTGTGTTTGATTACCGTGATAAATTGAGTAAACATCTTTTTGTATTTTTTGTTGTTGTTTAATAATAACAAAATCAATGCAAAAATTGTACACTTTCAAATAAATAAAAAATATAATTTAAATTTTCTAAAAATAAAATAATTTTCTGATGAAATGTATTAAAATTGTGTTTAAAAATAATGTGTTTGGTCTTAAAATAAAATTAAAATAACACACACAAAAAAAAAATAAAAAATAAGATCCACTTTTAAGGGGCTCCCACAAAGCCATGTCTCGTTGTTATATTTATTTATAAATTTTTATTTATTTTAATTTTCTTTTTGTTGTTATTATTATTATTTAATGTTAATACGAACTCCCTCCAAGTCATTAATAAACATATTTAAAATTAAATATTTTCATTTTCACTCTTCATCTCTCTCATTTAATTTTGTGTATGTGTTTTTTCCCGTGTTTTAATTAAAATTAAATTTATATTTTAACGTAAATTTGGTGATGATGCATTTAACTCACACACATTGACGCTATTTATAAAATAAAGACTTTCAAATTCATTGCATCCCATCATCATCTATAACTAGTAAATTAATGTGTAAAACAACTTACACACACTTGAAAATTGTTTCAAGTCAGTCCAAATTAACAACATTATTTATTTTACTTTTTGAGAAAGATACTTCTTGCATCTCATCTCACGTTGAACATGAAGATGATGATGAAAAATGAAAATTCTGTCAGTTTCATTTCATTTCAATGTATTTATATATGTATTTAAAGAAAACAAAAAAAAGAGAGTCATGATACACACCGGCAATATTTGAGGGACTTTTGAGAATTTAAACATGTTGATACAAATAATTAGCATTGTTTCAATCTGTATTGTTACTCGTATTATTATTACCACAGCTTACATTTTTTATTATTGAATATGAAAATTTTAAAATTAAATCTCAATTCAAACAAATACACACACAGTAATTTTTATGATGTACTAAAATTATTTATTTATTTGTTTGTTTATTTTTAACACGGAAATTCTGTCTCTGTGTCTTCATGTTTGTTCTACATGTGAAATGTTAATTATTTTTATTGCAACGCGTGAACTCTCATGATGTGGATTTACATATTTTTGTTAATAATTGAATTGTTTTTTTTTTTTTGATTCATTTGAGATTTGGTTTTAATTTGTATTTTTTTTGATGATGGGCTTCAATTAAGGTGATTTTTTTTGGTAAATAATCAATAAAAATCACCTGGGCTTGATATTGATAAAATCTTTGTCCTTAAGAGCCAGGACATGATTTGAGCTTTGAATTGAAAATCATCGTTTTAAATGACATTTTTACACAAAAATTTCATGAATCAGGGTCCAGAGTTCAAGGAAAAGCAGTATCAAGAAAAATGAGATTCTTTTAACGCTCCTAAAAGGCTTCACCTTATATCGAGACCTCAATCCTTGTAATTTGGCTCAAACTGTCCACCTTTAAACAAAAAAATCATAATTTTCCTTTCACGACTCACTCAACAGCACTTAGATTCATTTAAAATTTGTGTTGACAGTAAAATTGCTCAAAAATTTTATTTACCAGATGAAAAAAAAAATTAATTACACGAAAATTGGTCACAAATCACACGCTAAATCGTGCATTTTATTAATAGAAAATTTAGCATCAAAGCGGTTAAACTATAATTCATTTATTCAATTATTTTCATTTCAAAAATAATATTTTGATTCAAAATTTTCATTTTAATTCATTGTATTAAAGTGATTCATATTTTAAAAAAAAATCATATCAGAACCCTTAACACAAAAAAAAGAATAATTATTACTTCCTTTTTCTTATAAATGACTTCATGCTACATTTCATTGAATAAAAATGAAAAAAAATCTGGGAGAGTGTTTTACACGACAAGGATAATCTGTTTAAATTTAATTTTTTATTTGTCACACACATGTTTATCTTAAATTATAATGATTTTTATCATCATATCTCACATGTAACATGTAATTATTTAGTCATTTAAACACACAATTTTATATAATTTAATATTTTTAACCAAAAAATCAATGTTTAAATTTTTTTTGAGAACAAAAAGCAACAAAAAAATACATAAACACATGTTTTTTTTATATAATGAAAAATATTTTTGGATCATACTCGGATGAAATTTTATTATTCAAAAATGTGTCTTTCAATGAAATTTAAACGAAATAATAATAATAATAATAATTTTAATGTGTATACAAATTATATTCACATATACTTAAGGCTGATTTTCATACAAATTGAATCTAATAATAAATTTTTCATCTACTTACAAAAAAAAAATTGATTGACATGCACCTTAGCAACTTATAATACAAAATTTATCATTAAATTCATAATATTCATAGATCAATTGAGGCGAAAATCTACTTTTGGAACATATCTATCACCAGATTAATTAAAATTTTATATAAATACTTCATTTATTCAAAGTAAATCATATAAATATACAAAAAAATTACAAATTTTTTTTGGCACATCACATCCAACTTATTTTCTAATGAATTTGGCGCTTAATTGTGTAATTTTCATCTAATTCAATAACTAAATTAAACAAAGGTGAAAATTTTTAGGTCTGGTTTTGAATTTATTTTGAAATTAATTTTTTTTTCATCGAAATTCGATTTCATCTCAATTTCAGAAGAAAAATAAAAAAATTTTGAAGAAGTGATATGACAGCGATGTATATTTCAATGTTAAAAAGTTATTATCAATTTAACCTTCAATGAGATAATAATAATAATTAGAAGGTGTACTTAATATATACGCATTTATATCATTACCGGTAACGTGTCATTTTCTGTTATCTACTTTTATATCAAAAGACAAAAAAAAAACTGACAACGTTTTGTTATGGTTGGTGAATTTTTGCGTATCTTCTGTTTTTGATAATGAAAAAAAAAAAATTAAAGAGTGTCAAAAAATGTGTTACAATGAAATTTTTTGGGTTGTTTCATGTACAAACGTGATTTTGAACCTAAAATTTTTATTTATCATGAAAATCGGATTAAGTTAACTGGAATGGGCAGGAATGTGAACGTTTGAATGCACGTTTCAAGTCACAGTGCCATTGAATTGCGGATTCGACATGCAGGCAATCTGTCAAATGCCAGAAAGGCCGCAGTCGATCGTTTTGTAAAAGTTAAGTTTAGCGTAAATTTCAAAGAAAATCGTGCAGATTTTTAAGGCCGGTTGTAATTTTCAATTCGGTTCGGCCCTGGTTCCATTTGATACCTTTCTACGTCTAATCGAGACCTTACAAGTCAAAATTGACTTCAAATTCTGTCCATTTGTCATTTTGAAAAAAAAAAATTCAAAATTTCACGTTATACTCTTCTAATTGATTCTTGCCATCTATGAAAGTCAAAAGTTTTAATCTCAAAAACTTAAATTTATTCAAAAAATTTGACATAAAAATGCTAAGCAACACATTATAATAAAGATGTCAAAAACCTTAATATCAATGTCATGACATGATGGTATATTATTGAATATTATTCATTTGAAACATTTTTCGATACAAGAGACGAGAGAAGAAATTCAAAGACAATACTGTTTTAAAGAAGTACGATATGAACCATAGGGAACCCAAATCATGATGATCGAAATTTTAAAGGTCACTTACCGTTAAGTGATTTAAATCCACAATCACATCATTTTGATTGCAATTCAATCGATTTAAGACTCAAATACGAATAAGAGCAGTTAAATTTCAATTATTTTAATTTCAATTCAATATCAAAGTGCGCTATGTTACATCCCATAAATATCGAACAACTTTATCAAATGTTAAATTTGTCAAAATGATTATGTTGTACAATATTTATTATAATCATCATCATCAATAACCATTGATTTGGTTATATACTCTATAGCTTATTAGTAAACCTTATTGAACACTCGTTTAACCGGTTTTTAAAACAAATTTTTTCTCCATCTATTTTTATTTTATTTTACATTTCATATAAATATCGATTCCCAATGATTTTCCATTTATCATTCTATTATCAACTATGATAGTTTTTTTTTACTTATTTTCTAGTTAATTTATATGAATTTTAAACAAAAATCAATGACTTTTCAGTTCAGAAGGTGGGTGTTAATCTGCTTGTAATTGGAATTTTATTATAAATACACACATTTTTTTTTCTCTTCTCTTCTTCTCTAATAAACCATCCGGATCAACTATTTTTTTTTTAAAGTTAACTTTATCGTCGTCGTCTTCGTCTACAGTTAATTTTTATTAATTTTTATAATGAATGAAACGAATATGAGTTTGAAAGAAGAATATGAAAATAACACATAAAGATGCGCTTATTAAATTACATTTTAAACATATTTGTGGTGACCTGACTTTACTTTACATACATTTATTGGAACTTGATACATTTGATTAAGAGGAAAAATAAAGATGTGTGGTGATTTGAGTTAAAGGTGTTTATGATATGCAATGATATCATTAATCTATTGAACTTTAGTGGCATTCAGTGTTAAAAGGTGCTTACTGTTCATTGGATAGGCATGTTAATGTAATGGCAAGTGCAGCATGGTGATGGATGAGTTCAATTCTCAAGGATTATTGATCTTAACGGTCATTTTAATTCAAAAATCGAGCTATGAACGTGAATTCTCTGACTCTCCGGATATTTAAAAAGGAGGGTCTTTGACCTTCTCTTACTGATTCACTTTAACCCTTATCAGGCGTAAATTTCGTAGAAGAAAATATTTTCAAGGTCATCAAACCTATGATAAAACTGAAGCTGGTTAAGTCTGGTTACGTGACCTTATTTTTGATTCAGAATCCAAGCTCCTTGTTCTCAAAGAGTTAATTTCAAAAATTAAACAGAAATGAATAATTATTTAACGATAAAATTTTAATGTTATCCATATTTCATGTGTATTGTGAGTGAGACCAGACACAATGTTTCCTTTAAAATGTGCACAAAATAATACTTTTATCATATTTTAATGTTCTTTTCTTCTTCTCATTGTCTTCTTATATCGTTTAACTCATACTAAATAACATTTTGATATTTTTCTTGTACCTGTTCCTTAAAAATAATAATAACAAAATAAAATTTTGTCCATCTTTTGTCTTTTGATGCATCTGCGTGGAAGACAAACAATGGTCACTTATCTGCCATGTGCTTCTTTGCATGCATCATTTTTTGAAAGAAGAAAAAGACACCAAAAAAGTAAAAAATAATGAACAGATAATCAACTCTTTATTTTTTTTTTTGTGTGTATTTCACAAAATATATTTCATAAAATTAATGCACCTGTTTCGGGTTTTTAACACTCTCGTTTTATTGTTTCGATAATAAGTTTTATACTGACAGTCTGTTAGTTGCAAGAACATCAGTTTTTGAAACATGACAATAAATGTGAGTGAATTCACTTAAATTTTGAAGCCTTACAAGAAATAGGACAAATTCCACTGTTAACATTTTCCTCTTAAAATTGAATATCGTTTCAACGATAAACTGTTCTTTGAAATTTTTGTACGTGAATGTAATTTTACTTACTTTTCTTATTAAATAATATTTATAATTCAAGATTTATTGTAGGGGGGAGAGAAGAAGGCAACAATACCTTTGAGAATATTTATTTTTATTTTTTTTTCTTTGAACAAGAAGAAGAAAAAGATACATTACAAACATAAAATCTTAGAATAAATAACTTGTTAACATAAATGACTTTTTTTTCCATTAAATTGTCTCTTCACAAAGGGAAATTCTTCATTGATTTTTTGTTTCATATTCGCATGAAATTTGACTTTTAATTTAATTTCAAAAAACATTTAATCTTAAACTAATTTGTTTATTTTCTTGTAATTTTTTCAGATATAATTGAAGGAAAATTGGCATAATGTTGGCACTAAATCACATCCAACACAAATACTTTGGATACGTGTAAAATTTACAATTACAACAACAACAAAAACAGAGCGTGGCCCATAAAAAAAATAATCCAGCAAATGAAATTAAATCAACGACAAAAACCAGAGTGCTAATAATCATAATAATAAATAATAAAAAAGTAAAAATATTGCAGTTTCTTACAAAAAAAAAATAAAATTAAAAATAATTGAATTGTTTTTACATAAATTTCAAGAGAAAAAGAGAAGAAAAAAAAATTGACCTCAATTATTTTCAAGAATATTCAATTGAATTCCATCTTTGTTGTATTTTTCCTTTAAATTATTTTTAATAAAATAAAAAAATATATATACATGATATTGTAAAAAAAAATAATAAGTGCAAGCAAAGCAAGAATTAATATAAAAAAAATAAAAAGTGTTTATAAAAACAGGCATCAAAATACACATATAAACGGAAAAAAATTGTCTTATAAATGTATTTCTGATCTGAATATAAAATTATACAGAAAATAAAAAACAAAACAGTGAATTTACACAAAAACATCAAAAAAAAAATTCTGGCTCTACTTCAATTATACAGAGTGAAACTGCAGCCTTAGCACAAAAACGAAAAAAAAATAAAAATTTATATAAATTTGAAGGAAAGTTGGAAGATAAAATAAATTTTGAGAGAAAACTAGGACATTAAATTTAAGTTTTTCAATAAAAAACGAAAAACTAACAATTCAGAGAGAAAGCAACACACAAAAAAATAGGATTGACGTTATAATTATACAAAAAAAGGGATTAAATGTTATATTATGGGTAAGTGCTTACATTTCATGCCTTTAAATAGTTTTAAATTCATTTTAATTTAACTTGAAATAAGAAATTTAAGATATTTTTGCAATGAAATTCAAAATTTTGGATATGAATCAGTGAAAAAAATCACTGTGGGATGAAATTTGATGCAATTTGATCATATTTTGTTTTAAATTTAATCGATTTTTAATCAAATTTTAACTGAAATAAGAAATCAAGGACTCATGTCTCCTAAGATCTGAATACAGACCAAATTTTGGTGATTTACAGAAGAACTCTTCGAAGAATAAAATTTTCTGATCACTTTACATAAGATTTCGATCCACAGTGACACAATTTAACTTGAATCCTTGAATCCAAAGCGCATTGATTGAACTTTTAAATATATCCTTGAAATTTTTACTCGAACCATTTTAACTAATTCCATTTCCATTCTTGTGTTATTTTTTTTTGTTAAATTTGATTCAATATCTTCAAGGAGCATTTCATTTAGTGATATAAATTTTTCTTTTAAAATGTGTTTGTTATATTTTTTTTTTTTTTGTATGTTTTTGCAACATTTTAATATGAATTATTGAGTAAAAATGTAAAGAACGAGGGCAGATGAGATTTGATCATGGTATGTTTGTACACCTCTAACACTCTCCATGTAATTGTGTATGTGAAAACGATATGCGATGTGTGAATGGAAGAAATAATAATACAAATATATATGAAGATGAACATACAAATGAAGAATAAGGCTTGAAAAAGGAATATACAAAAAAAAAATTTAATACGAGAAAATACAGAAGAATTTTTGTTCTGCTGCTGCTGCCTGTTAAATTCTGTGTGATATATATATTTATTTATAAAAATATCATCATGATATGGGGTACGGATGTGAGTTGAATACTTGTTTCATTCTCATATATTTAAAGTACATATATTTTATATAAAAAGCATATAAATCTTCTTTTGGTGTATATTTTTATACATGACATATAAAGTATAAGGGACTCATATGTATGTTTATTGCTTCTGATATACCATGTTTAATATAATAAAAATGTATGATTGCTGAATGTTTGTTGTTGGATTTATGTGATCAAAATATGTTAAGAGATGGCACGAGTCGTTGTTTTTTTTGTGTATATATTCTCGTACACACACATACACACTGTATGTAGAAACATAAATTATTTTGTGTATTTACAGACAGAAAAATTTTGTATTTTTCATTTTGTTCTCGCATTTGTTCAGTACTAAAAAGAATACAAAGAAGCGCAATATACACAAAAAGTAATCACGTAGGAAAAAATGATTTAACCTCAAACATGAACACTTATATAAATGTACTCTTTTTACTTATAAAATTTAACAAATACAAAGCGCGATGAAGAAAAAAAATACCATGATACGTTTAAGGTTTTTCCTTTTCTTATAAATATTTTTTTTCATCAATTTTTTTTAAAAAAAGTAGCATAAAGGGCGCTCATCATACACTGCATTTTTACACTTTTTATACATGTATGCATATGATCATGAGTGCAATTATGGAGAATGACGACAACATCATATGAAACATACACACACACATCATTTAAATGAATGTAAAATTTAAGATCTTTCTGTTATTATTTTTATTGTTACATATTGGTTTGTAATACGCTGTACCGAGGGAGAGTGCATGAAATATATGTGTGTGTGGTGAAAAATTGTATTTAAATAAAAGTATAATAAATATAATTCAATACAATACAATACACCAAAAAAAAAATACAATAATAATAAACACACAGAGAACTGGTTTCATTGTAGATTTGTTGTGTATTTTTAAGTTCACGCTAAGTCGTTGAGTTGTCACAATTAATATGATAATGTTGTAAAGATATTGTATTTAAAAAATATTTATATTTTGAATGTAATTTGTCGGTTCTAATCGAGATAAAATATTTGAGATATTTTTTTTCTGTTTAATTTAATGGGAAGACAGCAGAAGTGCAGCTGTTTATTTGACGTATTGTGTGTTTCAAGTACATTATTTGAATTTTCCTTTTATTTTAATGCTCTGGGTTGATTAAAATTGTATTGGGTGAACTACTCGTTCATAGCTTACCATTAAATGAAATAAAAAAAAAGGATTTGAAGTAATGTAGTGGAAAAGTTAAAAGCTAGATTTTAATCATTTAGATCCTTTATTCAAACCTAAATCAAGCTTAGCATGAAAAAAGAATCATACAAATTTTCACAACACAACAACAAAAAAGTATAATCATAATAAACCAGAGCAGGTATATTCCTTTTTTCCTTTTTCAAATTGCTACGGTAACTAAAACCTTTTTTTTCCTCCTATTTTTCATTAATTTTCCTTATGCTCTTACAATAAATAAAAAAAAAAATTTATTTATAAAGCACAACTCACTGAAATACTTCCCTGTTTATAACCTGTTTTTTTTTCTTGTTCATTCGGTATTATTACATTTTATTGTGAAAAAAGCGGCATTTAAATATAAATATACGAACATTTAGATATGACGTGAAAACTGTAGTACTTTCGATGATGATGGTTTTTTTTTCTTCATGACAAAAAAATAAGTATGAATAAAAGAGAGTATTAAAAAAATACTACATAAAAGAAAAGTCAAGCTAATTAATATACCGAGTAATGATTATACTTCGACTGACATTATTTGTTGTTGTATTTTAAGTTAGTTTTAAATGAAGAAGGAAAGTATTTTTACTCCTCTGGTACATTATTATTATTATTTTTTTTTTCATTAAACATGTATCAACGTCGTAGTTTGTATATAAATAATAATATAAAATGCGCATGAAAAAAAATACAAACATTGCATTTTTTTAAAGGTGGTATGCGGATGCTTCAAATATACAATTTTTTGTTTTGTTTTTAATACAAATAATAATAAGTATATATATAAAGTTTTCTACTGTATATCAAAGTAAAACAAAACTAATATGAAACTGTATATTAAACTTGCATTTTACTGTGATTTCTTATTTTTTTTTTATAAAAAACATATAAATCTCTGTGTATACTTTTTATACGGTTTATTATTATGATAGAGTCATGTTGTTGTTGTTGTTATTGTATTTATAATGCTTTTAATGGTTCACAGCAACTTAACATTGATTTAGATGGGATTTTGAATTTTCTTTCTATTTGGATTTTATTTCTTATGAATGTTAAAACATTTTGAATTGAATTCATCTTGTGTCTATGGAAGAGTTTAATAATGAAATACAAACATTTATGTACACAATTTATTAGATACAACTAATATTTTATAAAGTGTAAAAGAAAGATGAAATGTATATTAAATTAAAAAAAAAACAATAACAATTGAAGATTTATACAAGCATACATAGGAACATAGAATGAATGTTAGTTAAATGGATAGAGAGTTAAGTGAGTTCGCGATCGGTAAATCGTTATATGATCGTTTTTACTGGCTTACACTCAGATATGTATGCATTTATAATATTAAAAAAAAATGTATAAAATAATGATATAAAAAAACAAGTTTGTAATCATAATAATAGAGTTTTCTACATATAATTTACTCTCAATTTAAAATATGATTCGTTTCATTTTGTTCATACACGATTTTTTTTGTTTTGTTAAGTAGAGTGGCGCGCTTATGTATATTTTGAAAGTACACAGTAGTTCTATTGTGTATATTTCCGGTTTAAGACAAAAAACTATGCTAGTTAAAAGGAAAAATTTACCGTTTTTTTTCTTTCTATTTATTATTGCAATAATGAGCTTTCATAACTTAGGAGTTACAAAAAAAAATTAGATCAATTTAAAGATATTTGCATATCAATTAATTCCCATATTGTCTAGTGGTTAGGATACTCACTTTAATACAGCTATACAAAAGTTGTCTTTATCTGGGCTAAAATTACTTAATGAGCTTCTTTCCTAAAATTTCTGAAAATAAAAAAAATATATTAGTAAGTTTTTTTTTGCAAATCATATTCCTATTAACTCAAATCTTCTTTTCCACTAAACATTGTAAATTGCGTCATTATCAAAAAAAAATAAGTTTTTTTCTCGTAATATGACGATAACGACAATGATTAGCAAAAAATAATATTGTTTCAAACTAAATTTAGTTACCCTTGTTAAGTATTTTTCTTTCAATCTATGATATTTTTACACATTCACCTATATACACATTTTTTTGTCTAAGTCAGCTAAATTCATAATAGAAAGGCATCGTTGTTGTCGTAATCGTAATATAAAAAAAAATCAGTTTAACATCTATACTCACATATATTTAATACTAAATATAATAATAAAAAAAAGCTAATAAACACACATAATATAGAAACAAAAAGGGTTGCATAACCCTCCTTGTATATGCACATACAAAATTCTCTTAGCGTTTTTTTTTCGCCTAGTTTTTTTCCTATTCAATAAAAAAATATAAAAATTTTCCTTTCCATACATCAAATACACTTTTTGTATCACAACTGTAGCGAATATACAAAAAAAAACACATTTTAGCATTAAGTACTCTATTTGAACTAAATAAGTGAATTCAATTCATATAGAAACACAATTCATTCAACTTGAAATGTTGTGAACTGTGGCAGTACTAATAATAATAATAAATGTGTTAAAAAATTGATATTACAATGTTTGTGGAATATGAAAGGGAAAAATCTTATCCCTGAAAAAAAAATATACAATGGAAGTTTTTTTTCAATTTTTTTTCGGGAAAGGTCAATGAATCATAAATTTTATCAAGTTAATGTCGTTTAAAACCCATTTAAAATGAAGGTTTAGCGAGAAATTAAATAAAATTGAAATTACCTTCTAATTCATTGATTGTAGGTAAAAAATCGTACCGAAGTATGACAATTTGTTTTGTTATTGAAGATTCTAGTTAAACGTCAATAAATATAATTATTTTGATGATTTTTTTTTTGTAGTTGGAACGTAGTAATTCTTATTTACTATACTTTTATAATATTGAAAAAAAAATGAGCACATCGTAACAATACAAACTAAAATGAGTAAGGTCAAATCATGTAATATAACCGCTTTTAAGTGTATGTATTGCCACTATTTTGCTCACTCATTTACTTACCGTTTGCTTTTCAATTTATTATTATTATTGTAGTTTTTTATAGTATTAACTTATTAGCTTTAGCGGTATATAAATAATAATGAATATTGGCCATCAAAGTATTAGGACAAACATCCACTCAAGTAAGTATCAAGTGAGTATCCTTACCACTAGACAATATGGGAATTAAATTTAAATTATATTAAAATTTAACATAAGACATTAAAAATCGTTATTAAGAATCTAATGAACCTGCCTAAGTGACTTCATTTACCTCATTATATACAGTTTTTTTTTGTATTTAATATTAATTTTTATTTGTTCTTTGCATATATAAATATACGTTGCTACAGTTTATATGAACATTTTCACTTCAATGATATTTTTAATGGAACGTAATTGTCTTTATATAAATTTATACGATTTTATAAATGTTTTACAAATATAAATATTACAAACATAGCATTTTTATGTATGTTCATGGTGAATGTGTGTACCTTTGGTTAATCGTACATTCATTTTTTTCATCATTCATTTTATAAGATATATGATTAGAGGAATCAGAAAAGTTTCATTACGTATCATTATTTTTTTTTATATTTAAATGAAATATGTCACCTTGAGTTGAAATTAAATGCGTATTTTCATGTAAATCTGCATATATTTTGGTTCTTCATTAAAGATAGGGATCACGTTGAAGCCTAGTCATTGATTCAAAATTTCATCTCAATTCGAAATTTAAATTTAAAACAGAATGACATTATTTGCATTAAATTTATCATCAAAATCGATGATTATATTATTAAGTACACGCAAAAATAAAACAATAATTGACCACACATGCCTATAATAATAAATTGTATTGTATTTTTGTTCTGTCATTTATAAAAAAAATATTGCATTTTATACTTGATCAAAGTTATGCAAGTTCATACGACAAACAAATGAATGTAATGTAAAATTTCAAAAAAAAAATGTTATAATCATATAAGCGTGACGAATATACAGTTTTCATCAGTCGTTTTAAATATATAAAAAAAAAATACGTTATCAGTACTTAATAAATAGCAAATTATATTGTGTGTGTGTGTGTGAATGTAGCAATTTAACATTGTACTTTTATGTGTCAAAGTTGGTTTCCCTGTGTCATTTATCATGAAAGGTCTCACATAATCGAAAAAAAACAACTACTGAATGTCTTCATACAATTTTATACTAAATTAATAAAATGGCATGTCATTAGGCTCTTTACTTACTCACAGATGCGTGTAATTTTGACATTATTTACCACACAATTCAATATTAGCATTAGATAGCAACATGAATTCATTTGATTTACTTTTTTGTTCATTTATGAATATGAAATTCCTAAAACTCCATTTCATTAATATCAACACAAAATTTAACCGCACATTTTCTATTCATTCATCGGTTTTCTTGTTTATTTGATTCTTTTATTTTTACTCATGACTGAGTAAGCACATGAAAAACAAAACAGGGATCAAACATAACTTGGTACACATACCCAAGGAAAAAAAACAAAGCAAGCATAAATAATAATAATAAAAGAATACACTCAACAAACAGACCAAATTAAAATTAAACCTAATTTAAATAATTCATACCTTTGAAGAGTATAACAAACAATTTAATATGTATCGTATTTATGATTGTTGGTGCGTTAAAGTCATTTCTTTATAATACAAAAAAAAATTATGAAGAAATAAAAAAATAAGTGGAATAATAATGTTAAGGAAAGAATAACACAAAAAATACTATGCTTAAAAGAGCGTTGCGCGTACATAATTTTTGTACAAATATAAGGAATTGTGTTAATTTTTTCTTGATCTTATCACAACACAGGGAAAAAATAAACACACCAAATACTATTTTTTGATATGTTAACTCATTCATACTTACATTTAGACTTTACAAATCATTTCTTGTCCGACTAGTCGTGTATTCATCGTGGCCTTGTTCTAAAATGGAAACGATTCAATCGTGACCTCATATTTTTTTTCTCTGGTAATTTCTTGGTACCTTTAACACATTCATAATTTGAATTAATTAAGTTAATATTATTTCGTTTTATCATAAAATTACTTTGAACCTCAAAAGACAAGATTCTTACTTCCTGTGAAATAAGATAAGAGAAAAAAATACACAAACACTAACCACAATGCAATTAGGTGATAAATCATACATTTTAAATATATATGGGCATCGGATTACATGTCAATTTCTTGGTAAATTTGTATTTCATATGATATTGTTAAAATTCATATGAAATTAAGACAATGTGGTTAAAATTATTTTACATTGAAATGAACGGATTGTAGACATTATTTCATGATATCAACAATCAGGAGAATGCAGATCAGGAGGAACGGAATATCAAGTAAGTATTGAGTGAGTATCCTTACCACTAGACAATATGGGAAATATAATTTAAATAAAAAAGGCTTCAAATCAAATGGCATCAATTTTGTCAACTCAATTTAAATTGAAGCCCTGACATAGAGGTCAGCTTCAAAGTAAGACAAGCAAAGATCTTCAATGTAAAGGTAAAGATTGGACATAAATCATGAAGTGAGTGCAAATTCGAATCCTATTGTATCTGTGCATCCTAACAAAATTCCAAGTAAAAATAGATTTAAACTCAAATTTGTTCTGAAAATTATCATCATATTATGACATTTTTTTAACCAAGAAAAAAAAACAGATAACAACAGAATATAAAAAAAAACACTTTTATAAATTTTCAATACAACGATGAATGAATGAAATAACCATTATCTTTTCATGTTCTTCTTGATATAATTGTTGTTATTCCTATTGTCATCATTCTCATATCTAACATTCTTGTCTAGATCACATTAGAAGTTAAATAGTTTAATAATGTATTTTTTTTCTTATTATCTCGTATTTGTGTGTAATGGAACTTTACAAAAAAAAAAAATACATAAAACATATTTCAGTAGAATTTCATTCATATTCATTCATTGATAGAAAGATGAGTGCATCTTTTTCATATGAATATAGATACGGATGTTTAATCTCTGTGTATTAAAGGTTAAACGAAGGCATAAGAAAGAAGAAAAAAACTTTGTATAATATTTGACAGGATGACGATAAAATTGGAGTATGTAAGAGAGAAGAATATGCAGGTCATCACTACACACATACAAATGTACGTTCACAGAATCCAGAGCATGTTAATCCCACAACATCATTGTTGTTTGAATTTGTATTTTGTGTTGTAGATACATATTGATTGTCATTATTAGTTAGGATGATTTTGTATTCAATTTCTCAGGTAAATCAAAATCCTTTTTGAAAATATGGTTCTCTGTCTATAGTGACGTATGTGTTAAATGTATGTAAAAAATTTTGAGAGTTTTTTTTTCATATTCAATATTCATATACAGAAGCACAAAAGATTTTGATGGGATAATTTCTTAAAAGATCTTTTTTTTATTAACACTGTACCTTTTTTTATACATCTTTCAAAAAAAAAGTGCTTCTTTGCATCAAAAAAAACATACATCGAATGAAATTTATCCTTTTGAAACATAAATGAATGTATTTTTTTCCTCATTTTTAACATAAAAAAGCAATTTCATGTTTGTGTATGTGTTAAGCAAATTGTGTTTCAAATATTTTATTGTATTGTTATTTTCATTTTCAACATTGGCTTCTGATGAACATTTAGTTCATTTAAAATTTACAGTAAAAATAAAATAAGATGAAAAAAGTTAATACAAATTTTGATGAGATTGATTAAAAGTAACAATTCTCACGATAAATGCAATACAAGAGATGGATCAAAAAAGAACAAATAAAAAAACACATGGACAGAAAAGGTACAAAATATTTGGACATAATTAGTCCAATTCACAATCACACATCTTTTGAAACTTGCAAAAGATTTCAACAATGTTGCAAAGTACATCATTTTAATCTCATTTAATTTTTGGGAATTTATTCTCATTAATCTTTAAACCCTTAATTTGTCACAAATTACAACGAGAACACAAAAAAAATGAACTAATTACAAATTACTTGCAAATTGTTCATTTTTTTCTCTCTCATGTCATTGATGTATAATTTGAAGTGTATTGAGATTAAAATGTATTTTTTGTCATGATAACATTATAATTTTTTTTGTGGTTTGTTACTTTTACTGATAATGACAGACGCTTCAAAAACATTAAAACGACACTTCTGTATATTTTTAATTTATGAGTCAATGTGATGTGATACATGTCAAGCTTATCAGTTGATATTTTGTGTTATTAGGATGTCTCATGTCAATTGTGAGTTATGGGATGATGTGTCATGTGAGTTTTCAACTAAAAATTGATTTTGAAGGCATTAATGGATCTCAATGTGCTTTTTCAACGAATTTTAGCTTAAAAGAGTCTTATCTTCAATTAAAATATCGAAATTTTCTTTATTTTAAGTTTCCTTAAATCAAATCGACAGCAAAAACACTTCCACTGATAATCAAATCAAAAAGCAATTAAAAGAGTCACTAATTAGGGGCAAAACTTGAAACATTGTTGTACATTTTATTTTTAATTTTATTAAAATATTCACACTGCTACATGTCACCACACAATTTTATCACATACACCATGTAAATTGAAAGGTGTCTCCATTCATCTTATCTCTATTTTTTTTATTTGTATGTTACTTCATTTATACCGCACAAGATACAACAACAAAAAACCGCCTTTTATTCATATTTGATAGATCACCAAAGCAGATAAGACATGAATTTGTTGAATTCGATGATCATCATCATCATCATACGCTGTGTGTGTTGTGTCTATCGTTGTCTTATCATCATAAAAATTCATTCAATAATTTTAATTATTTCTTTCACACACTGTGTCACATGTGTGTATCAATATTTCGATAAAGTGATGGAAATACACAAAAAAAATCAACTTTTTTTCTGTCACGTAACATTGATAATTGAATTGCCCTTGAAATGTGAACACCAATTGTCATATTATTGTTACTATTTATATTTTTTTGCGTTATATTAGCCATCATTCGAATATGATTGTATCAAACAAATAAACACACAACAACTGAGTAAAAAAAAAACAGAGATTATTATTATTGTCTAGCAAAAATATTTGTATGATCAATGTTAAATGTACTCGTGCGTAAAATATGGTCATCATAACTTTAGCGCGGGATCAAAAATAAATATTTTTTTTGAAATGTAATCAGTTCTTTCAGAAATATTTCAATAAAATAAGCAATTTTTTGGTAATCTGCTAAATGACTGAATGATATGCCATTATTTTTTTTAAAAAATTTTAAAAATATGTGTTCCGGTTACTTAGATTTTCGGATGTTCACAATGTTACAGGAACGTCGAGGTCAGTATTGAAATACAATAGAACTTCACTTCCTTTTAATTTTTTTTAAAATTATTTTGAGATCGATGAATAGAAATTATAAAAATTTAAAATCGATCTCATTTCATTTGATGATCTTGGTTCTTTATTGTTCAGATTAAATTCTAAACTTCATCTTGAAGAAACACCGACAATATCCATGCAAACAATAATAAAATACTAATAATAATAATGATGCAGCACACACAAACAACAACAATATGATGTTACATGCCCTGTCTTTGGTTTGATGCACTTTATTCAAAAGAATTAATAAAATACAACAAAAAAAACAACATTTTTCACAACATTAAGTGTATTTTGTATTCTTATAAATGCTATTTTTCAATGCTTTTATTAGTGTTATATGTGTAAAATGATTATTATTTTTATATGTTCTGTCTGATGGTCGCTCACTCGCTCTCTTTTCATTTTTATATGTGAGTTTGTGTGTTGTCTTTATGGATATAAAAATCAATGTATATTTATTTTATATTTATATTATTATTATTTTATATTATAATACACATTATTAGTATTGGCAACAAGAATATCATCAGACAATTTTATATAATATTTTATTTTTAAAATGAAATGAAATAAAAAAAAAATGAACAAAATAATGCACTTCTTGGAATTATAATAAAAAGAAGATGAAAAAAAATAAAAGATTTTTAATAAGATGATGATGTTCGGGTTTTATTATTATATTATATGAGAATAAGTTTGAATTAAATACGCTTTATTACTTGCTACTCAATTTTATTATATTTTTTGTTGATTTTTTAAATCAGCTTGGTTCAAGCAAAATTTTCTGTCATCTTTCTTATGCAGTTAAGAGTCACTTTTTGATTCAAAAATCTATCCCTGGATCACTTTTTAATTATAAATCAAGCCCTGAATTACTTTCTGATTGTAAATCAAGCCCTAAAACAGTTTCTGATTATAAATCAAGCCCTGAATCACTTTCTGATTGTAAATAAAGCTCTGAATCACTTTCTGAATGTAAATCGAGCCCTGAATCACTTTCTGATTGTAAATAAAGCCCTGAATCACTTTCTGATTGTAAATAAAGCTCTGAATCACTTTCTGAATGTAAATCAAGCCCTGAATCACTTTCTGATTATAAATCAAGCCCTGAATCACCTTTTGATTGTAAATCAAGCTCTGAATCACCTTTTGAATATAAATCAAGCCCTGAATTACTTTTTGATTCAAAATCCATCCCTGAATCGCTTTCTCATTATAAATCAAGCCCTGAATCACTTTTTGAATATAAATCAAGCCCTGAATCACTTTCTGATTGTAAATCAAGCCCTGAATCGATGTTTTGATTCAAAATCCATCCCTGAATCGCTTTCTGATTGAAAATAAAGCCCTGCAACAGTTTTCGATTCAAAATCCAGCCCAATTAAGTCCGAATTCATTTTCAACAGTCAATATTAATCCTATTAACATCATTTCAACCAAAAATCATCAGAAAGCGCCTTTGAACGATCATTAATAATACAATTTAAAATAAAAAAATACAACATAAAATTCCAATGAAACACAAAAGATATTTTAATTGTCATCGAACTATTTTCATAACAGATTCCAACATGTCAAACACTGACACATCAACAATAATCAATCAGATATTAATTCTCTCTAAACTCTTCTCATGTAACATAATATTGAGTGAGTGAGTAAGATCCATATCTAACATTGACTCAGCATTTAAAACATTTTATACAATTATTTAATAATAATATTAATAATAAAAGCGTTCTATGGAATTAAGTAAATTAAATTGATCTGAAAATTAATATTTTATATGTTTGTTACACACAAACACATACAATATTATTAGGTAAATTTTTTGTTAAAATAAAATAAAATACTGATCCACTTCTCATTCTCGGACATGGACGTGGAGATGAAAGAAAGATGTCTTGAAGACCACCCAGACGATTGTTATAAATTTTTAATGCGTGTTTTGTATTGTCAATACTTTTTATATCGAGAATTCACTTTTTTGAGAATTTATATAAAAATTTTTATATATACACACTCATATTTCGATGCATCATCTCACACATATTCTCGATATTTTTGTATCACATTGCATTTTTATAGTGTTGTTGTTATTATTATTGTTGTTATTTTAATATGAATATTGGAAAACAAAATGCATTCTACATATTTATAAAGGGCAAGACACAGAAAGAATATAATAATAATGATGAAGAAATGGAAAAAAGAAAAGAAAAAATTTGTTCTTCTTTTCTTATTTTTTTTATTATTTTATTATTATTATGTTTAGTGCATTGGCATCACATTTTTATATGTAACACAATGTATGTTAGTTCTTTTTTTCTCATCATAATTGAATATAAAAGTGTAGTTTTTTTCTGTTAAATGAACGTGATTGAAAGCATTTTCGAGATAAAATTGTTGTTCGTGGTGGTGTTTGAGGTAACAGTAGTTCAGATGATGATAAAACTTGTCTAGATACTTTTTATGTTGTAATGAGGTTACGACTCTTGGTATATTCATTCTCGCATAAAAAACTTGCTATTAGTGACCAGACTTAAGCTAAAGCCCTCTCATGATGATTTGAGGTGTGTTCAATGGAAGGCCCAAGGCACATTTTCAGTCCCAATCCTTCAATTCAATCAATTTCCGCTAAAATTTTCCTGTTTCCAAGTCAAATAATGTCAATTTATATCAAAAGTAAACATTCCTCAACACAACAAAAAAAATATAATTTACAAGTTGTTTATTTACGGTGGTCTCTAACCCGACCCATAATAAAATAAGTCAAAAATTAACTATATCTCAGTTAATTTGTTGTAATTGTGTACCTTAACGTACCTTTACGCGTATGTAATTCATTGTGTACAAATGCCAAAAAAAAATGATATATTTATGATAAATTTCACCTCACACTGTTTTAAACTAATTCACACTTTAACGAGTCGAGTTGGTTGGTCGACCATTTATAATAATAATAATAACAACACATTTTTTTTTGTATTCTTTTTATTTTCATTTTGCTTTTGGATTAGTTTATTATTTTATTTAAATTTCTGATTTATTTGCTGCTTATTTGAATGATGAGAAGAGTTTCAGTTAACAGTAAATTCTATTTTTATATTCTTATTTCTTTTGAGAAACTTGAAAAAAAATGTTAATTATGCACGAAAAACACATCGATTCATATCTATCAATAAATTTTATGTACACATTGAACACTCAAAATATTTATTTTTAAACATTATCTGGAAGTGACTGGAAAATTTTAGACGTTGTCGACGGTGATCGTCAATGTTCTTTTATTAATAATATGAATAAAATAACCCTTTGGCACCCAAAAACATGAGGTATGTTAAATTTTAAGTTTTTTTATACATTTTTTATTAAAATAATTTTTTGTCGGAAGTTTTGGATGAAATAAGTGTCTTTTATGCACGAAACAAGCGAATTAATTTCATTGATTTCAATTCAAAACAATTTTTTTGGCCTGTAAAGGGATATTGCTTTGAATTTTAATATGATACAAAATTTAACAAGTTGTCACAAATATTTTTGTGTTTTTTATTATTAATTTTAATAATAAAAGTTTATTTACACACACACACACAACACACAAATCTCGTGTACAAATGATTTATGAATTTGTTGAGAGTTAGATGATTGAAATGATGTGGTAATGATTGACAGATAACTGAGTGAGTATTATGTGCAAACTTGTTGCATGATTTCATGAATTGACGTTATGCCTTGTTGTCTCAAGTGTGGGTGGATTGTTTTTAATATTATTATAATTCAAAGGAAAGAGTCAAATGGAAATGTTATAAATTGACCTAAATCATGACGTTTAAGGTGAGATCCATTTATGGTCTCTTATGTTAATTTTTTTCACTTGATTCATTCAAATTTCGGTTCAAAGACTCTGGAAAATCCGATTTCAATAAAAAATACAAAAAAAATTAACAGTAATTTTAACACACTTTATAAATTTTATTTACGAATATTTTTTTTTGTTGGAATGGAAGTAAACATTTACATAATGTTACAAATATTAAATGTATTAAAAGAAAAAAAAACTTAACAAAACATTTCTATTTTCATCTTTCTTTTTATCTTATTCAATGAAAATATACAAATTACATATAACATACATTGAAAAAATGATAGGAGAAAAAAAAAACACTAATAATAATAACAATAAAATCTACACACATTTAGAGTAAAAAGAACAGTAGGTGTAGAATAAAGAGAAATAACAAAAAAAAACGTATTTTAATACACATATTTATTAAAATATACACATTTCATACACAAATTCATATAAATTATAGTAAAAGCAATGAAGATGGAGATGAAGACTATTGTTTTGAGGTTATTCGTCTATTATTATTATTTTTATTATTATTATTATTTTTCTATTTCTCTATTTTCCTCTAATAGTAATAACAATAATAAAAATATCTTTATACATGTATTTATAGTTATAATGTATATTAAACATATAACATAACATTATATCATTTATTTTCATATAAATTTTTAAATACATATATTCGTATTATTAGTATTATGAGAGATCTGATGAAGTTGAGTGGCCTTTTGTTATATTATTTTAATATTTAGAGAAAAAAACACACATTCATACAACATACATAGTTACTTAAGTAAAAATAGTTATGTTGATAAAATGAATGGAAATGATGCGATCTAATAGTTAATATGCTAATTGTCATTTCCGTCAATCAATGTAAGTGTATGTGTGTGTGTATACGATTGTTTTTTTTAATTTTAAATAAAAACTGTTATTTCTTTCTAATATTAAGTTAATTTTTATTAGACTTGTATTATGTGTAATGTGTATAATATACAAATTTATATAAATAATGAAAAAGTAACATTATTATGATTATTATTTTAAGGTGAATACACTATTTATTATATTTATTATTATTATTTATAACAAAAAAAAAAATATATTGAACAATAATTACGATGATTATGAAATAAAATCATGTTTATAAAATAAATATTGTTTCAGGTTCATAAAAGATGTTAGAATCAATGGAGCATTAAACATTATTATTTATGTTTATCATGTTTCATTCTAATGTTAATGTTAATATTTATTATTAATTTTATACCTTCCTTTTTACCTTTTTTATTAAAAATTTAGTGTTTGATTTTTAATAAAATACGACACTTTTATGAGACGTTCAATTACGACATTAATCAATTGTTTAATCGATGTTTAAGGTCATGTTATGTTATTTTAAAAACTGTTTTATATTATGTTTCATATAAAAATAAACTAAAAACAAAGAAAAAAATAACAATAGATAGTTATAAGATAATTTTAAATTAAATTTAAAGAAGCTTAAGTTTAAAGGTTTAAATTTGTATTATTAAATTATGAAATTTGTTTCATAGTTTTTATTTATCAGGGATGTTCAATTGAATAATGAGGTTCAAGTAGAGACGATTTTTTAACTAAAACTTACTCTAGAGGAGGATTCTTGAATTAAAATTCACTCTAGAGGAGGATTTTTGAATTAAAATTCACTCTAGAGGAGGATTCTTGAACTAAAACTTACTCTAGAAGAAGATTTTTGAACTAAAAGTTACTCTAGAGGACGATCCTTGAACTAAAATTCACACTAAAAGACGATTCTTGAACTAGAAAATACTCTAGAAGACGATTCTTGAACTAAAATCCATCCATCATCATCATAAGCGGACGATTCGTGAACTAAAAGTTACTCTAGAGGACGATCATTGAACTAAAATTCACACTAAAAGACGATTCTTGAACTAGAAAATACTCTAGAAGACGATTCTTGAACTAAAATCCACTCTATAGGACGATTCTTGAACTAAAACTTACTCTAGAAGAAGATTTTTGAACTAAAAGTTACTCTAGAGGACGATCTTTGAACTAAAATTCACACTAATAGACGATTCTTGAACTAGAAGTTACTTTAGAAGACGATTCTTGAACTAAAACTCACTCTCTAACCTCTTGTTGCTATCAAGTTATTGTCTGTTAGATATATTTTCACTTATTCGATCATTACCGTAAAACAGCAAATGAAATTGGGGTTGAATATCTCTTCAATACTAAAATTATGTAACATTTAAATCTGCTTCAACCTAATTCAGCCATAAAATGTACATAAAATTCACTTTTGAAAGTCACAATTTGAAATGGATGAATAGTGAAATTGCGAAATAAAATCCAGATTATGGACTAATTAGGCCTTAGATTTCTCTTAAATGTGTAAAAAAATTTCAAAGATCGCTGCTTGATTTCAATTCAAATCATAACTTTTAATTTTCTTACAATATTCAAAGAAACATTTAAAATTTCAATTTTTTACCGAGAAATTTTAAACAAATTTTATTTTTGTTAATAATAATTATAAAATCCAGCCATGCATATTCACGTTCATGATACACCTAATAATTATGCTAAAATAAGCAATTAATTCGACTGTCAGCTACTGCCGGCCGGTTGTGCCTTTGCCTATTTTATGCGTGGGATTTAAATTTTATTTAAGTGGTTCTATAATAAAAAAGTCTTTAAAATATAAATCATAACACAAATAAAAATCACTAGATTTGTCATCGCGCGCCCTTATAATAAAAATTAAAATTTATTCAATTCAAACTCTCTAAGATATTAATTAATTTTGATTTATTGATGCTTTTAATGATTTTATAGTTCATAAGGCTTGAATTGAAACTTTTAATTGATAATTTCATCAAAGACTTATTATTAAATTGAGTCATTTATTATTAATCCAGTAAATCATATTTTTTTTGTTTTTCCTTTCAATTTAATGGTGAGATGATGAACAAGACAAGACAAGAAAGTGTCTTTAATGTTAATTAAATAAGTGTACAAACAGGCGTAACCACCATAATCGTATCATGTTTAACATTAAATAATACTAAAAAGCCATGAAAATAATACAAGCTGAACGCCCTTTTTCAACCACAATTCATATTTCAATGTAATGCAATGCATATAAGTAGATGCACAATTCACATGCATTGAGTCTAACAAATATTATTTTAAACAATATTTTAAAGAAGAAGAATTACACGTATTAAATTGTCTTATCAGTATCTAACAATCAGACTTCTTATATAAAAGTTAATATTTTTTTTATTAAATTTTTTATTATTAATAATAAATATGCATTTAATTTTCTGCTACAGTTCTGTATGAAGTTATATGTGTGAAATGCACGAACAGTTTACAACAAGCACTTCGGTGTTCATTCATCCTGTCGTCTGCTCAATGTATGTTGTAACCCAAATTCAACAAGGCGCGACCAGAAAAAAATAATAATAATAATAAAAATATTTTTAAGAATATATAAAAAATACTTTTGAAGACTAGACACTTAAAAATAAATAGTGAGCGTAAAAGTATCAGTTTAGTAATTTTATTTTTTTATGTAAGAACAAGAAAAAAAGACAGGAAGGACGGATGTGTATATCAATTTATATTAATAATAATAATAATAATTTTCTGTGTATATATTTCATTTAATACAAAAAAAAATAATAAATAAAAAAAAGAAACACTAACATATTTGATATTGATACACACACACACACACACACACACACATATGTTTACCTCGATGAAATGTAAAGAAGACGACGACCAAAAATTGTATCAATTATTATGCACCTGCAATAAAAATCATGCTTTTTAACATAAAAATACGGTTTTCGGGTGTTCTTCTTTTTTCTTGTATATTTAACTAGACAAGACACCAAAAACAGACAGACAGACAGTTTTCAATGATGATATAAGTACCCTCTTTGTATTTCACAGCGTTTGTATTACAAAGAAATTGAATTTGTTATTTTATTGTGTGTTAAATGTAAGGAAGCTATTTATAATATTAAGAAAGAAAAAAAATTGAGAAATTAATTTTAACTTTTTATTTATATGAACGAGTGTATTTTGTCGGTTTTTGTGTTTGAGAGTGGAGTATGATATGATATGGTTGTGTAAAAGGTTGGTGAAGAGGATTAAAAAAGGTGGAGAAAGTAAATAAAAATGTTGATTTGAGGATATGGACTGTGTTTTTTTTTCTGTTGTTATGTGAAATTGAATTGAATTTAAAGTTTTTGAGGAACAGTGTTTAGAAAAATGGTTTTTGTTTCATTTTGACCATATGTTTCAATTGAAATTGAGTCCAAGCCACGATGATGATGAGAGAAGTCAATGTGTCATTCTGAAATTGTATAACAGTTTTTGTATGGAACAAACTTTGTATAACAGTTTTTTTTCAAAAACCTCTAGGTAAGGTTAGGTTAGGTTCTACAAGGGCACCACCGCGGTCTCAAAGAGTCCTGTTGTGGTCTCCTCGATAAAAATCGAGGAATGTCCAAGACTTGTAAGTTGAGAAGTTATATTGTGCTTCAAATTCTCTAATTAATTTGTTTTTTATATTTTCTTTTATAATGGCAATTGATTTTTTACAGCTATAAATATCGATCGGATGTGTCAATTCAGAACCGCTTCTCGCTAAACAATCTGCTTCTTCATTTCCATTGATGCCACAGTGTCCTGGTACCCAGATGAGTCTAACGTTGTTTGACTTCCCAATTTCATTTAGTTTTTCAATACAGTAGTAGATTTGTAAAGATGTTATTTTGCATCAAAAACCTCTATGAAATTTAGAGACGACCCCCATTAAGATGACAGGAGTCGATCTGAGTCTGTATAACAGTTTCTGTCAAAAAATTGTGTATAACAGTTTTTCTAATATGTCTCATTACGGCTTGAAGTCCTTCATCAATGAAGAAATTTCACCTGCAAGTCTTATCCGAACACTAAAGCTTCAAAATTTCTTGAAAATCATAGAATCAGATCATGATAAATTTTACACTCGTCTTTGGATTTAGACTAAAAATATCACATTTTACCCAAATTTTACATCTTTTAACACTCAAATTCATTTCAATTCCTTTCAATACTTTTATATTACACATTTTTAAATAAAAACATGAGAAATGATCATCTGCTCACATTAACATACAACAAATAACGAAGAAAGCAATTTTTCAGCTGCATTTATCAATTTCAAAGTCAGACACAAAAAAGAACCCCCCAATAAAAAGGTATCATTTCAAAAATTCTCATATTTTGTCTACTTTTTTTTGTATTTCACTTCATTTTATTTTGTATTGAATTTGAATTGAGAATCGGATATGAAATGTTTACATAATATACAAAAAAATATAAAAGTACATAAAAAGGAAAGGAAGAGAAAATAAAGTAAAAAAATGACATGAAAGACAACATATGTGAATAGTTAAAATTTTTAACACAAAACAAAAATGTGTTTGAATGCAACACATCTGTATAGGCATGTAATTGATGATCCCTAACCTAGACAAGATCAGTTTATAGTATATTTTGAGTAGGGGAATGCTTTGTTTTTTTTTATGATTCGAACCACTAAAAATAGTGTCAAATTCAATATGAGTTAAAAAGTTCATTCAACTAATGACGAGCAGCTCTCATTATTATGTCAAGTATAAATTGTTAAAGACCAGAAAAAAAAATGAAAATATTTTTATATTTAAATGAAATAAAATTGTTTCACTTTAATGCTTTTTTTCATATTCGCATCCCTTTCACTTTTATTTTTTTTTAATATTATGAGTTTTTGTGATGTATTGAATTTAATTTAAAATGTACATTTTTTTATCTTACTTAAGACAAGTATTTACTTACAAAATGTAATATGAAATGAAAAAAAATTAGATTTTCAATTACTGTTTTTAAAATTTAAAATTAAATTCAAAAAAAAAATACTTCGATATATGATACAGTTGGTTGTTAACGAATTCTTTCAATATCTCAAAAGGTGTACAATTATTATTAGGTTACAAAACACTGCCTGCCTGCCTACATAAATTACCGTTAAAATAAACAAAAATGCGTACAAATCAAATTATATACACAGCATACAATCATTATTATTGTTTGTTACTGAACATTTTTGAAATGCTGTATATATTTAACAAATTGCACGACTTTTTAGCTATTCATTATGGCAATTATTGTAAGAAAAATGTAAAATAATAATAAAAAAAGGTGACCGTTTTATGTTTTAAAATGAAAATTATTCAATTTTTTTTTTATTGTGATGATGGGAGCTAAGATGATTTTCCCATTTTCAGATAAACTTTTAATAATAAAATCTTAAAGGAAAAAAAAAACATGAAATTTAGTATGCAAATTTTTATTTTCATGGGACACATGTTGAGTTCAATGTTCGTAATAAAGTAATGTCTGTCTATCGTTTGTCTGTTCATTCATAAAAATACTTGGCTTTTTTGTGTGTGTTGTTATTGTCTATTGTCATATTTTTTATTATTATTTTCCAGTTAGTGCTTTGGTTGGCTGTATGGTGTAACTTTTTTGTATATTCGGACATGGATTTAATTTAAAGGTTTTTTACTTTTAAACTTTTATCTCGTTCAAAGTAATATTTTTGAAATTGTCTTTCGTTTTTTTTTGATAGTATTTTGCATTGAAATATTAAAATAACACCCAGTTGTGTGATTACTTGTATGTTTGAAATGTGATCAAAGTTGCAAAAAAGATTGAAGTCTGAAATAGCGAAGGATTCCATTAAAAATATTGTGACATGTATCAAAGTGTTTAATGGAAATTTCGATCATAATACAGCTTTTTAAGATCGTCGACCTAATTTTACGAAAATAAACATTCATTGGGTCATATTAAGAAGTTGATTTCAATTTCAATCAAAAAATTTGCATTGGTGACCCCGGCTCAAATTTCAAATTAGACTGAAAACAAAAACTTAGAGTCATAAAATGCATGAATCCATTGTAAACCTGAAATGAGATTCAGAATTCGATCAAATTTTCTTTGTCACATATCAATTTCATTAGATTTTGCTCTTAAAGAAAATCAAGGATGGATTTTAATATAAAAGCCTTTGACAGTGCTTATAAAATCCGTTCTCTCATTTAACTTATAAAAGCTACGAGCTTCCTCATAATTGAACTCAATAAATGAAATTATAATAATTCACCATGTAACCATTTGCAAAATAAAAAAATCAACAGTACTCATTTCAAGCATCATTCGACTTTTACTTCAAATTAGTACATCAAAGTAATGACAATCATTCAACGTAACTTTCCATAAGTTACCGCTTCCAAATATATAATGTAACATGTTTTTAACTTATTATATTCAAATTTTTTATTTTTCGAGTTTAAAGAAGCTCATATCTTGATTAACGATTTTAATTTAATTTCATTTCATTTCATTTGAAAATAAAACAAATTTTGTTTTGTAACATTGAATTGGTGAAATTTACGTATTAAGTGAATTAGGAGAGAAAAAAAAATTATTATATTTCTTTTTTTTTATTTTTTAAATTTAGATGTGAATAAATAAACAACAATAGTTTATTCATGATGATATGTAACTCTCTAACATTTCATTTGATATTACTTTGATTTGGCTTTGGAAGAAAAAACAGATACAATTGTATTTATATTTTGAAATGACGTGAATATTAGCAAAAAAATTATGAGATTTGGATGGAATTGGCATTGAATGATGAGATGAAGTGCATTTGCGGTATAGGTTAAGTCTCTCATTTTGATATTCTCTTGCTCTCCCTCTCTCTCTCACAGACAAAATCTCTCTTTAAAATAAAACGGTTCCTTGTTAATAATCTTTTCAGTTCACCTCCAAAACCCTCAAGGTCCTACGAATTGCTCTCGAAAGCTCTTAAAGTGTCCTAAGGGTCCTTTTAACGGTCCTAACATTAGGTCGAGCTCTTTGCACTTATTCTCTTCACGTATCAAAGTCATTTAACTTTGTTATCCTCGAAATTAAATCCTACTTAACAACTTTCTCCTCACCGCCCACCTGGATGTACAGACAGACATACAAAATCTCCTCAAAAGCGCATTTTTCATTGAAATCAGCTTTAAAAGTTATTATAATTTTACATAGAAAGCTTATTAAAAACCGTCTATTTATTTTATAGATCTTTGAAATACAAATTTCATTTTTTTTATTATTGTTTGAAAAAACAGATTAATTTAATTTATTTTTTTTTTGGAGAGTGGAAGATTTCTTAGATTGTGGTGTGATACATTTTAATATGAATTTCAAAAGAAAAGCACATCAAATATGTCAATGACTTCAAAATCACACCAGAGGAAATTACGTGACCATGTTAAAAGACACCATTAATTTGAATTTGAATACATAAAAAATTAATAAATTTTCCTTCAAATGTTCTGTTTTTCCAATTCCAACAAATTTTCCACAAATATTTTTCCAAAATGTATCAACGTAACAAAACCTAAAAATAGAATAATAATAATTTTATAATTTGTCTGATATTGATCCAGAAAATATGAAATATATAAATTTTCACTGTACGTTAAATATCATATAAACAAATAATAAAAACACAAATAAAATAGATTGTTGCTTTGCTTTTTTTTTGTATTGTAGCTGAAACATATTGAATTGAATTTGAATTCAAATCCGAATATTTGAATGATCAAAGTATGCAAAACTGGACAACTAACTGTCTGTTTCAATGTAAAGTTTTTTTTTTGTTTTTATTATTGTGATTTTTTTTTATTTTGATGTGAAACACTCACAAATTTGGATACAAGAAGGTCACTTAAAATTAATATTTATATTCAAATTGTGTATTTATTTAACCGGAACCGAGAGAATTTGAAGTTAAAAGCTGAAATATTTTATTTTTTTAAAAAATATATGAATTTTGCCCAATGATGATTATGTTTAAATGACATTTTATTAATAATTCTTGTCTTTTTTCTTTTCATTTTAGGTAAGTCAACTATTTTGAAGCAGATTTTTTATTATTATCAGATGAATCTGCAATGAAAGACAAGTTATTTTCTGATTTCAAGGAAGGTAAAAAAATTAAATTTAAATTGAAAGCAATTTTTAACATTTGAAATTCAAAATTTCGGGCATGCCATCGAATCTAAGGGTTGCCAGCTCGATTTTTGCTTCGACTATGAAACTTTTGACACTCAAAATTCATTTTTCTTGGAATCTTGATTTGTGTTTGATCTCACAGGATTAAACCTAATGCTAACAATGTACCTCGCTGATGCTCTGATGGACGCCCTTCAGATCTACCCAAAAAACTAGTGATTGAAGCGCCATCTATGAACGATTTTAATTCACCATAATCCAATTCATTTCAAATCATCTATCGATTAATTCGCTTCAATTTTATTACAATTCAAACAAAAAAAATGAAAATACTTAAATATGAGAAGCAACACATTTCATTCACGTCTTTCAGTAACGTTTTCAACCTAATTATAGCACTGTACACTTTACAAAAGGTCAATCGTATCAAATAATAATCCGTTTTACTACTCCAATTCTTATTCACTGTCTTTTTTTTCATTTCATCATTATTATTGTGATGATTATTATTTTCTTTAACTTTGATTTAGTTTGTGAAATATTTTTCAAAAAATTATAAAACGAAAACAAGTAAAAAGAGAATGGGATGGAAATCACCAATCCGTTAGTCTAATTAAATCTGAGTTAGTTACAATGGTGTAGAAGTTGTTCTGTAATTTGTTCATTTAATTTTTCATTTTATTCTTCTTTGTTATTTAGTTTGATTTTTAACATATTTTTTTTTTACTATTATTATGAAGACGAATATAAAATGGAATTGAGTGCAAAACGTAATAAAAATAGAGAGAAAAAAAATTTGATGATAGTTAATAGTAATAAGATTTTCATGGTTGTTAAGCAAGAAGAACGGTAAAAAAACACAGTGATTGAGATTTTTTGTATTCAGTAAAATTTTTACTTTACTGTGTTAAAGTACTTAATTTAACTGCATTTATCTATGAAGTGAAGGAGGATTTAATGTGAAGAGATTTCATTTTAAGGATCTTTTATTTTATTTTAAAGCTGAAGTGTAAATTTTAGAGCTCGTTTTGAACAAGTAGCTTCAAAATTGTAAGGAAAACATTTAAAGGCATTGGTTGCAGCCCATCAGAGGGCGCTTTTGTTCTCAAATTCATATAGCTATTTGATCCAAAAGCTTAAGAAAGGTGTTATGAGAGTTACATCATCTCGACTTCTGGCTTCCTTGTGTGGCTCTAAGATCAAATCTCGTTCATTGTAATCATAGATGGCGCTCTTTAAATTTCAAATTTAATTTTCATATTCAAGTGTAACCCCGATTAAGACAATTCAAATTCATTTCATACACTTAGTTAATATTTCTTCATTTTTAAAAGCGCAATAAAATAAAAGGCATTAGGGACAAATAACCCACACTTTTCTATGTCTCTGCATTAAATCATAAAATCACTCTATATCATTTGTGACAAACAACAATGAAAGACTACCACACATATTTGAACTCGTGTATATTGAATAACATAATAATAATAAACATTTGAACGTTTTTATGTTTTACATTTATCGAATACATGACCCCAATATTGATGGTCTATTTTATTTTATTATATCTATTGAAACGGAGAGAAGGGAACACGATACATATATTATATATTCAAACAAAATAAATATCAATCATGGTGCGTATTAAATTAATTTATCAATATATGTTTGTGTCTTGTACTCCCCCTTTCATGAGTTTGAACAACAGAAAAAAAGCCATAAATAGTCAATGCAACACAATATTTTTAATGATGAAAAGAACTTTACAAATAAAATTGAAGAAATGATTCGTCTACATTTTATGTGTGTGTGTGTTAATCGATATTACATTAAATTATTCATTACAAATATTATCAGTTTTTTTGATTGTCATTGTTCGTCACATTTCAATCAAAATTGTATCATCTTTGATAATGTGAAGCATGATCAAGCAACACACAAAAATCACTCACACTCAATTAAATATTCAGTCCACAAGGTGATTAACAGTGAGATCAAGACAAAATATTAACTAGTGTTAAAAAAAAGCATCAAAACCTTTAAAAGTACATTGACCGTCATATTTTGTTTTCATATAAATTTTTTCTTTTTTTTATTTTAATTTTAAATAAAAATTACATTTATGATGTGTCTCTTTATGTCTCAAACTCACACACACACACACACTTCATATATCTTTGACTTTCAATAAGTGCATACACAAAACATTAAAGCTGTTGGTATTTACATAAAAATTATTAAAATATGTGCACGATGATTGCATTGCACAATAATAAAAATTATGACAAGGCAAAAAAAAATTAATAATATTTATTATTATTATGAATATTGTAAGTTTAAACGCATCATATTTACATGTTATGTGTATGCTTTGTTGTTTTATCTTGAAATTTTTTGCTGTGCATTGGAGGCTTCGCGATTTATTTTGTTATGATGATGAAGAAGAGAAAGAAGAATAAAAGAGGATGAAAATGTAAAAAGAAACTGTATGAAAGATGATCATGGAAAAAAATGTGAAGTATTTTTTTTTAAAAGTAAATATCAATTATATGAATTTGTTAATATTTTATGAAACATTGTATTAATTATGTTGAAATTGAAAGAAATTTTACGAAATTGGGACCGGATTGATTTGAATTCGAGAAATATTCTTTATTTTGACTTTAAATTGCAAGTTTAGGGTGTCGCCTCAGATCTAATTGTGACTTGTGTCTTCTATTTTTTGAATCAACAGCCTCCTTAAAGAAAATGTCGCATATAACTGTCAATATGAAAATTTAAACTGTCGCCATTAGATTGTCGTTTATAGAATTTAAATGATAAATTTTCAATCAAACGAATTTGCTTTAAAACTTTGATATGTAAAGCTCTTTTTGTCGATTTCAAAGTGTGTCGCTCATAGGCTGTCGCCTTTAAATGTCAAAAGTACTCTTAGTCTCGAGTAAACGTACAATTACAATAATAAAACAACCGGAACTCACAATTTATATTCAAACAAATAATATGACAGAAAAAAAACAAAGTCATGATTACGTTTACTAATTTTTTGCTTAAAAAGAAAAGGTCATTTGTGCGCAGAATATTTCTTGAATAATATTTTATTAACACTGTAAGGATAAATTGCAAACGTGGTTTCAATGTTTATTTTACATTTTATTTTTATTTTTTTTCATTCTGTAATTACCATAATTTATGTCCATTCATTTTGATTTCAAGTACGAAATTCTCATGTAAAGTTAACAGAAAATAACATTTAACTGCATAATATAAGTAGGAGTTTGCACTTCCATTTATATTTGTATATATATTACGAAATAAAACCATTACCCTTTTTTTCATTTTTTTACTTTTATACTTTGTTTCTCTTTCATGTACAACAAAAAAAAGTTTATTTATGTCTCGTACAATAATAATTCAATAAACATTTGATGATAAATCATCTAGATAATTGTGGTTGTTAAACAGATCAGATCAGATTATTGTTTTTCAACAGTTTGACACATTTAACACACATACAACAACCAGCACAGCGCAGCATCAATGAAGATTGATGGAGGCGCCTGTTACCGTACGTACGTCACACTAATAACTCAATGAAGTTCATTCACGTAAAACTTTGTTTTTTATTGTACTTGTATTAATCAAAAAAAATAAAAATTGATTTCAATTAAACACTTCATTTCGTGTGTATCCTCTATGTGTGTGTGTAGATTGCATTATAACAGTCATGCTCGTGTTCACATAAAATGACAATTTTTGTCTGTTTCATCATCATCATTATTATTAAATATTATTTTTCGTTGTCGTATATTATTATTGTTAATAAATGGATTAATAAATCCAAAGTGGATGTACGCTTTATAATGATAAATAGATAGAAGCAATGTTTCAATTTATTATTACTTTTTATTGTTATTATTCGGCTTTCAGACGTTTTTTGATATTCGTTTATATTTGGTTATATGGTATGAAAAAAATTAAATGATAAACGAATAAAGAGAATATATATAATTTAATTGATTGTGTCTCGTTTTTATATTATTATTATTATTTTAAAAGTTAATTTTTTATGAGGAACGGTGTACTGAAATGTTAAATAACTGGAATTTTGTTTGACTGTTAACGGGAGGCAGTTTAGAAGCTTAGGTTCGTCTTTAAGCTTAGACTAAAGTTTTGGCTTTTACAATGAAATAGTATGAACACAATAGCACCCTTAAGGACTACGGAAGAGCCTCGTAAACTCTACCCTAAAGCACTTGACTTGATCTTTAATTCAGCGAACGTTTTCTATCGGATACTTTTCAATGGTCATCTGGATTTTTATAACTGAATATAAACTTATACCGCTGCATTCTGGGCTATTGGATTGCAAATTACTTTAAATTTCAATTAATACTCACCTGAAGGCATCAAAGGTTTAGTCTTCCATGTAAATCGTTTCTGAACAGTATTTCAAGGACTGGATCAAACGAGGATACTCTTTTCTGGGCTAAGAAACTTCAATTTCCTTTAAGTATCGTACTGTACTCACCTGAGGTCTTATCATACTTTAAATACCTGAAAAGAAAAGTTTTCAATTTAACTATTATAAATTTTAACCAAAAACTTACACTTTTGATCCCACTGTGTCACCGTACCAAACCAGATGATGAGCATCAATCCAAACAGAAGATAAAAACATGTGAACTGAAAAAGGTTAATTGATTTGACAGCTACGTCAAATATCCGGTGGCTCTTTTTTTCTCCCTCTCCCATTCTTTGTATCTCATTTAACACAATCACTTAATAGATTATCACTTTTAACCTAATCCAGACACGATAATCATCATTTTTAAATTGAATATCTAACAAAGTGATAAATTTCTTTATTATTGTTATGGTATACAATTAAATTCTTATTATTATTATTTTTTTTTTTTAACTGAAGTAGCACGCGATTCTTGACGATGATCCGATTAAATGTATTATGATACTGTATCAAAATTTTGATACCTTTAATTTTTTATTTTTTGCTTTAATCAAATAATTATAATATGAATTTTATAATAAAAGAAAATAGAAAAAGAGAGATCTATTCATTTCATTCAATGAATACGACAAAAAAAAACAAAGAAAAAGAAACAAGTACACAAGCTTAAGTTGACACCTCGTTAACAAATAGTACTCGTATGTAAAATTGTATAAGGGTATAAAGGTGACACTCAAAAAAAAATTATATAAAGACGATAATCTGCTTAAAGTGGCTTTTTATGTGTGTATAATTTTTATTTTTAACATACATAAGATTTAAAGGGAAAAAAATGTAAAGTGTTTTTGAGGTTCCGCTACTAGTCTTAAATAAAATTACGAAAAAATATTATTAATTTAAAATTTTACGGTATCATTATAAGTGATTATGCTTAATTTGGCCTTGTCAAAGGTCGAATATGATTTATTTTTATAATCCAGTTCAATAATAAGATGTAAAGGTTTTTTTTTGAAATGAAACGTCATTCATCTCCCTTTAATCGATGATTTTGGTAACCCTTCAAAATTTGAATTAAATCTACGTCATTTATTTCATTTCCAGAAAAATCGCACCCACTCATTCTAATAATGCACACATGTTATTATTATTATCATCATCATAAGCTTCTAAATAAAATTATGTGTGTGTGTGTAAGTTTTACCAAAACTCAACATAACATATAGTTAAAATTTCCTACCCATGTTCTTGGCTTATTCTCAAAATGAAATGCAAAAAAAAAAATTTTCCTTTAAAATCATCCTACGTACTTGTGTGTGTGTGTGTGTGACACATACGTAGTATATCAATTCGTCCTTTTCACAGATAAGCATTGATACTACACAATTTTGTTGTAAAAGAGGCAAAAGCACACAATATAATTTATTAACAAGTGCTTGTGTTTGCTTTTAAATGTCATATAGTCTCATTCTATGTGTGTGTGTGTGTATGCTTAGTCTAACCTTATAACATTTTGAACGAACATAAATACAGAAATATATTTTTGCCATGCCATGCCATGCCAAACAAAAAAAAACCAAGAACAACAACAACGAAGAGTAGGTACTTTGACATGACTATCACGTATATTATTATTTGAATATATACATTGAATGTCATACATATAAACGCGACAGCAGCAAAAAAAACGTAGATGTGCAAAAAAAAAAGTCATTATATACAAGTTGTATGTTTAGTAGAGATATCACATCATATCAGAAAAAAGGTACAACAATAACAATGTATACGCGCGCAAAAAAAAAAAGATGAATTTCGTAAAAGAAGCACCAAACCCTCCACGTATTTTGTATATGATTTGTATAGTACGATACAGTAAGTCTATGAATACGGTTTTTACAATAAAATAAGGAGCAAAGTAAAAAAAAATCAGAAGCACACACAGAACAAAAAAGGAACAAAAAAATATGAATTTGTACAACAGACAGAACCTTTTTTATGTTATTTATTTCATTTTATATTTAGTGTTTTTACCCTACATGACAAATACACACACACACACAACATATGTCTATAGATACACAGTGCTACCATACACGGAAACCACTGGTATAATAATCTGTGAGAAAATTACGATTATGTCATGAACTTTTTATTATTTGGTTTGGTGTGAGCGAACGATTATTACAATTTTCTAGCTGTATTGATACGTACACTGTACGTACGGTACACATACACGTATGCGAGTATCTGATGATACAGACATATGTTATACGATTGCTCCCATTTATCACAACTGTTTACTGTACAATAAGAGAACGATGAGAGTGAGAACGAGATTCCCCTCATTGTCATACTAACACACAGTCGTTACACTGAATCGGGTGAACCGATTCACGTATGACAATACTGACTGTACTATACATAAGACCTGTACAGAAAAAGGTGTTGATGTGAAGAACCCGAGTAAGTACAATAACAATAAAAAAAACATATCAATGAATGAACCAAACATTTTATATAATGAACATATTTTTCTTATATACAAGAAACATCTGATATTAGTATATAATACATATGATACTACACACCTCATACAGACATATAACTGTGTACGTACAAACACTGTACGAAGAAAATCATTACAAGCAAAATAATAAAAAGAGACATAAATAACAGTCAACTAAGGGATAAAATCAAATTTCGTACAGTAAATTCATATATGATTCATTATCCATGCATCATATATCACACATATAAATGACATACAGCACATATAGAGCGAATACACAAAAGTGAATAAGAATTGTGTGCATTACCGAACCGTGCAAACACCAAGATGAACAGATTACAGTGTGTTAATTGAAGTACTTATGCGTTAAATGTACCTTATGCTTTTTAATAAACTGGAAAACTGTATAATGATTTGTCACATACTACATACACGTATACACACAGACACACACACGTACGTTTGATATGTGATATTTATTGTATTATTAATGTTAAGTTGGGAAGATGACTTATGGGAATAGTGATCAATTATTACTGATTTTGATTGTTTATTCTGTGTCTATGTTTGTACGTGTGTGTGTGTGTGTGCATCTTTATGTTTGGACGTGTAAATATTTCAGTGATAATTTGCGGTGGCATTGCAATGTTATATTAAATATTAATAATTAATTTACAATAAAAAAAATTTAATTATACGTATAAAATGAAGTGAAATGCATGGTAATTTAATTTAAATTAAAACCGTTTGACTCGCTTGCTGAAGTTTAATAGCGTGACTTTGGATTCAAATTGACGGATGATATTTGAATTTGCTTTTTTAAAATGACAGTTTAATTTTTTGAATTTTCTTTTTAAATTGGCAGTTAATTTTTTTGAAATTTTTTTTTCAAATTGACAGTTAAGATATCAAATTACATTAAAGCTCAACCCCTAACATATCAATTGCAAGTAAAATTCTGATTTTATTTACTTTTTCTTATCTTAAAAAACCCATCAATTCAAAACAAAATTTATCGGAATATTAGTCAATATTTTACAAACATCATTCACTCACTCTTTTCAATCTCTTTATATTATTATTTTATTTTACATTTTTTTTTCTATTACTCACATATTCACACACATGTAAAAGAAAACAAAAATAAATATTTCACCCCTGTTCAGACAACACACAACAAAACATTTTTCTCAAATCACACACAATAAAAACCGTTGTTGAAACGACTCTATTTATTATTTATACTTTTTTAAAGAACAATAAAAACTCCGTAATAGCATTTTTTTTCAATACAAAATCAGATAAAAATAATATTTAAACATCACAATATAGGCATATATTTACCTTGTTGATTAATAGTAATTCGTTCCGTTCTGAAATCGACAATCCTTCTTCTTATCTCCTCTCATTTTATTTCTTTCTTTGTTGACTTTTATGTTATTTGGTCTGATTAATTTTTATTTTGATTAATTTTTATTTGAAATGAAATATGGATTTCTTTGAATACAATAACTAATAAAAAAAAAATTAAACTACTTTAAAATTACATGGATTGAGAAAAAGGGTTTGAAAACTTTGAATGACAGGGTTAAAAGAGACTTTACAATAATAATTATATTCATCATCATCATAATAGTAACACTTAAAATTTGTCTGGTTGATGTTAAAAAGTTAAAGAATGTCTTAGAATTCTTTTTATTTGAGTTTTTTTCTTTTGTTACAATGAAATACTAAAAGTCTGACATATTATGATGTTTATGCCGAATTAATTTTATTTAGTTTTGTGGTCTCATCTAAATAAATATTTGAAAATGTACGTTTTATGAATATAATGTGTTACAATTTAAAAAAAAAATAGTGATTATAAGTGTAAAGATCATTGTGCGTTGTGTGTTGAAAAAAAGGAAGATGATTAATGGTTGTATTTAAATTATGTAAATTATTTTTATTATGTGTTGCTCTGTGTTTTTTTTTGTATTTGAATTTGGATTGAATTAAAGTTTGGTACATTTTAATGGACTTATTCAAATTTTTATTTTTTTTTTTTGAAAATTGTGGATTTATGAGACCGTCTCACAGGGCCTTGGGTCCTTGGCTGAGCAGATTCAGGGTGTTTGTGGGGTTTAATTTTATCGCCTTTTGAGCCACATTGAAATTCAATGCAAATATTGAGGTCACTCCTATAGTTGGCGTAAAGCTTTAAGGGGCACATTTCAAACTCAAAGTACACCATTGAAGTCGTTTGCACTAAGAATCTTCCATGAATTTTATTTTCATGTACCAAATGATAAAAATACTTTACATTTCATTATTTTCCCTTAATTAACTTCTTCTTTTCTTCATTTCATCCACACTTAAAAAAAATATAAATTTTTCATCTCCTTTTCTTACAATTTTATTTTGACAAATTACTTTTTCTTGCATTCCCATTTTATACTTTATTTTATCTCTCGTCTTTTCTTGATAAAACACAACCCATAAAATAATAGTAAAAAAAATATAAGTAGAAGAAGAAAATATGACAATCAATAAAAATAAAACAAAATTCCCTTTTCTTTTCTTTTCTTTTCTCTCATTTTATTTCATAAAATATTTTCCTTTTAAACAATAATATTTTCTACTTCTATGACGATCAATAAGAAGAACGTCAAATAGCATAAAAAAAATCTAACAACAAAAAGAAATAAAAGTCATATTTATGTCTCTTTTCCATCTAACAATCCTATTTGAATATAAAATTTATACAACAAGAAAATCATCATCATCATCATCTGAAGCAACTTGAGCATATCACAAGAAACAAAATCGATGTCAAATATGTCGAATCAACAACAATCATGGTTGAACTGAATATAAAAATAATATTAAACGAGAAATGAATTTGAACGGATTTTTGAACCTGGGGTGTCATCATCCCATACACTCATCCATAGACACAAATTTAACTGTCTCAATATCCTCTCAATTTATATGTCTTTTGTAATTTTATTATTACTTTACAATTGTGTATCGCTTAGGAAAAAATTAAAAATATAAAAGAATGAATTAATAATAATAATAATAATAATAAATTTTTAACACAAGGGGGAATACAAAATTTGGTTTCCAGTGATTATGATTATTATTAGACGATTTTTAAACAAACAAGACTACATTTGTTTACAAAGTGTGTGTGTGTATCACTCTCTATAAATATACATTTAAAAGTTGATGAAATTAAAATGACATGGTACTGACTTTTATTACCGATATGGACTTAAATGAGAGAGAAAGGAAAATTTTTATCATCATCATCATCATCGTCAAGATATAAAGACCATTTATCAAATCAATTTAGACAATGATATGATGATATAACTTAAGAAGGGTACACTAAGAATTGAATGGACCACAAGATAAATTGACATCAATAGGAAAAATATATACTCTGTAGTTTGTTTGAAAATTATTATATTATATTATATTGTTCTAAAATTTGAAAATTTTCTAACCCCATTCCATTTATTATTATGATCAAAAATTGTTATTTTATGTGTGTATTTGCACAAATTCACTCATGACTCCCTCCTCTCATCAAATATAAATGTCTGACTACCACTTTATTTGGTTTGTAAATGCATCATTTTCCATATAGCATATAAAATGATATGAAAACAGAATGTGTGTGTGTGTCATTTGAATATAAAAGGAGAATCAATGGCATTGGAATTATGTCCTGAGCACACACACACACACACAGAAGAAACAAAGTTAAAACATTTGTTATATTTGTAATTAAAATCATTATTATTATTATGTGTATTGCTTTATGGATTCATCACCAGTTTATGGATTCTATTGTTAAATCACCATGGGACAAATGTATTATTTTAACAAGCATTGAAATTGTGCAAGGCATATCAAAATCATTCCATATGCAAAATAAATGGTAAAATTGTATAAATAAATTCTGTAAATCTAGGTGCATTTATTTATGATGTGTCATCTGTGCGTAGGTGTCTTTTTTCGAGGGGTGTTAGGTGAAAATTTTATTTTGTGGTAAATTATTGATAATAAAAAAAAATATTTAATTTTAGTATCCTGAGGCTATTTTTCCAATAAAAAAGTAATGTTTACAGGAAATACAATTTACAGGGAAATTAGAGAATACACCAGTGCTGATGATTCAAAAGTTTATGTAATTTTATTATGATATTAATGATAAAAGGGATGTTAAATGCTATTAATGTACCACAATATGAAATTTTATGATTTCAATGGAATTTTGCACACTGAGAAGATAAACTGAAGCCACAATTCGGTCCACTTCGGTGTACTTACTGCAAATGTGCTCTCTGGATCGAATTTTCATGATTATGGGCTATTAACCTGTAAAATTACAATTTTCGCTGCTAATGATGAACGTTCTCTGGTCTGGGCATTTTCTGGGCTATTGTGATACTTTAAAAAAAATACAAAAATACTTACCCTCACTCACCTTAATCATCCTCCTCCTTTGAATTGGACCCTTCCTCTTTTCTTCCATGTAACAATAATCCTTGAAACGTTTTCACTTCATTGTGTAATCAAACCAGATTCGAAACAATTTATTCACATGTGTGTTATTTATATATTTATATAAAACACATGTAAGTTAATCAAATACACAATTGATACACAATTTTATTGAATTATATCTTTTTTTTATACATTAAAATATAAAATAACATGAATCCCAAATATTTTCCTATATGTATAAAACAATATCCAAACAATGGTATGGAATTGAGGATGAAATTTTATAATTTTATGTTTAAAAAGGATCACATTATTTGTTATATGTATTTATAGCCAGGATACAAAAATAGAAACGTTATTGTAGGTGGAAAATAGCCTGTATTTCACACCCACAAAGTTTAAACACAGGTATTTTTTGTATGTATGTATTGTATCGATACAAACAATTTTTCCATTGAAAAATGCTGAATGATTGTTATTTGCGTAAACTTTGGACTTGTTGAACCGATAATGAAACAATACATTGATGACTTATTTGTTGATTATATGAATCCTACGCTAATTTTTGAAAAATTTTATGTTTATATGTAAAATTTATGACGCATTTATATTCTTATTGACGTTGTTTGTCACATGATAAGCGGAAAAATGAAAAATGTTATCCTCGAATTCACGCCTTTCACTTATGAAATTATTTAAAGTGATATGACCCTGTCTTAAGCAAATTAGATCACTTCAAAAAAATGAAAATAAATCATCAATTTCCATTCACATCACGACAAGATTGAAAATGTTTCAGTCCATTATTATTTTATTGCAGTCAATAAAACGAATTATAAGACCTCATATTAATGGAATAAAAGACATTTCTTGTCAACTATGAGACAAACCATAAAATATCTTATGAACTCTTAACCAAGCAATTGTACCTCATAAAGGACAAATTCACCCCTTTTTTAGGATACAAATAGACTTCAATAAGAAGAAAAATTTATTTTTATTTTTCAATTTCAATATGTGATCAAAATTATAAGACTAAGCAAGTCGTTTTGGAAGTGATATGGCATTAATATAAATTTGCATCAATAAAAAAGTGCACCCTTATCTTAAAAAAAAGAAAAAAAAATGTCGTATAATTTTTTTTTCTATACTCACATAAATGCCGAGAGCGTATCGTCATCACCATATTGAGTCTGGAATAATAACAAAAGAAAAACATAAAGTGTATTTTTCTGTATCAAAGCGTCTTTCCTTTTTTTCATATGTAAGTTTGGATTTTAAAAAATGACATCAAATAAATTCAATTGTGCACGAATACAATAATAATCATAATGAAAAACATAAAAAAATATTGAAATACAGAATAGGAGCAGCAACAGTGTGTATATTGACAGTATTATATCAAATGAGGGATGAATACATTTCTTTTTTTTTGCGTCATCACCACTCTCTTTATACTGTAAATAAGTAGAGAAAGATACTGATTGTCCCTATGAAAATATTATAAAACATGTGCATGATGATTTTCAGGTCTGTGTTGTCATCGTTGTTTCGCGTGTCGTCCTTTTAAATGCCAACAAGGGATTTTCCATTGATTTTGCATTTCATTTAAGCGCTCATAGTTTGCAACAATTCTTTTTACACTTTTTTAAAAGGGGAGATTTGTTTTTTTTTTTTTGTTTGTTGTATTCATCTTAATACAAGAGAAAAAAAAGATGAAAAATCATAATCCCAACACATATGAGATGAGGAAAATTTGGAAACGTGTGTGACATGATGATGATGAAAATGAAGGAAATATGATATGTGTCCTTAATTCTATGTAGTTTCATATTTCATTTTTATGTATTAACAAACATTTATATCTAAAAATTTGGGGTTAACAAAACATGACAGTAAACAGGAAAATTTGACTGATTTCTCATCCTTTTTACAATTCAAATCAAAATCTATGATTCGAAAACTTGAAGAAGATTCAGGACAATTTCAATTCATGTTAAAACCTTTAATTAATTTACAATAAATGCAATTTCTTACAATTTCGATCCCCTTTTTTATTATTACAAATCATGGTGAAATGATTTGAAATTTATTTGTTTTGTACAAAAACAGTTTTACTATTCCAATTTTCATTGAAATTTAATGAACAGCATGGGGTATTCAAATAAAATTGAATACTAGAATTTAATTAAAACATTATGAAAATGTCTTCGATTAAATTTTAAAGTTGATATGAAGTGAGAAGTAAATCAACACTAAATTAAATAAGAGGAGGAAAAATTTACTCTCACTCTCTCAAAAACTTGAGTCAAAAAAATTCCTTGTGGTCAATTTTGTTCTTGTTCTCATTTCAACCTACGAATAAATGGCAAGCAAAAAAATGAACGTAAAATATGTCATGAGGGCACTGAAGTACTTACTTCCGTTACAAATTTTATGTTGAAGTGATTCAAGTTCAATAACAAAGACTAAATCTCGGTCTACTGTAAATACATTGTTATGACCCTTTCTTAAAACGTGTCTGGTGGTGATGGTAGTTTTTATTAATGTAACCGGTCCATCTGTTACTTTTTTCTGGTGATTGGTTAACTTGAGATTTGGTCAAATCTGTACAGGTGTTTGGCTCTTCTGATAACTTGAGTACGGTAAATGTGATAGAGGTGCTTCAAATTTTCATTCAATCATCAATTTTTGATCAAAGTTCACCTTGAGGTCGTTAAATTGCCTTGAAGCCTTCTAAACTGGTTTCTTTCAAATTTTAGATTAACTTACTGAAATGAAATTTCACTTTCTCAAAACTTACGAATCAAAATCGATTGAAAGATTTTTGTTCAAATCTCTTCTGATAATTTTAATTTTGTTTACAAGCCATTTACATGACATATCCCCTAAAGCATTTTATATGTCAATAAAGTTGACAGGTGCGCTCCCTGGTGCTGAGTTTCATTGAAAGAAATCAAATTTCGGTAAGTGAGCTGTAAAAATCACTGTTGTTATTCTCCAACAAATTGGTTTGACATGAAAAACTTAATGCACTGAGCATAATTTTCCATTCTTCATAATTTTCCTCATAATCATACTTTTAATTACACTGAAAACTTAAGAACAAAAAAATATGCTTTTTGTTAAAATAAATTTTCCATTATTGTGTATCTTATGAAAATACTTAAAAAAATAGTTCTTTAACATTGGATATTTTATTTTTTTTAATGAATACACAATTTTATAAGAGAAAATGTAAAAGAAAAGCAAAACATACAAAATAAGTTTCTGACCTGTTCATTTTCAAGATGTTTTCTTACTTTTTTTTCTTCATCTTCATCTTCTTGATATTTTGCAAAACTCTCTGAAATGGTACAATATTTATTATAAATTAAAAATATATTCGTTGAAAATAAAAATAAGAAAAGTACTTTGAAATAAATAAAAAGAAGAAAAAAATCTAAGATGAAAACTTTACCATCACAAGTCTTGGTCTCAGTTCTACAATTTTTTTTTTCATTATTATGGCTTGAGGCATTTTATTTTTCTATAAATTCAGTATAACAAACAAACAGTTACACAATGCAAGGAAAAAAAATAAAAATTATTATAAAACGTAGAGAAAATTCAACTTTTTTACAAGGAGCATGGACATTGAAAAAAAAACAACAACGAAACCGAATAATTGGACTTTATAACAAAATCTGAGAAGAAGAAGAAATAAATAAATATTTTTTGTCGCATTTTGTCGTTAAACATATAAATCCATGATAATATTAAGGTTCCATTTCAAGGAGTGTATCCATGAAATTACACAGGTACCAGATTTTAACATTTAATTTTAAATGTGTAGTGAATGTTCGATTGTTAAAAGTTGGGTCCATTTTCACCCACAGTGCCCACCTTTTTTTTCATTCATTCATTGTTTATATGGATTTTTTTCTTCTTCTTTTCAATGTGTAACATTTAAATGTACGTTTAAAAAAAATTATATGATATCATTCTACCACTTTTTACCATTTTTTTTTCATTTGTTGCCTTCTTCTTGCTTCTGCTGTGTGCCCATTAATATAAATTTTTTATAAATAAACCGAGAAAATGAGAATAAAATGGAATAAAAACTAAATAAATGGAAAATTTTTTACACACAGAAAAAAAATTATTTGTGTGTGTGTGTATATTTTTCTTATGGATCTGAATTTATTTTAAACAGAGAGCTAGAATGGGAAAAAAATACAAGAAAAAAAGGGTAGACAAGAGTATTTTAGTTTAATAATAAAAATGTACAGATGAAGAAGAATACAAATAATATATAAAAAAAGGATAACTTTTCAGTATACTTTTTTTTTGTGTGTGTGTTTTTTCCATTTTGTAATTCAGCATTATGGAAAAATTTTACACCACTAATACAAACCGTCGATTTCATTGCCATTACATGCCTGGCAATGCCAAAGATGAACTGAAATGTTGCCACAGTGTCTTTGTTACCATTCATTTACCTTTTACCTATGATATCATGATGATATTACACACAGCCATGTACTTTCATCTTATTTTTTATATATTTTTATTCTGTCTGTATTCATGATTTTTTTGCTCAAAGTAAAAAAAAGAACAAAAAATAAGAAGACAGAAAGTTACAAGACTTGTGTTGGATAATGCAAATATGTTATTATTATTAAGTAAAAGTCGTCGTCGTCGTTGTTCCCCGCCTTTGTACTTATCGTGGTGGTTTTTCTCTTTTCCATTACAGTTTTTCTTTAATGACCCGTACAAATATTTAGAAGTGTGAGTTACAACAGGTAAAAATTCTTATTAAATTAATTTTAATAACTGCAACTACCTTCTTCTTCCTTTTTCCCGTTTTTTTTTTCAGAGCATTAAAATTATTCATGGTTGATGGATTTAATTCCCTGTCCGCCATATGATATTTTATGTAAATTATGACACGTTTTCTTGATGATGATGATGATTTGAATTCCAATAGCCAATGAATTTGAATGAAATTTCAAGGAAATTCATCGTGAAAGGTGAGCAGTTCGATTTTACTACGATGGCCCATGAAACTTTAGATTCTCAAATGTCCCTTTTTCTGGCTATTCAATTTGAATTGAAGGCTAAGTAATGGGTGTGACTGCTTGAGATGACAGGAAAAAAGCTAAGATCCTCTGAAGATGATAACTGGTATGTACAATAGGTCCCACTGATGGCCTGAGTACTGACTTAATAGACGCCCTACAAATCTGATCTGAAATATAAACTAGAAATTTTATGGTTTGATGCTACTAATTCTGCTTTCGATGTAAATTACTGCTCAAAAAAAAACCACATTGGTGTGATTCAAGTTGATGATATAACATTACCAATCATTGATGAGACCCATGTAAAACCTTTCCATGGACCATCCATGAAGTTTTTGTTTGAGTGGGCACCATTTTATGTAATAAATTCCTTGAAAATAAAATTACTGTAAGGTATTTAAATAAAAATAAAACATGATCGCGAAAATTCTTTGTAGGTTGTGGTGTTTCGTAAATTACCATTTCATTTAAATGTCTTATCTTCCTCTCCAAGTTCATGATAAATTAAATTAAGCGGGAAAGCAAAATAAAAAATTATAATATTTTTCCTTTGAAATTACATTAAAATGAGATGTACCTGGAAACGACGACGATGTACGTCTTTTGATTTCAACTTGATGAATGTAACGTTTTGATACGAAAAACCAATAATTTCCAAGAAATTCTCATAATTCAAGGAAAACTGAGATAAGATTTCAAAGAAATTGACGTGTAGATTATTTCAATGACTGTTCAGTGAAATTTCAGTGTTTCACTGGAATTAAAATTCATCCTTAATAACAAATATGAAACTGATTTTCCTGACAATAAAAGACGCATTACATTATTTTGTAGGTTAAATTTCACTCTTCCTCTGTTATTATTATTTTAATATTAAACAATTTTTTTCCCAGAATTTATAGATAATTCAAGACACGTAAAAGTTTCCTATTGTTAACAATTTTCATAGAAAAAATCTTCCTTTTTACGGTTAATGTGTGTGTGTGTGTGTGTGTGTGTGTTAGTGTAATATGAAATCGTGTAAATTTATCATGATTTACAGCAACAAGAACAACAACAACACACACGCACATTTCGTCATTTTCAATTCAATTTCAAGAAAAAAAAAAAAAAAAGAAAAATAACTGAGCAAACATAATACTTGTTTTTTTTTGTTAAAAAATGTTTTTTTTTTTATTTTTTTCGTTTTCTTGCATATAAAAAATAAAATGAAATAAGTAGACACCTACATCAAGATGAGCACGTAACGTCAACACATACACACACACACACACATACAGGAATCAGTGTTTAACGAAAGAAAATGATTTTTTTTTTGTAAACTTTTGTATAATTTTTCTCTGAAAAGGTTATGGCTTGTCTTGTCCTTTTTACTTGTATTGTGTGCTTTAAATGTATTTTAACCATCATCATGATGATATATTTCTCCCCCAACAAAAGTATTAACAGTTTTTTTGTTCATTTATAATCTTTTTTTTGCAAAAATATGAAAATTTTGTTCCCTTATATTTTTTGGACTTGAATTACTTTTTTTTAACATATTATTATACAACAAACGACAAACGCTTTGATCCTTTTGTATTTTATCATAACCCCACTTCATTCATGCATCCATTCATAGGAAAAATTACAGTTGTGCTTGAAATTGAATTTGAAAATAAACCTTTTTTTTCATATTAAACATAATTTTAGATGGACGTTCTTCTAATATAATAATGGATAATATCGGTTATTCCTGTATCTATAGACATACGATAGATTATCTATCATTGAAATATTTACATATAAATAAATTCCATATTTTTCCATGTAACACTACATATGTGAAGGTTGCTCAATCTGTGTTCATTTTGATATCATGTGAGGGTGATTGATATCAACATGTTTTTACTGTAAATAAATTTATATCCATGCATGTATGTGTGTGTGTGTGTGCATGTGTATGTACGAGGTGATGTTTTTGGGTGTTGAAATTGGAAATGGAAATTTTTTTCTTTGATTTTGAGACGATTTGTGATAAGGGTGACAAAATTTGAATGGGTTTTAATTCAAAAAATTGAATGAAATGTGAGTCAGCCTAATTCTGATTATTAAAATAAAATAAAGACGTTCAAACTTTTAATTTCATTTAAAGAAAAAAAAGGACATTGTCCATTTCATTGTAATATTAAAAAGAAAAGGAAAAAAAACTTGATCGATTACTTTGCTACTTACAATGAATACAAAAACTTTCGATTGAGCGTTACCATATTTTAACACTTTTTTAACTCAACTCACTTCAGATTTAAAACAAAATGAAATTTTACGATGGAACACAATTAAGTGTCATAACCTCTGACATTAAAAGTTGATATTTTAACTTTGTCCTGTGATTTTCTTTGTTTTACTTTGTATTTTGTATTTTTTTTTTACTTAAAGTGGGTTTAACTTAACAAGCACCCACCTGACACGGCCTTCTTTCATTGATATCTTTACATATACAAATCGATTATTATTGAGTGAGTTTACATTTACATTTTCATTGAAAATTGTCTTGTATTTCATTTTTTGGGGGATAAAGTTTTTGTGAAAAGTGAAAATCAATATTAATTTTACTTGAATTTTACATTAAATCGTCATAATATGAAAAAATGCGCTTTTAGGACCATTTTGACGTTTGTCTGTCTGTTAAATGCCTTAAAATGACGATTTCTTGTGGGCGAAGGAGCTCAAGATGAAAAAAAGCGCTTTGAAAAGAAATTTATGATTAAATTTAATATTTTTTTTTAATTTTAATTAACCAGGCAACTCCACTGTAATTGTTTCAATTAATTAATTATTAATGTACAAAATTTAAATGAAAGGAAAATAACTTGCCTTAAATCACTTCCGATGAATAAATATTTCAATTTAATTTAATTTAATTTTTAACTTTTAACTAATCGATTCAATTTTTTTATTCAAATTTATTTTCAGATATGACTGAGCTATGAACGAATTCTCAGGCTCACCGGGTACAGCTTATCTTTCAAATAACATTGGTGGTGGTTACCCAGAGCCAAAATATAACAATCAAGGTGAGTATTTTCCATTAAATTTAATTAATTTTCATTTAACATTTGGTTTCTGAATATTAAAATAGGCTAATTTTTGATTATTATTTTTCACAGAAATAACAAAACAGAATAATCAACAATTAATTGGTTATGATAATAGTAGAAAGAGTAATAATAATGTTCGACAACAAAGAGTACAAGAGAATCACACCCATTCGAATAATAATTTGAATTATGTACAACAATTTGTAACCAGTGGCGACAAATATTACGAGAATTCAAATGAAACATCATTATTATCCGCATCATCTGCATCAACTACAGTGTCTGTGTCTAGAGAATATCTAAGAAACGAACAGTCGCAGCAAATGAATAGTGTTAACGGTATTGGTAGTAACAATAATATTATAAACAATAACAGCAGTTCCAGTAATAACAATAATTATAGTCAACATCAACAATCATCTGTGACAGGTGGAGTAAACACACAATATAACAATAATCAAAATTATATGAACAGTAGTGGTGTTACAAGTGCTAGTGGTGGGGTGGTTGGATTAGGTGTAGCTAATGGAAATATGGTAGCTGCTACAGGTAATCAACACAATCTCGAAGGTATGGGTTATAATAATCAAATGAATAATGGAATGGGAGGAATGCATCAGGGCAATATGATGGCAAATGGTATGCAAAATGGAGGTGGTGGTTGGGCCACAAACGCTCAAATGGGTCAAATGAATCAAATGGGCACTGCTGCCGGTATGAATGGCATGAATCAAATGCAAATGGGAGGTGGAATGGGATATGGGGGTGGTGCTGGTACAAGGCATCATCCACAAATGAATCCTATGCAACAAATGCAACAGATGGGCATGAGTGGGGGTGGCATGCAACAACAACAAATGAATCCGGGAATGAATCCAGGCATGGGTCCAATGAATGGCATGAACCAACTTGGACCAATGGCTAAAATGCAAGGCATGGCAAATGGCTATTCGAGAAATAGAGTAGCACCTTATCCAAATCCACAACTGGCAGCTGCACAGAAACGCGCTGGAATGTATGGCGGAGCAGCTGCTGGCATGGGAATGGCTAGTCAAGGTGGAATGCCATTTGGACAAAATCAAAATGTTCCTATTGGTATGCAAGGATCTTATGGTAGAAGTACATCTGCTGGACCAATGTATGGTGGTAGAGGTCCTGGGCAAATGATGCCACAACAAAGACAAAATTCAATGCCACCATATGGCACAAATGGACCAATGAATCCACAGTATTATGGTAACGCTACTGCAGCTGGCGGCTACCAAAATATGCAAGGATTTCAAAATATGCAACCAGATCCTGCTCGCATGAATTATCAACATAGCCCAGTTCCTGGAAATCCTACACCACCTCTAACACCTGCCTCATCAATGACACCTTATATTAGTCCTAATCCAGATATCAAGCCAAATATTATTCAAAGTAAGTTTAACCTAATTCAATTCACTCATTTTCACTTTCTAACATTCCTTTTATAACTTTTTTTTTTTAAATAGAACCAGAAGAATTACGTTTAACTTTTCCTGTAAGGGATGGCATAATCCTACCACCATTCCGATTAGAACATAACCTCGCTGTTAGCAATCATGTATTTCAATTAAAACCCACTGTATATAATACGTTAATGTGTCGTTCCGATCTGGAATTGCAACTCAAGTGTTTCCACCACGAAGATCGTCAGATGAACACAAACTGGCCGGCAAGTGTGCAAGTGTCAGCCAATTCGAATCCCCTTGAAATTGATCGTGGTGAAAATAAGAACTCGCATCGACCACTTTATCTTAAACAAGTGTGCCAACCTGGTCGAAATACCATTCAAATAACTGTCAGCACGTGTTGTTGTGTAAGTGTTAACTTTATGTTAATAGATATCAAATTTTAATGATAAATTTTTATGTTCCTTGAATTGCAGTCCCATTTATTCGTACTTCAATTAGTGCATCGACCGTCTGTACGACACGTGTTACATACGTTATTGAGACGAAATCTTCTACCAGCAGAGCATTCTGTTGCAAAAATCAAACGATTCTTTGCTAGTGGTGGAATGCCACCAAATGCCATGCAACAACTTGGAAATGAAACTGATCCAATTCAGGACCAACAGTCAGTGAGAGTAAGTTTTTTTTTTGAAATTCATGTCACAAAATCGATTTAATTGAATTCAATTTAGGTTTTTCTTAAATGTGGAATAACTGGAAAGCGAATAATGCTTCCAGCTCGAGGCCATGACTGCAAACACATTCAATGTTTCGACCTGGAAACGTATCTTCAAGTGAATTGTGAACGAGGAAATTGGAGATGTCCTGTGTGCAAGTAAGATGATGAAAAATTCAATGAAATGAAAAATTTTTACTAATCAAATTAACTTTTTCCAGTAAACCTGCACTAACGGAAGGTCTTGAAATTGATCAGTACATGTGGGCCATACTAAATACAATTAAATCGTCCGGTAACGAAACAGATGAGGTGATGATAGATGCACAAGCAAACTGGAAGTCACTCAAACCATTTAATCCTAATAACAATAATGGAAATAATACGACGGGAACTGGTGCAAATAATACCATAAAACAGGAAAATGACTTGGATTCCAAACAATTCAACAAAGTGATGTCACCTGGTTCGACCTCACTACCATCATGGGACAACTTGCAGGCAATGAGTCCCTACATGAGTCCTGATATGAATTCAATTGCCAGTGGCAGTATGATGGGACAAAAGTAAGTTTAATTTGAACTGAAAATCATGAATTTTTATTAAATGGTATTTTTTTTACAGTTTCAATAACCAACGACCACAATTCGATAACTTTGGTAATCCAATTAAGCAAGACTCGAACCAGGGCACACCTAATAGTACTGGAGAATATGGAGTGAATCCATTGGCTCACTTAAATGATTCAGTCAACTCTCTTGATCCATTGAATGCAATGGAAAAGTCACTTAATGATCAGGTAACATTGAAAATTTCTCAATTCAATTCAAAATGGGGTCAATTTAACGTTTTTTTTTATTCAAATAGATGCCTCATACACCTCACACTCCACACACACCAGGCGGAGGACATCCAATGACACCTGGCGGGCCACCAAGTGTACCTCCAGCATCTGACATCAATAATCAGTCAGGCACAAATCAAAATCCTAATAGTAATAGTAACAGTTCGCCCCAACACAACAACACAAATAACAGTAACAATACAAGTAATAACAATAATAACAGTACCAACTCCAATAATATGCTTAATTCATCGAATCCGGCAGCAAATATTATGAATTCACCACAAAGCCTCATGAACTCACCGCAAAATATGATGAATTCACCTATGAATAGCAACAATGGCAACCAAAATATCAGTAATAATGTTAATATGCAACAGAATCTGATGAATACATTGGGCAGTCTAACCGATGTCGACTTAAATGCTGATCTCAATTTTGATCCAGCGGCCGTTATCGATGGAGAAGGTGGCAATGATTTGAATGTAAGTTAAACATTTAAATTACAATTAAAGTCACAATCTAAAATTTCATTTTAAATTTCAGCTCCTTCCGGAGAGCGTGGTCGATCCAACCGAGTTACTTTCATTCCTAGACCCTCCAGATTTAAACACCCCTCCTTCAAGTGGCTCGAGCAACAATCCAAATAATGATGACATTTTAGCAGCACTTTTTGATTGATCAAAAAATTAAATTTAAGATTAAACGTTAAATTGTGATGATGTGCAAAAAAAAACATTATAAAATGAAAAAATGAAATGAAAATACATCAAAATTTTTTGAATTGTGATTTTTTTTTTAAATTTTATTTTACAAAAAAAATTTTATATATTTTAAATACAAAAGAAAAAGCATTGAGACCACTTTTAATGAAAACTTTTAATAAAAACTAATAATAAGAGGCCGAACCATTTTTAAAGTAACGGATTTGAATCAAATACAAGAAGAAGGCACTAAAAAAAATAAAATTTTATACATACAAAAAAAATTACATTTAAAAACGAAGAAATTTAAATTTAATATAAAAAGTCAAGTAATTTAAAATAAAATGAAAAAGTTAATAGAAACCCATTTTTGTGGTAGTTGAATTTGAAATTTAACGTCCTTTCATGTTAAAAAGAACCCTGTCAATGTTATTTTCCCTTTAAAATGAAAACTAGTTGAAAAAAAAAGTAAAATGATAAATTAAAATTCAATTAATATAAAAAAATATTAAAATATGTCAAAAAAATAGGTTTCACTGTAAAAGTTAAAATTAAAACGAGAAAATCTTGTCATATTATTAAATTTATTGAAATATGATATAAAAAAATTTTAAATACTAGTAAATTTGTGTATTTTAATATATAAATAAAATAATAACAAAAAAAAAAATAACTTGAATTAACTTAAATTAAAAGAAAAAAATTTAATGTAATTGTCTATTTAGCATGGACCAAGTAAAATAAAATGCTTTTGTATAGATATGCAACAGTGTTGCATTTACCTTGCAACATTGTATCAATTGAATGTTAACTTTTAAATAAAAAAAATAAACAAATAAAAATGAAATACAATTAAATTTAAATTAAAATTAAAATTAAATCACATTTTTTCCATCACAATTACAATTAAAAAAAAAGAAAAATATTTTAAATTATCATATAACTGTTTTCACATCACTTCCCTTTGTCTTTCTCTCTTAAAATGAAATAAAAAATAAAAAAATAGCATACACATTAAAACTTGGAATTAATTTTAATTGAAAATGAAATGAAAATTATAATTAAAAGCAAAAATGAAAAAAATGATGAAATGCATTTTTAAACCACCAATTTTATATTTTTTATGAATTTTTTTTACAAAGCAAAAAAAAATACAAATAATTAGGAACAAACTTAAATTAAAATGAAAAAAAAAATTAAAAGTATTGTTTTATTTTGTACATACCAGATGAAAATTAATATTAAATGATAACTTGTAATATAAATTTAAACATAAAATTAATAATTTTACAATTAAATATAATAAAAAAAAGTATTTAACATCCTAGTAGTTTGTAGATTTATTAACTTAAAACTTAATAAAAAAAATAAAGTTAAGTTAAAAATTAATAATTAAATTAAATTAAAATAAAAGAAAAAAAAAGTAAAAGTAAAAAAAGAAGAAGAAATATTAAGGATAAAATTATAAATATTTAGTCGATTATTTAAATAAATTAACATTATTATTACACTTATTATTATTATTATTATTATTATTATATGAATAAAAATATATATAAAAATATTATATTATATTAAAAATTCATTAAAATTTTAAGAAAAAGTATGAACAAAAATGAATGAAAATTAAAATGAAAAAAAAATGGTTAAAAATAAATTATAATTGGAAATTTGAATGCAAAAAATTATAAAATTAAAAAAAAAATAAAGAAAAGAAATAGTAAAAAATTATAAATTTGATGTGTTATTTTTTATTTTAATCAGGCTTCAATGACAAATGTCACTAAATCGATGCTGTTTCATTGAAATGTGATTGAAAGCGAGGAATAAATTCAGCATCATGGCGACTGGGTCTGTTAAGGTATGAAAAGCACATTTCATATGATAAGAATCATTTAAATCATTGATGCAAGTTTCACAGGGACTCGAAGTCAGACCACATTTTACAAAAATTTGATTGAATCTTCATTTTAAATGTCCACTTTCGAATTAGATGTCGAAATCGCTCGACAAGGCAGCGGCCTTGTGTGTCACTCGCCAGACTCTGTTCTGCAAATTTGTAGAGAGAAACGTACTGTATCTAGGCCGTTTAAGGGATGGTGAGTCAATAATGGAAGTACACTTAACCAAATTCATTTTTTTATGATTCTTAATCCTTGTTTTCCCAATCAATTGATCAAATTTAACCGTGTCTCGCCTTTTCTCCATTCACATATCAAAAAAAAAATTTAATTGAAACGAAAATTCGCTTCTTTTCCTTAACATTGACCTGAATTGAAATCAAAACAAACCATATCAAAGCAAATTCTTTAATTTTTTTCATTGAAATTGATTCATTCTTGTCATTTTTTTTGAATTGCAACCATGTTTTGCGTATGGGAAAATAAAAATAATACAAAAAAAAATATTTTAAATATGAACAAATTTGTTTATGAGTCAATTTCAGGTAAATAAATAAACAAAATGTGTATTATTTGTATTACAATTCAAAAAAAAAACAAATATAAAAAAAGTGTAAAGTGTGTATATTAATTTTACTTCCTTATTAAATTTTTGGTTTTACATCACAAATTAACTGAAATTCCTTGAATTTTTTGATTGATTTTAGTAATTTTTTTAACTCATCAATCTTAAAATTTATCGAAACTCACTCCGATCTTCCAATCAACATGAAATTTGTTACAATTAATTTTTTTTCATTTTATTAATTAAATACACACATAAACAATATTTATTACGAATACATTGTTATTATATTTAAAGCAACATTTTACCTGAGCTAAGCAATTTTTTTCTTATACAAATATATGAAAAAATTTACCTTTGAGTTACCAAAAATGCATATTTCAATTCAGTTGCTGTCGAGTCGTGTTAAGATTAAGTACGAAAAATTTACGGTTAAGTGATTAAATTTTAATTTTATTTCATGAAAATGATTCATTAAAAAAAATCATTGAAATTGTAAAAAAATTTGATTAAAAAAAAAATAATTGAAAAATTTTACTTTTAAAAAGTTCTAATTTGAAAAAATAGAAAATAAATATTAAGAAATTGAAAAAATTAGTTAATAAATTTCAAAAAATTATAAAAAAATTACAAATAAAAGATAATTAAAAGTGACGAAGGCATTCGTAATAATAAATTTTGCTGAGCTAAGGCAAAAAATTCAATAAAATTATAAATAATGTCAGTTAAATTATGTCAATCTAATTGCAAGACAAAAGGTTTGTAGTGATTAACTGTGGACTGTATATTTTTTATTCTATTCTAAAATTTCAGTTTAATTTAAAAATATGTCAAATTTGTGAAGTGATCTGAAAGTGATATGATATGAAAAAAATCGTTAAAAAGCTTGAAATTTCTGACTAAAATAATTTTTTTTTCATTTTCAATTCAACAATTTTCAGTGGCATCAAAATTGACAAAAACATGCCTTTTAGTGTGCTTGGGTTGTTTCATTTTCTTCCTCATTGGAATTGGGTCAGGTTTATATTCAGCAACAGTGTTCAGTGAGTGATTTTTTTATTTTTGTATCATGAAAATTCAAAAAATTTAACTTTACGCTGATGCAATTCAGTGAAGTGTTTCAAGTTATTTGGTCAATGCCAATTTTTTTTAACATTTTTTGATGAATTCAGAAAAATTTAAAGAAAATTTTGAAGCATTTGATTTGAAATTGCATCTGCCTTAAAAAATTTCCTCAAAATTATTATAAATACCGATAAATTTTATTTAAAGACAAACCGACACCCACCCCAATCGCCGTTGAGCGCTTCCACCACTTATACAAGGTCGAAGGCAAGCTTGAAGATGAAATCCGTGAAAAAGTGGTGCCCAAAGTCAAGGACATTGCCGATGACACTGTTCAAATCGTCAATGAAATGGTGCATCGCCTTGTTCGAAGTGAGCGCAGCATCAATTCAAGTCCACCAAAAAATAAAAAGTACTGGAAAAAAACGTTGAAGAAACTTGCTCGTCCGAAACGTGAACTTTCGTCACATTTCACTCCAGAAAATTTAGATCCAATTCAACATACGGAAAAGGAAGCCCCGATTGTGGTTGAAGATAAGCTTGTGCGTGAGAAACGACGTGCATTGGAAGACTTGCGACAAGAATTTTTCAGATGCAGGCAATTTACTGGAAATGATTGTGGTGAAATTTATAGAGAAATGAGCAAATTGTCACAGGAAATCGATGAGAGATTTTCTAGAATGAGATCAATTGTGAGAGAACTGAATCCAGATGAAGGGAAATTGCATGAAAATCCTAAGCCGCTCTTTTCAAAAATGGATTATCATCAAATGAAGGAAGAGAAAAGGAAAATGAAACAATTGCAAGGTCACGAATCAATAGATTGCTCTTCAGAGGAGATCAATGGCAAAGGATGTGCGAAGAAAACCTTTAATATTTATGAAAATGATACAAATATCGTTCATGTCAAGACCAAAACTTATACGAAACCTAGTACAATTGGAATTTCATCAACGACTCAGGCTATTTTGCCTTCAAGTACATCAACGGAACCAACTTCAACTGTCACATCATCGAAAGTTGAATCAACTTCAATTAATGTCACTCCCGCTTTCCCCGAAGATCCAAAAGAAAACGAATTCAGAGCGCGATCTGTATTCAATGCACCACCCAGACCCATGTATCGAGATCATTACGGTAATCAAATGGGCGTAGCACCACCTCCAAATGAAAATTTAGATCACCATCTCTCACATGAATTAATGTACAAACAAAAACCATATGGATTACAGCAAGAGACTCGTTTTCATCACCGTTACATGGATAAAAATCGCTTTGATGATTTTGTTGAAAATCCTGCGATAGTTCAAGTTGATCCAATTTCCGTTACAACTAAAAGACCTGAAGTAAAACGAACTACAACAACAACAACCACCACCGAAGATCCCGTTCAATCAAAAATCATGGGTGCCCATGGAACACTCTTAAGTGTGTGTGAACAATTTGCTCGTGATAACGCAAAAAACATTAAAACCGATGCCAATGGAAACATTTTATCAGCTAACGGAAATTTCCAAGCACGTCCCGTCAGCAGCGTTGGCCAACAACTTCCCCAAACAGGTCAAAGCAGCAAAGCATCCGCTCAAGTGTTTGTGAATCCAGGTTTCAATCAAATGGGAGTTCCATTGTGTTTCATGTCACAATTTAATCCAACACCGTTAAATCAATGGTATGCAAATTACTATGGGCAAAGTGGACCTCAAGCGATGTCACGTGGTTTTCCTCAAAATCAATTTGTACAACCAACACCATTTCCATTTCCTGGTAACTATCCTAATAATAATTATGGTCGTAATATGGTGATTGCACCGTCAGCACCATCTCAAGGTAACTATTATTGTGCATTCATGCCACAAGCCAATCAGCAAATACCTGGAGGTTTTGGCACGTTCCGTACAAGTGAAAATATGGGATTGGATGGCAATCAACAAATTTCAACGGTAACTGAACATACGAATGTTCCATCGGAAACTGATATCATTTATGCAAGTTTCACAAATAAACCTGTCAAAAATGTAACGGAATTCGTTGCACGTGCAGGTGTCAGTTGCCCCCCTGGAACAATGGCTTGTGCAGGAAGTGGGGAATGTATTGAAATTGTAAGTTTTAATTTACATTAAATTTTAATTAAATTACCTTTTTTATATAACTTTTCTAGTCAAAATGGTGCGATTCCCGAATAAATTGCATGGACGCCAGTGATGAGGTCGCTTGTAGTTGCAAGGCGCGTCTTCCAGCGATCCGCATCTGTGATGGTGTTATTGATTGTCCTCTCGGTGATGATGAGCTCGGTTGCAATGGATGTGATAAATTTTCATTTACTTGCTACAATTCACAAGACGAATTCAGGGCAGCACATGGATCGACCACATCAATGTGTTACACGGTAAATGACCGTTGTGATGGTATTCGAAATTGCATGAATGGAAAAGATGAAAAAGATTGTAATATTATTGTGAAGAACATCGGTGGATATTTGGTAAGTTTTTCAATTTAAATTCAAGATAAAATTTTAATCTAATTTTTTTTCATAGTCGCATGAAGTTTCATACACGGACGGCTACTTGTATCGCAATTTCAAAGGAAAATGGTATCCAGTCTGTAAAAATCCACAAAATTGGGCTAAAATGGCATGTGATGCTGAAGTGGGTCACTCATCAGAAAATCCTCGAATCATTAATCAACCAAATCCGAATATGCAAGGTTCTTTTGTTAGCAATAAGGGAGGTAGCCTTCAAGATCCTGACGTCCATGAGCATTGCGATGCACCCACTTACGTTTCATGTCCTCAAATCAAATGTGGTCGTGTCAAAAACCCACATGAACCTTCTAAGAAAAAACGTCAAACTCCTTCTCCACTTAAATTCGATAATGAAACTGTCAGCATTGTGGGTGGAACTGATTGTCATCCCCATGAATGGCCTTTCGTTGTATCAATTTTTAAAAATGGCCGTCATCATTGTGGAGGTGCAATTAAAAGTCAACAATGGATTATCACAGCGGCACATTGTTTCCACTCATATCACAAGCACTATTATGAAGTTAAAGCAGGTGCTTTGCGTCATAGAAGTTACAATCCAGAGGTTCAATTTTCACCGATCATTAAAGTCTTTGTGTATCCGGAGTACAATCAAAAAGCGATGATTGAAGATTTGGCACTCGTGAAAATTGCAACACCTCTGAACTATAATCGATATGTCAGACCGATTTGCATGCCAGGGCCTGGTCGAAGTGGACATGAATCTGATTGGAAAATGGGCCCTCCGGCGCATCAAATATGTTCCGTTATAGGATGGGGGACGATTGCAGAGAATGGTCCTCATCGTAAGTTGTTATTTTTCTTTAAAAATCTCATTTATCAATTTTCACTTTAAATATTTTTTTCAGCTGACGGCTTAAAGCAAGTCAAATTCCCAATTCTACCAACATGTAAAAACAACAATAATGGTAAAGCGATTTGCGCTGGTGAATTGGCAGGTGGAAGAGATGCATGTCAAGGTGACAGTGGTGGTCCATTGTTATGTAACAGCTTATCAGATTCAAGTGAATGGTATTTAGCTGGAGTTGTCAGTCATGGTGAAGGATGTGCAAGAGAAGGCAGAGCAGGAATTTACACCAGAATCTCATTGTACTTGGATTGGCTTGACCAGACTGAGGCTCATGATGGTGATCCAGGAACTTATCCAATCACTTCTTGTAATGGATTTAAATGTATTTGGGGTGGTGGAAAGTGCTTACCAAGAAAAAGTCGTTGCAATGGAATCGTTGAGTGTTTGGTGAGTAAAAAATGAAATATTTAGCATTGAATTAGTGTTAAATTGAATTTTACTTTTAACAGGGAGGTGAAGATGAAGTGGACTGCCAATTCAGTGCCCATCAACTTCGAACGATTGAAAATAATCGATTCAGAGCTGATGATGATGAAGCTACAACAACAACTCAAGCTGCAAGGACTACAATAATTGACTCCACATCGGAAGCGAGTACGGAAATTCCGTCGAGGACTGAACCAGAGACAACAATGATAGTCAGTTCAAGTACGACAACTGAAACTTCAAGCACAAGTGAGTCAACTACGACTGAAAGTACGACGGAATTGAAAACTGAACCGGAAACTACAATTATAACGACGAAAGAAACAACAACAACGACCCCAGAGCCAAGTACAAGTCCAAGTACCACTGAATCAACTATAATTTCAAGCACGACAACTCCTGAACCCACCACAACTTCACAATCAACCGTTACAACTCGCACCACGTCACGTGATGGTCGACAGATATCATTCGAAACAACTTCATCCCCCATTTCAACGATTTCACCTGAAATGGAATCACCTCAAAATGCCACAATTGACTCTGGTCGATTTTTATTCCCACTCCGAAGTACAACTACGACAACGCTAGCACCTGAAACGACCACAACCCTAACGACAGTTCCATCAACGAGTGAACTATCACCGAATGGGTTCGTTCCAATTCCAATTGAATCTTCGACCATGAAACCTTTGATTAATTCATTGACAGCGGATCCTGTTAAAAATGATAAATTTTTGTGTAAAAAGTGAGTTTCAATGAAAAATTTCTGTTAAAAAAAATTTTAATTTCATTTTCATTTCAGTATCCCACAAAAAATAAATCCAATTCATCGATGTGATCGACAGACGGACTGTGAAGATGGAACTGACGAGTTCAATTGCACATGCAAAGAATTTTTAGTTCATCAGGAGCCCCAGAAGATTTGTGATGGATTTGTGGATTGTGTTGATTTAACGGACGAGGAAGGATGCTGTAAAATTTAAATTTATATTTGTATTAAAAACTTTTGAATTAATTTCAACATTTTTTTTTCTTGCAGTAACATGTGAGCCTGATCAATTTAAATGCCGAATATCGAAAACTTGTATCAGTGCAACATCGAGATGTGATAACACCTTTGATTGTGAGTACAAGGAAGATGAACTCGATTGTGTTACATTGACGAATGGAACAACTGTCCTCGTAACCCCTGATTACAATCCCGTTCTGAAAAATAAGGGTTATGTGACGCACAATCACAAAGGAAAATGGACGATTCATTGTGATCCAAATCTTGAAAATAGCACTCAATCACAGCTGGCTGGTCAGATTTGTATCTCACTCGGTTTTGCCGGATACGAAGAATTTCGAATTCTCACAATTGGTGAATTAACGGACTTGGAAGTTAAAATTGTGAATGATACAACAGCTGATACGAGGAGGACGATTGCGCAAGAGCGAGTTTCCCTTGTTAATATGAAGGAAAATATGGTTGATATTGAATCAGTTGCCGCTTCAAGTAGTTGTGTAGCTCTCTGGATTGAATGTGTACCACACACCAGTTCAAATAAAACGCATGTTATTTCACATTCAACTGCAAATTATCCATTAACGGATTCCTATGAAAATAGACCCGTTGTCGAGCCAGATGAAATTCCGCACGTAATTTTACCGGTGAAGGAAGTTGATGAAAGGAAAATTAACAGTTCCGTTGGATTGAGTGAATATCAATGGCCATTTAGTGCGGTTGTGTTTGCGGAAGGGAAACCGATTTGTAACGGAATTTTGGTAGCACGACAGTGGGTGATGATTGAAGCCACGTGTATGAAATTGCACAAGTATGATTAAAATTTAATTTCAATTCGTATAATTTTACATTATTTTTACTTCCAGACTCGAATTAGATTACATTGCAGTGTTATTAGGCAGCTCCAATTCATTCCTCCACATTCAAGGCCCATATGAAATTGTGACCCGCGTTGATTGTATACGAGAAATTCCAAATGCCAATGTTGTCCTTTTACACCTCGACTATCCCGTTTATTACAATCGATATGTGCTGCCAACGTATTTAATTGAAACAACAGATCGCGAGGTGGAAACAAGTGAATGCCTAACGGTTTCCATTGATAAATTTGGTCGATTACGCTCGTGGCCGATAGAAAAAACCCCTGATAAGTGTCCGACTGGGTATAAGTGCTTCAAACAAAATGCTATTAATGGAACAAGCACATTGTGTGAAATGAAAGGTAATTTTTTGCGTTAAAAGGTACATTGAAATAATACGAATTTCATGTGTTTAGATTACATTTGGCGCCCTGGATACGTTCTGTGTCGCACTGAGTCAAGTTCTTGGTTCCCAACCGGATTTTATCATGATCTCCATGGAATTTGTAGTCAAGACAACATTTTGACGGTTTTGAGTCTCACTCCAAAGCATTTTCACCTCCTCAATGTGATCGGTAAGAAAAAATCGTTAAATATCAAAAATGCCCTTGTACAAAATATGACTATTGATTTACCCAATCACAATCACGAATTCCATCTACCAACAACTGATTGTTTAGAATCACTGGAATGCTATCAAAATTATGGAGCTCCATTGTGTTATGGACATCGATGTCCATTTGGCGTCTGTTTACCGGAAAAACACGTGTGCGACGGTGTTGTGCATTGTCATGATTCAAGTGATGAGGCTGAAGAGTTGTGTCATGGTCGGAAAAAGCGTGTATGTAATCACGACGAGATTAAATGCAGCAATGGGCATTGTGTCGAAAAATCAAAGTTTTGTGATCAAATTAACGATTGCGGGGATTACACGGATGAGCCACGACAATGTTCATGTCTCGAATATTTGAAGTGAGTTCAGTTAAAGTAAAAATTTATTTGATTTTATTTTCATTTTAATTTTCATCACACAGAATAACGGATCCTGATAAGATATGCGATGGAATCCGAAACTGCTTTGACAAGTCAGATGAAAATAATGAAATGTGTCGATGTGACGTTAATCGATTCAGATGCGGAAAGTAAGATTTAAATTCATTTAAATCCATTCAAGGTTTTTTTCATTTTTTTTCTCTTCAAAGCACATTAAAATGCATTCCATACGATTTTGTGTGCGATTCCGATGTGGACTGTCCTGGAGGTGAAGACGAACAATATTGTTATGGTCTGCAAAATAACAATTACCATGACGGTTATTTTGAGGTAATGCAACAAGAACTCGGACTTTGGCATACAAAATGTTTCCCTAAATCTAAACCGCCCACCGAAACTGATCTCATTGAAATATGCAAAAAATTGGGATACATTAATCCGATGAATCCTAAGGCAAGGACACGTGTTGATTCAGAAACAGGTAAAAAAAATTATTTTTTTTTATTTGTAAACAAAAAGTCATTTGATCTGTTTTGAATAATGTTTTATTTATATTTTTCTATAATCACTTTTTTTCTCGATACAAAAAAAAATGTAAAAAATAAAATAAATGACTGTCAACAACAGTGACGGCTATATTACCATCAGGCACGAGCAGCAATTCCACAACAAAAACAATTGCCATGGATTTTAGTATAAAAGACGATAAAAAATTAAATCCGGATCAACTTACACCACCACCACCACCATCATCTCAAGTACCAGCGACAAAGGCAATTATTCACAACAGTTTCTCAGAATTGAAAGTCAATAAAAATATCAAATTGTATATCAAACCAAGTCGACCATTAGCACAACTCGCAAATTGGGATGAGAATGATGAAAAACATTGTTTAAGAATTGAAATTAAATGTGATTAGATTATTTTTATATCAATATAAATAAATTTTATACTTTTTTATACCTCAATTCACTTCTTTCAATGAAATTCAATATCATTTTAATTGTAACAAAATACCAGGCGTCTCCATTTTATATGGAATTGTATCGAATTAAATGGAAAAAACCAAAAATTTTCCATGAGTTTTTGTTATTATTATTTATACGCTATTATTCAATAAACAATCGAATTTATTTAGATTACTTTTTTTTTATTTGGCTTCATTAAAATATTAAATGTGACATGTGAGATTTTGTCTGCTCATGAAAGGGATCTTGAAATGTAATGTAACTGAATTTGAACGTTAATTAATAAAAATTTGTCTATAATTTTGATTATTTTGCGAAAATTTATAATCTTTTTCATTATTCTGATTAAATTTTACATGAAATTATCATCTTCTTTCAAGCATCCAGTCAAATTTCCCCCCTAAAAATGTTTTTATTTTACTTTTTCATTTTGTTATTTATTGATTGAACAAATTTGTACAGTATTCTGCTCCGACTTACTATTTATTTAAATAAAAAAAAAAATTGAAAGAAAAACTTTATTTTGAAAAGAAAATAAAAAAAAACAAACAAAGTATTACCTGTTAAACTTTTTTTTTCATCGTAATGACGTTTTTGTTGCTCACTGTTTTTATTCATATCTATCTTTTTAATGGTATTTGAAATTTTTTGTTCAATAAACGGAAATGGAAGAAGCGAAATGTAACAGACAAAAAAATAGCATCAAAAATAAATACAAAGTGACGTGTTGGCTGTAAATGAACGACTGAAATGAATTGAAAGATTCCATTTTTTCCACACGTTTCACATGTTCCATTTTCCATTCGTTTCTCTGTTCCATTTTCCATTCGTTTCACGTGTTCCATTTTCCACACGTTTCACTGTTCCATTTTCCAGTTGTTCCACTTTGAATGTGTTTCATTTTCAATTCGTTCCACAACCTCCTCATGATTATGTTTTCCTGTTCCTGAGCTCCAAATTTTTTAACATATTTTTATTACTTTTTAAATTAAAAAGTACCAGGAAAACATAAACATGAGGAGGTTGTGGAACGAATGGAAAATGAAACACATTCAAAGTGGAACAACTGGAAAATGGAACACTTGAAACGTGTTGAAAATGGAACAGTGAAACGTGTTGAAAATGGAACAGTGAAACGAGTGGAAAATGGAACACGTGGAACGAATGGAAAATGGAACAGTGAAACGGTTGGAAAATGGAACAGTGAAACGTGTGGAAAGTGGAACAGTGAAACGTGTGGAAAATGGAACACGTGGAACGAATGGAAAATGGAACAGTGTGTGGAAAATGGAACACGTGGAACGAATGGAAAATGGAACAGTGGAACGTGTGGAAAATGGAACACGTGGAACGAATGGAAAATTGAACAGTGGAACGTGTGGAAAATGGAACACGTGGAACGAATGGAAAATGGAACAGTGGAACGTGTGGAAAATGGAACACGTGAAATGAATGGAAAATGAAACAGTGAAACGTGTGGAAAATGGAACAGTGAAACATGTGGAAAATGGAACACGTGGAACGAATGGAAAATGGAACAGTGGAACGTGTGGAAAATGGAACACGTGAAATGAATGGAAAATGAAACAGTGAAACGTGTGGAAAATGGAACAGTGAAACATGTGGAAAATGGAACACGTGAAACGAATGGAAAATGGAACAGTGAAACATGTGGAAAATGGAACACGTGAAACGTGTGGAAAATGGAACAGTGAAACATGTGGAAAATGGAACACGTGAAACGTGTGGAAAATGGAACAGGTGAATCGAATGGAAAATGAAACAGTGAAACGTGTGGAAAATGGAACAGTAAAACGTATGGAAAATGGAACACGTGAAGCATGTGGAAAATGGAACAGTGAAACATGTGGAAAATGGAACAGTGAAACATGTGGAAAATGGAACACAAGGAACGAATGGAAAATGGAACACGTGAAACGAAATTCATATACAAAAAGTGCGCAGTTTTCGAAATTCATATACAAAAAGTGCGCAGTTTTCGAAATTCATATACAAAAAGTGCGCAGTTTTCAAAATTCATATACAAAAAGTGCGCAGTTTTCGAATTTCTATACAAAATGTGCGCAGTTTTCGAAATTCATGAACAAAAAGTGCGCAGTTTTCGAAATTCATATATAAAAAGTGAAAGTTTTATAAGCTGAGAAATTTATTTTTATCAAAAAATTTATTTTAATGAATCATCAATAATTTCAATCAATATTTATTCAAGTTCATTTTTTTTCTTTTCATTTCCACTCAAACTTTGATTAAGTACCTCACAATTAATTAGTGTTTTCATTTCATACCAACCTTTTATGTTTATTTAACGTAAAAATTAACATGAATTGTAAAATAAAATAAGTTCATAAACTTTTTTTATTCAAATTTATTTGTGTTGTTTTATTTGAAAACTTTTCTGTCTTCTTCATTAAATTTGTATAACAAAAATATGGTTGTAAATTGTGTAAATAGATTGAAAAGTGACAAGAAAACTTTTTTTATTCAAGAAAATTTTTCGTTGATTAACTTTGTTGTCTTCTGTCTTTCTTTTCATGCCATTCATATGGAAACTAATTAACTTGAACTCGATTTTGATTCATTTTCCATTAAAGTTTTTCACCATAACCAATCTCGTAATTGCTTTAAAACGTCTTTTAACGATTTGATTGTGAATTTGAGTGTACAAAAAATATGTCGCAAAATAGACCAATTCAATGAGGGAAATTATGGAACCACCTAAACACAAACTGAAGAGTCCTCCAAATGTGCCTTGAAATGAAATTTCGATTAATTTTTAATCAAAAATAAATAATAATTTAAAATTAATTTTACTTAAAAGTCCATCCCATGTCATGAAAATGTCTCGACGATATTTGATACAAGTCAATGCACTGAAAAAAACGTGAAGGAGTGAGTGGTTGCCAAGTGCTGGATGTTGAGTCACATTGCCAGTGAAGCGTTCAACATAAAATTTCTGGGAAAAGAAAAAAGTTTTATTTTTCAAAATTTGGTTTCACTTCAATTGTTTTAAAAGGAAATAAAATGAAAATAAATACCAGAGATGAACATGTGGGCAAACAATCACATTCCAATCCATTTTTTGAAGTTTTATCGGTTTGTGATTGTAACATTTCTTCGGAATTGACTTGAATGCTCTGAAATAGTCCTAATTGGAAATGAAATTTAACGGATTTGAATGAATTGAAATAAAAATTTGGAATTTACTTCGATTTTCGTACAAACAAGGGGTGTCCTTTAATCGACATATCGGCACAGTGGCGTATTTTTCATCTGAAATTCAAAATTTTGAATAGAAATTGGATAAAATTGGTGGGTTACATACCAAAAACTGGATAATAATACGGAAAACATCCACACATCCTCACAATAACCTTCGCTCGACACTCTGAAAGGCAATTCTCAAAGCTGTAATCGTCTGACATGGAAATCTCTTGTTCGTCAGGGAATGTACAAAATCGCTGATTAATCGGCATTCTCCGAACATTGTCAGTGCTCACAATCGCTCTTGGTGACACTGCCAAATACACTTCTTGTCCCGGCTGAGCCACATCAACCGATGTCGAAAATTCAGGATAATTGGTCGACTCATGAAGTATCACCAAAACCCCGTAAAATGGATGTGAGGGTGAAATGTAATCTTCTTTAGTTGTATTAACTGTCACTTTAAGTCCAACATACTCTCCAGCTCCTTCAACTTTGTATTCAACGTTTTTGACGCGACTCGCATATCTGAAAATGAATTTTAACATTATTTCAAGGTTGATATACCTATAAAAGTGCACTCACAGTTCAAGATGATCTCTAAGACCAAAATAATTGAATGAGCAGCAAAAGCCTTCACTTGACCGAGTTCTACGAAAAATTTTGCTGCACTCAATTGGATCACCTCGTAATTCACAATCAAATAGAAGATCGTCACATGTTTTTGACACACCTCTCATCAGCTCACCAGGATTTAACCCATTTTGGAAGATCCTCCTTTCAATGTCCAACGTCATGTTATCCGATTCCAATTCAAATGTTGATAATTTTGATAAACTTTTAAGGAATTTCATGTACTCGTCTTTTTCGACTCCATTTCTAATGAACAAAATTAAATGACCTATAAAATTTGAATGAAATGCAAAATTTCACCTACATTTTATCCCACATCGTCCTCGCATTCGGTCCAAACACTTTATTTATATTACAAACAGTGACAGCCGGAAATGGAATTCTCGAAATCGGATAATTGATGGATTCAATTGTAGTTGTTGTCAATACGGCAAAAAAATGTTGATATGTTAACACCATCAAACTCAAACAAAAAATCAGCGAAGTCATACAAGAAACACTCCAAATTAATTTATTTGCAACCAATTTCACTTTTGCGTTATCCTTCAACTCTCCATCTTTGAATTCAATGAAAATATTTTTAATTCCGTGAATTGTCGTTTCACGTGCAAATGTATAAAAAGTGTTAAACAAAGCATGGCGTAGCACAGATTTGTTCAAAGTAATCCGATTAACTTTCTGTAAAAAATTTGTTGAAATTTTTGCTTGTTTTCCTGGTATTTTTTTCAATGTAAATTTTCCGTTAAGACGTTTCAATGAATGGAATATTTTGACGGGATTTAAATTTTGAAGTTGATCCGATTTGAGGATGAAAGACATATTAAATGTAATTAATGTGACTGTTTTGAATGAAAAATACGAATTAAATGGAGCATTTTAAGGCTGACAATGGCTATTTATATGTAAAGTTTAATCCATTAAATCCATTAATTTAATAGATGTTTAATTAACGGTTTTCTCGTGAAATTATTTATTCATTTTGTTTGTCTGACCCTTTTTTTTGATTATTTATTTATTTTTATTAATGTAGTTTTTTTTTATTTTTAGGGTAATTTTATCCAAAATACTTGTGAAAAAGGAAATGAAATCAGTGTCTGATAAGTACCAGGCGTCAATGTGAAGGAAGACTAAAATTTGGATGATTTTTTAAATTTGAATACAAATTTCTTGTCATGAAGTTGGCACAGTTGACTGTGGTTCACCCGCGGTGATAATTATTAGCGCTTGGAGGCGCCTCTTTCTACTTTGTATAACTCGAAAGTATAGGATAAGAGGAGTTCATAAATGCAAAAACATCTTCCGCAAACTTCCGCTTTAGCGTTCTAGAGCATTTTCAGTATTGACAGATTTTGACCGACTTAAGGTAAGGCCTTTCTCCAAATTTCAAAAATCATATTTTTGGCTGATTTAAAAATATTCTAGGTGGGGTCGAAGTGGTTCGAGACGGTTTGGGGTCTACCTGATGAGATGCAATCAACCGATTTTGGATTTCCTTGAAAAAATTTTGAATTTTGGTACTCGGAAGTTGAAGCATGGAAATATGCAAAAAATCGGTGAAGGTAAGGCCTTTCTCCGAATTTCAAAAATCATATTTTTGGCTGATTTAAAAATATGCTAGGTGGGGTCGAAGTGGTTCGAGATGATTTGAGGTCTACCTGATGAGATGCAATTACATAGCACACTCATTTCATCGTATTTCAAAATCAAACATCGCAAATCCTTGATACCACTATCAGACTTATCACATATTCATGTCTAAAAAAATGAAAATTTACACTTATCCAAATATTGAGTGCGTATTTTTCCAATTTCAATATCAACTGAGATAATTTTACACAATATATGAGATAAGAGAAAAACTTTATTTTCACTCACATTCACACAAAAGTGTAAACAAATAAAATTTGCTCATCTGAATGACAACGAATCGTACTGAGTACATAACTCAAACCATCTCAACACATTTTGTCTTATATATATGATGATTTTTCATGTTACTTTTCTTTCTGAATAAATTAACTTTATATATATAAATTTATTGTGAATTCTGTTAAGAAGAGACAAGAATAATACATTTCTTATTTTTCTTTTATTTTTATATTTAAGGTTCTTTAAAGCAATGCGTCAAAATGTTACACAACATATGTATGTGGTTAGAGATTGCCTCTCACTTTCCATTTAAATGGGTTTTTCTGTACATACATACACAGAGACACACATCGCATGGTGTCCTTCTTCTTTTCACATGTACGTAATTCTGTTAAATCTAGAACATTATTGTGTCATTGACCTACATAATAGTTTTTTTTTGTATTTTGAGAGTGATATCATCGAGACGATGCTACTAAAAAAGGATGATACGTGAAACGTGTTTCATGATCAGGTGACAAAAATATATTTAATATAATGTGTGTGTGTGTATGTGTGTTAATTATCAAAATTTTATCAATTTCATTGCGATGTGACCCAAAAATTGATGAATGATGTCTCTAATTTCAATATGAACTTAAATTGAACGCTGATTTGAAACAAAAATTTAAGGGGAACGAGGACTTAAATGTTAATCAATCAAAAAAAAGTAACATCAATTTAGGTATCAAAAATCATTTTTTTTTTAAACGCACAACATTTCACTTGATTAATCATTCTCATAAATTTTCTTTTAAAACCGTTCCAATTTGTTGCACACGAATAAAAATCTGTTTTCACCACAATTTCTTGAACATTTTTATATCATGAAATTATTCTGCTTTATTTAATTTCCATTTAAAGTTATTATTTTATGTGTGTGTGTTTCCATAAGAAAGAGAGAGTGTGGTTATTTATGGTCAATTTAGGAATTTCAATTGAATTATAATAACATAAAAGGAGAGATATGATAATATTGTGTGTCACATTGTTGCATTTATTCTATTATCTGTAAACCAAAATCATTCTTGTATTGTCCAAATTGTTTGTTTGTTTGTGTTTAAGGGAAGTTGAATTGCAATTCATGAAATTTTAAGATGATTTAATGAGTTTTTTTTCATGGAAAATGAATATTTTATGTTAAAATTGATGTTCACATTGAAAAAAAATCATGTGGGTGTGTTGAATTTTGATGAAAATCTTACTTTAGTTTGTTTTAAAGAGAATTTTTTGAATGAAAAGCCAGGCGTCTCCATGAATTTACAAGTCAAATGCTTATTTTTGTGTCTTGCAAAGTCATTTCGAGTTCCAAAATGAATTTTTTCTTACATTTTTGAGTGTTAGCGATTCAGGTGACTCTAAAATCGTAAAATGTTGACTTGACCCTCAACTCAATGGAACTCATCGCTTATCATTTGGACGTTACTTGTCCAAAATTCAATATTTTTGATCCAATTTGATTTCAACGTGCTCCATTAAAAGGGTTTCATAACAAAATCCAGCCCTGAAAACCTTGAAAATGAAAGATCCAACCCTGGAATTTTCATTTAAATTCAATTTCATGATATTTAAAGTTCATTGCTGTCTCGTCTTGAGCGTATCATCATTTGCAGTGCTATAGAAATGTAATCTGTAGTAAAAAAAATAAACAACAATAAAAAACAAAAAGTTTTACTCACAAATAAATTTTTGTTTTCTACGCTACAACCCACAACGCATTTTTGTACTGTTCACATGTTTCATGTTTGTTTAAGATTCTAAGGAAAATGTTTGCAAATTTTTATACAAGAATTTAAGATACCTTTAAACAGAGATGGAATTATTTTATGTGGAGGAGGGGGAAAATTTATATTCAAAAGTTAAATTTCGTCAGTGGACACATTTTTTTCAATTAAATATATTTAAAAAAAAAATTGAGGAACGGCATCCTTTCATAAATCCACCCCTGTCTCAAATGTTGTCTTATGATGCCTTTTTGCTTCTGTTTTGTATTGTATTGTTAAAAATAGATTTTAAATATCAAATTTCCTTTTTTTCCATCTAATTTCAATTTAAAAATACGTTGTCTTTTTTGAATTTAACTTGATCCTTTCATTAAATGAAGAGTTTCAAGGCATATTTAAATGAAATTTCCTAAAATTGATTGTTATGCTCTCTTAAATTCGCCTACGGTGACAAATGACGTCAAATATTGAAACTTAATCCTATCAGTATTTCGTGCTCATTTCATCGACAAATCATATTAAAATTAGTAACATCATCAAATAATATTTCCTGGAATTGCCTAAAAAACACACAGACAATTAAAATGTCTGTCATTTGATTCTCGTCTCATTTTGGTTTAATGTTATTATTTCATTATCAAACCTCAACGAATTCACACTTAAATACCACTCAATTTCGAAGTAAGATTCTTTTATTTTGTCATTATATTCCTTCATTCATCCTTATCTCACGTTGTTTTTGTCATGATGATACCTTAGATGAAGTAAAAATCACGCAATTAAAATAAAACAGTATGAGATTATTGTACATGTGTGTGTATGTGTGTGTGTGTGTGTGTGTATGTAAGAGATATTTTCGTGTCATGTAATCATTAAAATGTAAGTTTACCTTACAAGACCTTACAAGAAAATGTAATGAGGAAACCGAAGAAAAAAAATGTCTCCTTTTAATTAAATTTATCTGTCCTTAAAATCATGCCTCTTTCACTTTGAGAGCACACACACACATATAAAAAATCCAAAATTATCACTTATACCCAATTATAAGCCATATGAATTAGAATAATAGCACGTGTCACATTTAACCTAAATAAACGATTATCTTGTCGTAAATTGTGTTTTAGCAAATCTTTTGCATGGAAATTTTCTTTGATAATGATAAGGAAATGCTCTGAAATTTTTTCCCCTGTTTTTAATCCTACGCACTTTTAAATTTTTAGTCAAACAATGAAATGTCAACACAAAACAATTATTTAATTCGAAGGTTTTCATTTGTTGTTTTTTTTTTGTTTGTATTATTTGTTTTGTAAATGGCTTCTTTATTTAAAAACAAAAAAAATGAAATTGCGTACATATGAAATGTCATTTTTTTGTGAAAGTGAAGTGACAGGTTTTGAGATGAAAAGTTGTGTAAATATACAATTTTTTTAAATGAAATGTTACTTGGGTGTGAGGTTGAATGAAATTTATTCAAATTTGTAAATTTTATACAGAGAATCGTCAATTTCTTGGTTTGAGTTTGATCCAGTTTTGAGGTTTATAGGACATTTCAAGCCCTGAGAGCAAAAATATGAAGTGACTGTTAAACCTTATTTGTCCATTTTGATCCAAATTTTGGTGGGGAATTGTCATTTTTAGTCAGATAAGCCAAACGGGTAATTCCATTAAATTGACGATTCGACAAAACGTGAACAATCCAAATGTTGACTGGGAATTTGCATTTATGGCTTAATTGAGACTAAAATTGGTTAAAGGTGATTCCTGATGCAAGACAATGCCTTGTAAAGAGGTTTTCTTTCTAATTCGATCCCAAAGTTTTAAGCATTTAATCCTGAGGCACATTTTTCTTATTTTGACCCAGTCCACATTCAATAAAATCCGATGAAAAGATTTCTCGAAAATTCCTTTCAAATTTATGCATTAAATTCGATGCATGAACTGGTCAGAACACGTTTCGTTCTAATTAAATGACGTCAGTCTCCTCGCTGAATGAACAGTAACAAAAAAAGGTTAATGATAAACTGTCTGTTATGTTTTATAACAAACAATTACTTCAAATAATTTTCAAGAAAGGCTCAAGAATAATATGAATAAAAGCACTTAAAAGAAAACAAGGCAAGTTTATTATGTATTTTATCTTTCATCGATGAACATAAACACAAAACCAGACAACGTTAGACCAGCATTTGTTTCTTTTTTTGCTGTGTGTGTTTTTTGATTTTTTCCCAAATAAACAAAAAAAGACACTAAAAAAATGAGATAAAAAACATTGAAATATGTGCTATAAAATTTAATGAGAAACTGAGAGAAATGAGGATACACAAAAATTTTCTCTTCTCTGTTTCCATACAACGTTCAATGTAAACTCATTTTATTGCAGAGGATAAACAATTTTCATCTCACAACAAAATCAAGTTCATCCGTACCCTGTAAGCGAGTATCTATGTCAAAATTCAGTGGAAAACCTTAATTTTATCTCTTTTACTTGACAAAAAAAAATTTGCAAACCTTTTTTAGTTCTTAAGGAGCGACTGTTGAAATAAGACGTCTTCCGTGTATGTTAACACGAATACACACAAAAAATAGCATTTTATTTTTTCCTTGTGAGATGTGCAAACTTAACTTGAAACAAACTTAAATTCTAATAAAATGTACCAGATAAAAACTAGAATAAAGCAAAAGCTGTGCAATAATACACAGATCACAAACGTATATTTTACAATAAAATAAAATGAAAAATTGTTAAAACATTTTCAACTGTTGTGTTTTGATACACCAAAGTTATTTCCAAACCAAAAAATATAAAACATTCCCTTGAAATTTTACCAACGGGTATACAATTATTAAAAAATTTATATATTTACATAATAAAAGGAAAAGTAGATTAAAATTTTAACATTAAATATGTGTATAAAATTCTTATCTAGCATTATAATAAAGGAGAATAAGATAAAATGTTCTTTGATGAAATTATTTGAATAAGAACTGAAAAATGTTATTCACATAAGAATTTAACTCTCTACTAAAAAGAAATACTTAGAAATAAGCAAGTAAAATGGAAAATTTTGTTTTATAATTATTATTATTATAAGTGTTATTCAAATTTCATTGTTAATCCAATTAAAGGAATATTGAAAAAAATAAAAATTAGATATAATCAAAATAAAATACAAATTAAATATTTTTTTTTCTCATACATAAATAAGTGAATACAAAAAGTGAATTGAGTCAGTACAGTTATTTTCTATATAAACTTACAACCGCACAATACACATGATTGGGTGTGTACTCACATATACACACACAAACATACATTTAAGGAGTAGTGAGAAATTTTATAGCAAAGACCAGGCGTTTCCTTTATGTAAAGGTTCTTAAAAGGAAAATGTGAATAAAATTGAGTGGAAGAAAAAAATTCCAATTTAAGTTTAATGAATAAATAACAATAAAAAAATATATAAAAGAAAAATAACAACATTTAGTTATAGCTTATTATTATCAAAGTATTTAGATAGAGAAAAAATTAAATGAAAAAAAATACAGTGTGTTTATTAAAATCATAATGATTCTTATATAGGGAGAGGAAGAAAAAAAATTAACTTTAAACATGGGTATATATTATAAAACTTTTTTAAAACGAAATAAATATGTATGAAAATTTAATGTTTGATGTGCAAAATATGCTTTGATTTAAATTGAATTGATTGTCAGAGCACTGTCATTTCAAAATACCACGCAAACTTCTTTGGAATACTTCTTGCAGACTATACGAATGACATTATGATCAGTATTGCCTAGTATTTTTTCAAAATTAACATGACGTAAATCAAAGGACCTTGTTTGCACATTTCTACCATTTCGAGAAGCTTTCAACTGATGGGATATCAGCTTACATGTGTCAAGCTCACTTAATCGATCCAAATTTAGAAAGGTCCCATATTTTCAATTAAATATTGAATTAAGAGAATATGGGCGCTGTTCTGATTAGGTCCTAACTAGGACCTTGACGCTTGTTGCTCATTGATAACCTTGAAGATGCTTTAAACTTATTAGCTTGCATCTTCCTGCTCTCATTTCAAATTCAACATACACTAGTTAATCTAAAAACTTCACAGAAATAGGTCTGGGCTTAGATTATCATCTTTAGTAATATAACTATACTTACCTAGAAGCTCCTTTCATCCTGATTTTTGATTCCCCAACATATTCAGGGGGGTTGCTCTAAAGACTGACGTCAGATTGAACGTCACTCTCCTTTCAAACTCAACTTCATTAATATTTGCCTTCAATCCATGATAAAATTTCATTTCATTGTAAACTCGTGTCTCCTCTTTTTTTGACAAATAAACCCACAGATCGTTATTCAGATGTGATTTATTGGATAATGAATTTTTAAAATCACAAATACTGCAAAACTTCTTGCAATGTCAACTTCTGAAAAAAAAAACAAATAAAAACGTAAATTTCTCTTCCACATGACATTTTATTACCATACATCTTTTTCCAATTATACATACATCCCATGTTGCCATGTATTGCTGAACGATCTTACATTTAAGCTACAATTTATCCAATAAAATTCACCATCAAATATTCACAATATCTTATCGTTATAAATTTCCTTCTCCTTTTTTTACAATAACTTTTTTTTTTGTCTCAATGTATTGTATTGCAATGTATAAGATGAAATTGTATGGTTTATTTAGTTAAACAATGACATTTTGACATATTTACGACATGACAACAACGACGACGACGATATTGTTTAGTGCTTTTTTCCTTGTATGGGTATTTAAAACAATATAAAACTATACACTAACTTATTATTAATAATAATAAAATGATAAACTAAAAGTTTAATAACAAAAACTTTATTATTAATATGACCTAACAATGACCCATTTATCTACTTCTCTTCCCCTCTCACATTGAATTGTGTTTAAAAACAAAACAACAAAAAAATTGGGTTGATTTAGTTACATTTATGACAAAATGTGAGTGGGATAAAGATAAACATGTATCACTTTAGTGTAAGTCTTGTCGTGTTTTCATATGAAACTTAAGGAGAGAAAATAATAAAAAAGAAGGAAAGTAGATCATGTCACTTCTTGAGGACAAGAGTTTTTCTTTTTTTATGTTATACACAATTCATGATTTTTTTATGTGTAAATTTTTACTCTTTTTATTTCATTTTCTTTTTATTTTGATATGGAAATTGAGTTATTTTTTTTCATTTTTTTTCCTTGAATTAAAACTTAAAATTTATTCATATTTTAAATAAGTTTATAAATAATTTATGTTAAAATCATGTGAGAAGTTTTTCTCCCATTCTCAAATTATTCTGTTTTTTTTGTCCCAGTTTTTTAAATTTTATAAAAGTTTTGCTGATTATTCATTTCAGCTCTTTTCCATTTCATGACCTTTAATTTACAGGAAAGGTAGAAAAGTTTTTCTTTGTATTTTGCAATTATTATGAGCATGTATCATCTCTCAGGATCTATGCAAAAAAGAAACGTTGAAATGTTAAAATGTTTTGCATAATACATTTTTTTTTTAATTTGAAGAAGAATTTAATATGAAATATTTTAAATATCATAAACTAGTTTATTACTAGAATTTGTGTCATGTATGAAAATATTTAGATTCCCATGCTTGAATGTACTAGAATTTTATTGTGATGGAATGTTTTAATTGATCAAATCTGGAATTTTAGGAATTTTAAAGCCAGTTTCATTTAAAAAAATGGGTTAAGACTGATAATTTAGGCCACTATGATTCTTCCCATATTTGTCTTGTTCAGTTTATGTTCCGAGAACTTTCTTTCAATTTAACGTAAATTCTTAAAAGATATTTGTATTTTTTTCCTTGTTCTCATAACAAAATAAAACCTCTATATACAATTTGTCTGGCAATGACAAATCAGAAAAAAAGAAAAATATCAAGAAAAAAATATTATTTTATCATTGATATCAAATTGAAATTGAATGAAATGAGTAATAATTTTTCAATGTTTTGTACAATCAATTCAATATTTTTTCTTGTCCTTACAAATATAAAATAAAAACCAATATTGAAGTATTTTCAAAGCTTTTTTTTCTTAAATTTATTATGTGACAAATGTCTGGGTGCCTAAAGAAAAACTAACATTAAATTTTCATCATCGTAAGAATAAAAGAAAAAAGTTAAATAAATTAACATTTTTTTCTTTTAATTCAAGAGTTGGAAAATAATAATAATAATTTAGTTCAATTGGAAATTTATTGTGTCAGACGTAAAAAGTTGTAAAAATAAAAATATCTAACCAAATAGAAAATGGTAAAGTGACAAAAAAAATTAAGCTTAATAAAATTATGTTGGCATCATAAATTTATTATAAATTGTACCTTTTTCCCCTTCCTGTTCCAGTTAAAATTAATTAGATTTTAGCAAGTAAGGTACTAAGTGAAAATAATATGGACTTTAAAATGTAAAAGTTATAATGAATATTAAATTTTAAGCTTAAACAGTTATCAGCACGAGTAATGTGAATGCGTTATAAATTTGGAGTAAACAGGAAGTAGACGAGTAATAGAAAAGAGGTAAGTTGTGTGAATTAAATTAAATTAATTAACATGAAAATTGTACACGATTGTGTTGGCTTCATTTTCTTCACTGGGATCGTACATGACTGGAAGTTTCACGTAAAAGCAATACCAACGGTAACATTTCAAATTCAGGGGATCTCTAACCTATCTTAAAATGATGTTTCAGCCTTTTCACCCCTAGAAGTATCTGTTGAAATAGACGGCAATTCGAATGGCTCAAGGCGTAGCGACTTCTTGTGCACCGCTCAGATTTGATTTTGTGACGGCGCTACTCTGATGACCTTGACGATGTCTTCAGCTTTTTATCTGGGATCCTCTTGCTCTGGTTTTCAATTCAACAAACACTAGTTAATCTAAAACCCTCACAGAAATGTGTCTGGGCTGAAATTTGTCTTACCTGAAAACTGCTATTCGTTTCCTTGACATGTTACAGACTATTCTGGTTCATTGTGCCTCGTTCTCCAAAGCATTCATCTTATCAGTAATCAATAACCTGTAAAAAAAAATCAAATTAAGTTAAAAATTTTCCACTTATTCAAAAAATAAAATTTATAAGAATATAATTACACAAAAAACAAACATTTCCTATATTATAAAACTTTCCCTGAAAATGATGAATCGGCTAATTAATATCATTATGTTCTTCCATAATTTTACACTTACTTGTTTTGCAAAATGAAGCCTAATTATGTAAACCCAACACTTATAATAAAATACGATCCATTTACATACACATACATAGACTTTAATTAGATAAAACTTATACTGATAATATTCCATGAAAATGACAAAGCTCTCGATCATTTTCAGTCTTTATATAATTTGACTGTTTTATTATTTAATTATAAACGAGATGAGATGACAAAGCCATTAATATTAATATAATAAAGCAATGTATGTGTAATTTTGTATGTGTGTGTGTGGGTACTCATCACTCTCTTTTCAACTTGTTGTGTCTTATTTGAATGTTGTTTGACAACAAGAAGCATCATCAAATACACGCTTCACATACTTTTTTCATATCACTAATGGAAAATTAGAATGATCATGGTGATAAATCTTCTAATTCTGTTTTTACATGACAGTTATTTTTAAAATTTTCATTGAAATCATCAGAAAAAATCATTTCCTTCAACAGCTTTTTGCATGGAAATTGAATTTCCTCATCAAACAAAATGCAAATTTTGTTATCAGATTTTTTTTTTTGTTTGACTGTAAAATGCAGACATTCATCTTGAACTGGCTTTTTTTGCTTGATGGTTCTCATTCCATTTCACATGAAAAGAATTTGATTATTGCCTAATTTTCTACTTCCGTGATCACTTTATGCTTGGAAGCGTTAATATTTGTAATATGTTGCTATTAGTAGATTCATGTCAATTAGCACTTTATTATTCATGATGATGATATTTGTTGTTGTTTGTTATTTTTTGCTTATTGTAATTTTTATTTCCTTTAGGGATAATAAACATATTATTTTTAATGAGAATGATATCCTTCATTCAAGATTAGTTGGATTTTGTCTATGGTTCGTTGATGATTAAAGAAAATTTTGATTTCATGATCAGTCTTATTTTAAATATAGGAAAGGAAATCAAAATGCAAAATCCGGAAAAAATAATCATAAATTACATTATGTCAATGTTTGTTGATTACTCATATTTATGTTCAAATATAGACATAAAATAAGTAGACTTACGGAAATTTTTATGAAAATTGGTCTTGAAAAGCGCATTTAAGTGCATTTACTAAGCATTATTTCTGTTGAAGGATACCAGGCGTTTCCACATTTTCGTTAAATCTCGGAAGTCTTTTTAACCCTCTCTTTCCCAGGAACAGATCGAGCTTTTGATTTTTTGATTAAATTCAATATTTTGATGTTTATTTTAGTTGATTTTGACTCAAAAAAAATTAATCAATCAAAAAAATTTGGTTTTCAGAATAAAAAATTTACACGAGAAGCTTATAAAAATACGTATAACTCCTATAGAAATACGTACAGAAATTTTACTATTAAAAATTGATATAATTCTTTTGACATTAATTTTATAATATCATTGAGAATTTTTTAAAAACCAGTACAGAAACATCAAAGATACCCTTCGAAGATTCGGTTCATTAAAGAAAAAATTGTCAAAAAGCGAAATATACACATTAAAAACGTGTTTAATATCATTGTTCCACCCGTGGGACACTGGGAAAGAAAGGGTTAAGGAAAAATATTCTCTCGTATGACAGTATAAAAGCTTAGGCCTTTTGGGGCTGCTCATACCGTACCCTAGCATGAGTTTCTATGCTTAATACCAGGCGTTTCCTTTAAAGATGACTCCCTTAAGCATCCTTCCATAGAAAAGTAGTTCAAATTTTGTCCTATTTCAGTAAAACTGGAATCCAATGAACACTTAGAGGCTCTTTTCTGTGAATACTCACAAGGTCCATTGGCTCACAAAGCCAAAAAATCATATGTTTCGAAATTTTGATACATATTTTCAAATTACAACTGAAACGATCCAATAATCGTATTTTTCCATGTAAAATACTCACAATACAATAAAATTACATAACATGAAATCTCTAGAGGATGACCTTTCATTTCTATTTAATTTTCTTTCATTTCCAAGATTTTCTCATGTACATTCATTTATGTCAATTTGTTATTAAACTTGTAAATGTAAACGAAGGCAAATCTAATAAACTCAATAAAAAAAAGAACAAAAATCAATATCATGTAAGGTCTTACAAGGTTTTTTTTTGAGAAATAATCTATTTTTTTTATTTCAATTCAATTTCTCGTGTCCATAGTTTGAAATTTAACCAAAAATTAATTTATTTTGGAAGGATACCAAACTACTAATATTAAATGAAAATCAAGAAATAAATTTGATAAACAAAAAAAGCATATCTTTATATTAAAAATGTATAGAAAAGGAGATAATAAAGGTGTAAAAAAAAATTATGAAAGGGTAGAATAAATGTCAAAAAACAATATGGATATTGGACATTGAGTAAGGTCATATCTGAAAATAAAAATGTACATTTTATTTTACCCTCATGTCACATTAAGTAGTCTGGCTGCTAACAAGGGGGATACACACAAAAAAACTTTAAATGTGTGTAAAAATTAAGTTAAAAACATCTGTTAGGAAATGACTTGCAGTTTTAATTCAATTGTGTGTGTGTGTGTGCCTTTGATTGTGGATCCATAAATGTGATTAAAAACCATGACAGTCATCTTTGTGTCAGGAAATGAGACAAAGTTCCGTTAAGAGATTTTTTTTTAAAGTACATGTGTTTTAACCATTTAATGAAAAAAAAATTCATCCTTGAGCAAAAAAATCTTTTTATAGGAAAACTTTCATAATAATAATAATTTTCCATCCCTTTTAATTTTTTTTCTTGCTGCACAACCATACCCGTATAAAATGCGTATATGTTTCATATATCATTGTAATTTTTTATCTTTCTCATCAAGAAAAAACATTTTTTTTTTAGCTATGCTTGGTAATTTTTTTCTCATTTCTTGGAAGAGCCTGAATAAATTTCGTTTTTTACCTTATTTTTGTATATTTTGGGTTATTTTACTGTTTGTTCAACGATATCTATGGTATTTACAGTAAAATCGTAATGAGGATCAAAAACCGTTAGCCAATGGTCAATTTTACCTTGATGTGAACTTTGTATTTATAATCTCACCATTCGTAAGTTAACTGATTATATTTTCCCTGCCGTAAAATGATTCATGAGATTTAAGATAAAAGGCCTTACTTTTGTTGAGGCTCTTAACAGAAAATCACATTGCATCGTGAAGGCTCTCATTAATTTTAACCGTCTTTTGAACCGAATTCATGCTTAAAATGAAAACAATTCAAGTTACTACGAGAAAATTCCTTTTTTAAACATTTCCTTGCCACAGGGCATAGCAAAACAAAATTTAATACAAAAATCACACAAAAAAAGGCTTATTTTCATGTCAATCTCTCTCCCTTTAAATGAAATTCATTCTTTCTCTCTATCAATATTAAGGTAAAATAAATTTCATATCATACATTTTGAACTTTCATCTACAAAGACAACAAAAGAATTTTCCTTAAAATTTCAATTTATTCATCTTTTGTTTTAGAGAAAATATTAAAATACATAGAAAATTACTTTTTGGGACATTTCTTTTGTCTTTCAGAAAATCTTTGATGTGGTTACTTGAAATAATGGAGATTCATGACACTTTCTAAATTTAATCTTTAGTTTAAATTTAAATAGAAAATGGAAAATCAGTTAATTTTTCATTTTCATTTTTTTTTAAGGTTAACCATTCAAAATAAAATTTGAAAAGGATTCAAATAAAAACCCACAAATTTAATTTCAATAACGATTTCAATACAAAATTTAACCAAAAAAAATTACAGTAAAATCCTAATAATCTAAGCACCTTTTTTTTGGCCTTATTCGAATTTATTCGACTCCTACATGAAACAATTCTATAACATTTTATTTTATTTTATTTCACTTCCTCTAGACAAATAACAAACATTTCGTTTTTTATTTCTACTTCAGTTTTTCTTCCATATAACGCCCAAAGGACAATTTTATATATAAATATAAATTTTAAACACAAAATGTTACACATATAACATGGGAATATTAAATTCATGCAATAATCTCTTAAATACACAACACAGACACAATATTTACAAGCAATAAGAAGCTATCACGAAATTTTATATCGTATGATTTTTTTTATTTTAACATAAATGTAGCAATGAAAGTAAAAAAATTGAATCCTGTCTTTTTTTATACATAAAAAAAATCAATTATTCATACAAAATATTAAAGTAAATACAATATAAAAGACAAAAAAAATCAAGTGATTCAGAGGCAATGAAGAGGAACGAAAAGTGATGATGAAAATGAAAATGTCTATTTACAAATGTTTAACATAAATATTAATAGGAATACATTTTCCAATGAAATTATTTCATTTAAATTTTTTTATGTAATTTTTTTGCAGATACAGAGATTTTTTTTATATCCACGTTAAATGTTAAATAATAGGAAAATTCTAGGAATTAATTACTTTTAAGTAAACAGGAAAAAAACTGTAATTAAATCATTAACAAGGGCAATGTGACGTAATCGGCTTATACATAAATTTTTAATATGAATTTGAATTCATATTAACTTACAATAAAATAAAAATACACAAAAAACGTTCATCGATGTGTGTTTTCCATGAAATATGGAGACAATTTCACATTGAAATAAATTTCAATCAATCTTATAAAAAAAAATCAATTTCATTTCAATATGAAAATTCTGTTGAATTGAATTTACTGTTCCTTTTGACAGTTTACTATTTAGCAGCTTAAATAAAATACCTCAAAATTTGTTTGTGATTTTTTTTTAATGTTAAGTTACGTTTTTCACTTGTTTTGTATTTAACACCAAAGTGTGGGATTTCATTTTGACACCTTATATTAAATTTTGTCTTGTTTCAACTCTTGAAGTGTTTTTGAAAGCATGATACTTTGAAACTTGCTTAAGAGAGATTTTCTTTTAACCCTCTGCTTCGCACAACTTGAATTTTAAATGATTTTTATAGAAAATGTTCATTTTTTTTTAAACCTTAACTGAACGAAGAAATTTTGAGTGACATTTTTCATGGTCACTATTAATTATCATTTAAATTCAATTCCAAAATATCGTGTAAACTCTATAGAGCCCCACCCTCCGGTTAGGAAAAAGGTAAATTTTACCCCCTGAGGATAAAATTTACCCCTAGGGGGTAAAAATTACCCACTTACAGAAATATTAAGCAACTTCTTTAAAATAACTTATTTTTCTCAGTTTGAAATTTCTCTCTCTCTTATTCTGTTTCAAATTCCTCTCTACTTCTCTCTCATTTCTCAAATTATGTATTAAATTTGTATGAATTTGATATCGAAATCAAAAATATTTGATGAAATGAACTTTTTTTCTTATTTCTTTACATTACCAATTCGGAAATTTTGTCGCGTTTTTAATGTCTTCGTGCGAAATTTTTTTTTTAAATTAGATATATTTATTTAATTATCATACCAAAAAATTTATTAGTAAACAAAAATTTTTTTTTGCACTTAAACCAACCCGCTTTTCGTAGCCTGATCGAAAAAGCATTTTTTTTAAGATTTCTAAAGTGAATATAAAATTGAGAATTTGAATTTTTTTCTCTGTCTTACAAATCTCTCTGACTCTCTCATTTTTTTTAAATTTAAAGTTTTGTGAGTTGAATTTTTTAGATCTTCCTCTCAATTTATTTTAACTGTTGATATCAAAATATTTTAAAGTTTGATAAAATAATACTTATTCTTATCTCTCTCTTTCAATTCTGTATATTTAAATGCGAAGCTGCAGTATTACAGGAGATGAAGAGAGGAATTTGTAAGACAGAGAGAATAAGAGCGAAGAAAATCATTTCATGAATCATTTTAGATTTAATATCAATAATAATCAATTGTTTATTATTTAAATATAAAGAAATGAGAGAAAGAGAGAGCAATTTGACACAAAGAAAGAGAGAGGAATTTGAAAGAGAGAAAAATAAGTTGTTTAAAGAACCTGCTTAATACTTCTGTAAGTGGGTAATTTTTACCCCCTAGGGGGTAAATTTTATCCTCAGGGGGTAAAATTTACCTTTTTTCTAACTGGAGGGCATACAGAATAGCGTACAATTCAATATGACTCACATTTTGTGAAATGTCAGCATAAAATCAATCGAAATTCGTATTAAAATTCCATTTTAAAGAAAAAAATCTGAATTTAAAAAAACAGACCATTTCTTAACAATAAAACATGAAAAGATGCCTTATTGGAAGTCAAAGGTCAAAACATAATCTCGGTAAACCAATAACCAATGATGATTTCACCTTTTAATTCATACAAATTCATACCATCCAAATAAAAATAACACACATTAATGTTAAATCTCATTCAAATTTTATGTAACAGTCCCCAGATGTTTATAAAATTGTAATTCATCATCATTTAAAAAAAAAATGTAAGAAAAAATAACACAAAAAGGAAAAGAATGATGATTACTATGATGATGATGATGCTGGTAGAGAAAATAATGTTGCATAGTATGAACAAATTTTGAATAAAAACTGACATTTTTTGTTGTTTTTATTGTATTATGGATCAATTTGATTTAAATGGAATAAGATTGGAAGAATATTGTTGAATAAAGTTGAATGTTTAAATATATTTCGAATAATTTTTACAAAAAACCAGGCGTTTCCATTGATTTGACTTAAAATATTATCATTAACAAAGCGTCTCCTTTAAATTCAATTTAAAGATATCAAAAATTACCAGGCGTCTCCATTTATTCTAATAAAAATTTTACAATTAACTAGGCGTCTCCTTTAAGTTAAAATTTAAAAATGACCAGACGTCTCCATTATGAAAATCAAAATTTAAAATATTAAAAGTAACCAGGCGTTTCCACTATGAAATGTTTTAAATTTCACTAAAAACCAGACGTTTCCATTTAAAAAAAAAATCATTTTCAGATGTTTTGTCAAAGAGACATGAGTTTGAATTGAAATTATTTTCCCATATTCAATTTTTTCACATTCCTGACAAAACCTTACAATGAAACTGCTCTAAATGATTGTACAATTCACATAACAATCAAAATTAATCTACTCAACTTATTAGAAATTATTCAATTTCCGCTTCTCACGCCTTGTTCAATGAATAACAATGAAAAAAACTTCTTCCGTAAAGCAATTAGGGAGTGTCTCACCTTGAATATTAATAATAAAGAATAGAAATTTCACTATTTTCGCATAGTTTTTCATTCACATGTTCTTTTCAATTTAATTCCATAAACTAACTTTAAACGAAGAATATTTCAATATTTAATTACAATTATTATAAAAATCACGCATCCTTCACTTGTGGTTTTAATTAAGCTTCATGAAGATGCTTCATTATTGTTTCATTTAATATTAATTGGAGTGTGTTTATAATTAAACATAAAATTTTGGTTAATATTTAAAATTATTTCCTTTTAATGTAAAATTTAATGACTTTCAAATAATCCGCTTTGATTTATCGATGTATTTTTTTTCTCCCCTGTAAAACAATAATTTTTGTGTGGGATTTTGAAAAAACTTCGTGTTTTTTTTTATTCAAATTAAATAATAATGCATGTTTTCCTTGAGCTTCAGACAGACATCATAATTGATTGTCATGTAAAAAAAAGGATAAATTTAGAAATGACGTCATTGTGCAGTGAGAAAAAAAACTCGTTGAAAGGAAACCAATTTTTAAGCAACATCTGCTTCCGCTCATCATCATAATAATTGGTAAATTGAATGAAAATTCAAACTTTTGAATGAAATGAGAACACACTCAGACAAGGATAAAATAAATTAAATGCAAAATTCTTATGTCTGGACTTTCAAAAACTCTTGAAAACAATTTGAGATGCTTTTTATCCTCTTTGTAATGATGATATGAGTTGTTGAAATTGTTTTGGCATTATTTATGCTTGTTAGGCTTTGAATGGAAATGGAAAAAGGATTGTTTTTCGATTCAAATACATGTGGGATGATGTTTTGGAAATGATAATAAATGAGAAAATGATGATTAATTTACTCCTTTTTTGTGTTAAAGGGGCACAAATGATTAAAAGTTATCGTGATTTTGTTACTTAAGCGCATTTACGTTCATTTTAAGTTGAAAAGGTCCCGCAGTGCTACGTAAGTCACACAGGAAATGGAGCTCTTTCACTTGAAGTTTACAGGGCATTAACAGTGATTAAATCTCAAACGCACTTCTGCTTGATATTGAAAAAAAATTCACTCGTTTAGTCCGTTTGTAGTTTTGCGGGTTGTTTGCGGAACATTTTTTACTTGCAGCTTGCATAAATTACGTTTTGATTCAATTTCAATGGTTGTGAGGAACAAACATTGAACTAAATCTGACTTAATTCCTTTAGTTCAATAGGTCCTTGCATAAAAATGATTCCATTTAACTTATGACAGACGTCAAAATGACCCCAAAAGCGCATTTAACCCTAAAATTATTCAAATAAAAGCAAAAAAAATAAAGGTACGAATAAAAACTTAATAGAAATGTAATGGATTTCCATTTCAGGAAGACTTAACTAGGATTTATCTGAAATTGAAATAATAATAATAATAAATATTGATTCAATTCAAAAAACCCACCTTGAATATAAATCTGAATTTAACTAGAAAAAAAACACTTTTATAACCAAACCCCTTTAAATTTTTTGTTCTACTTTCAGATTCATCAAAACCACCTAGAAACAAAAATTGAAATTCAAATAAAAATATTTATAAATGTGTATAAACAATGACCACAGAAGTTTCATCGACAACAGAAGGTCAACAATTGAAAATTAAAAGTGGCAAAAATTACACAGCAATTAGGCAAAAGTTAACAAAAACTAGTCTAAACTCTTTGGATGTACAACAGGAACAATCTTTGTCTTTTAACAGTAATAATTTTAATAGTAATAATCAACAAACACCAAGTAAAAACAGGAAGAAAAATAAATTTAGGGTGAGTTTTGATTGAAATTTGTAACACGTGCCAGTTTTTTGTTTTCTTAATTTAATTTGAGTAACTCTTTTTTTTTTGAACTTAATTAATATTAATAATAAATAATAAAAAAAGGAACAAAAAAACTTGATATAAAATAAAATAAGTCGTCATCACCTTTACAACTTTCTTTATACATAAAATTATTTCAATAGAAGTGGTTTAAGTACCAAATCATAATAATAAAAAAAAAGACGATATTGAAGGAAAACAAAAATAAAATTATTCGCAGGCTAATAAATAAATAATAAACCAAATATTGATGGTCATTAATCAAAATTTTATGTTTCTTTTTTTTCTCATTTTCTCTTTTTTATATCCACACAACTGTTGTCTTCGTTCCCGTACTTTTTTTTGTATCAATTACTTGTATCAACAGTTTAAGGAGCGCAGTTCATCCTCTGTACGAGAAAAGTACGTTAATGATCCGGCTTATACGGAAGATGTAAGACATTTGGCATTGCCATTACGTAGAAACAGTGGACCGGAATTAAATATAAGTGGACGAAAAAATACAAGTGATCGTAATTTAAGTGGAAAACAAAAGAATAAAAAACAACAAATTATGGATACAATCAAATCAAATACGTATGATGCGAGACCAAGTAGAAAGAATAGTAGTAAAGCAATAAGTAGTAGTAGTAATGCGTCAAAAGAATTCCAGAGCAATAATTTACTTGATAATATGTCGACATGTAGTTCGGATAATAATTTAGATGAGGAAGTGATTTTCTTCACAAAACGTGGTCAGAGCTTAGATAGACGGGGATTTAGCCTAGATTTTATCGAACAAAAACGACTTTCATGGTTTCAAAAGGAATTTCTCAAAGCAACTGGTGGCACATCTGGAAATGACATTAATTTGGATCAACTTTTATATGATAGACATTCAATTGATTATGTCGAGGGACTTGATGATGATGAAGTCCAGCAAAATTTACGTGGCAAAAGTAAAGATGGTTCACGACAAAAACCACCCCAACTTCAACGTCAAAATGCGACAAGAGTCAATTCATCGACACCCCCAGAAGACTTGTACAAGAAAAATAGCAAAAATAAATCAGGTCAAGAGGCGAAACAATCAAAACAAAAGGACAGTAGATTTCAGATAGGAAAACGCTTTCTTAAGGGTGAAATTGGAATAAAAAGTTTCAATTATTATCTGATTAAAGAAGGACTTAAATCGTCAAAAAAGAAACAAAAGAATACAACACCACTCAAGGCGATTTCCAAAAGTGAGGAAAATATATATGAAGAAATATTTTTTGCAGACAAGTCATTACTTGAAGATGATACCCAAATTTCACAAACACTTGAACAGCCTATGCAAACTTCAGTTGTGTCCCAAAATAATCAAACATTTGTTCCCATTTCAACACAAAATGATTTACAATCATATCAACAACAGCAACAACAACAACACCAAAATAATGAAAATACTATTAATTTTATAGATTGTGCCCTTTGTGTTGAACAGTGTACAGATAAAAATTGTGAAATTTGCATAAAACAACAACAACAACTCGATTATTCATCCGGCAGTGGTTATGGTACCATAACAAAAGATTATGTTCAAACCTACGCAATTTTACGTGCAAATGCTGGTCCTCCCCCAAATTCATCATCCATTGAAAGTGAAAATCCATACCAAACAGCAAATGTATTACAATTTCAGTCATATAATCCAAATAACCCAAATGTATATAAAATTGAGACAACTCCAGTTGCCTTTAATTCCGACTACAATCCAATTAGTCAATATGCTGAAATAGGACCACCCACAGTCTCCGTTCAACCACAACAACTTCAACAAACAATATTTTATGCACAACCAACAACAATTACGACAACATTTAATCCGGTCTATGGTTATGACACAACAGGACAACATCTGGCCAAATCTTCCTCGTCAAGTGACTCGTTACAGCAACGTCTTATTCGACCAGAACACATTTATGCACAACCAGATTTTACTAGAAGGTAATTTAGATTTTCATATTAATGTTTAAATTTCATTTTCAGCTGATTTTATTTTTAATTTGAAATGAAAATTGATCAAATTAACTTTTCAGTAGTAATTCATATTATCCAACACAAAATTATGCGAATCCAAAAATATACAAGACGGGCTCCAGTGCATCGATATTGAGTGAAGTCTCAATTAAAAGTGAAAATTCTCTCAATCGGTATCCGCGTAACAATGAAAATATGAGTGATTCAAGTCTCGGTGATTCACTTTTTTCATATCAATCAAATCGACGGTATTTCGGGAGTACGGAAAGTTGTCGATTCGATTTCGAGTGTCGACGGTGTAGCTTGGACGGTGATAAATGCAGTTATTCGGATAACTGTCGTCACGGTGACCGGTGTCGGAATTGCGATTGTTCAAGTAGTTATTTCAGTTCAGATTTCGATGATACAACAAATTTTAGACGTAGCAGTACACGATACAGTACTAAAAGCAATACACAACAACAACAATATTACGATCAAAAGGCAGCAAGATATGCCGAAGATTTTATCAAACATGTGAATAATGTTAAATATAATGCTAATCAAATGACTAGCGATGATCAAATGCATCAATATCAGCAGCAACAGCAACAGAGAAAAATGCATCACGTGTATGAAACTATTGGCGAAAAGGGTTTAGTGGGTAGTGGAACACCATCAAAACGTGCTCAACAACAACGTGGAAATGTTGGTTCAACTTCAACCGTTGAATATAGTTCGTCGTCAGACACAGCAATGTTAGGTAACAGTTACAACAATGGTGGACGAACAAGTACAAAATATGATAATAAAAATTCAACAAGAACACGCAATAACAACAAAATACCGATTCAGAATGAGAATGATGAGTCAAGTGCTACACTTGTTAGCTATAAATCACTCGATTCTCATATGACAAATGAAAATAATTTAGAAAACAAAAAATATGCAACCATTAATAATGGTAGTAGTAGTAGTATGAAAAAATTGTCTAACGATACATTTCAAGTCAAGGACAGTAATAACACGACGACAATGAAAAGACGTCGTAACAAAACAACTGGAACAATACCCAAATTAAATACATTTGATTCAGCAATAACACAACAACAACAATTTCCACGTCCAATGAGTAGTTTTCGATATGAAAATAACAGATCAGAAATTAATTTATCACAATATAAAACAAATGACTTGCACTCAATTACAACAGCAACATCATCATCATCATCCTTTGGTAAACTAAAACGATATCAGAGTGATGATATTGATCGAAGAGATACGACAACCGCCAACTTCCAAACTATTGAGCAACTAGAAAACACAATTGATAATCCAATTAAGGTGTGTGAAGGTACGAGTGATAATAAAAAAGGTGATGAAAATTCAATTATTTATGATAAGGGTGGTACTGGCTCTTGTAACAATAATAACATCAACACAAGTAATAAGAGTGACAATGACAAAGATATTAAACAAAGTGTTGGCGATGACGATGATGTATTTGTCAATAATTTGACGTATGAAATGCCAAAACAGCACAATAGACGGGTGAGTGAATAAATTTATATTTACTTTTATTTTTTTTTTGTTGTATTTTAAATGAAATTCTTCCGTATTCTAATTTTATATTTACACTGTAAATTGAAAATGACTTCTCGTTCACTTTCAACTCAAAATCATTGGGAAGCCTCATTTCCTCTGATGCTCCGCTGGTAAACAGTTGAAGGACGTTTATTTAAGTCACCCGTAAAATCCGTATATCGCATTGCAATGTGATTTCCAGGCCCCATTTCAATTTACACTGCACACCTATATATTTAAATTGTATTATTTTGGTACGTGATCAAAATATTACGTCCTTTATTATTTTATTATATTTTTATTTTTATTACAAAAAGTTAAATTTTGATAAATTGATTTTCTTGGCATTGAGTCAATTGCAGATTCGATCACTTTTTTCCAAAGGAATAAAAAATAATTTGTATAATTTTGTACTTTCAATTTCAAATAAGAAAATGATAAAATAAAATTGGAATTCAATTTAAAATTTATTCATGAAAGGAAAAAAATTATACCAGGCGTCTCCATTTATTACTCCTGTGTAGCAAGGAAATCTGATACGATTATTTTTTTTTCATATCCTTTGATCTGATACACAAACACATAAAGAATTAGTTAATGCTTATGATATCAGATCATCTTATCGCATCTCATCATGATACATCAAATCAAATATAAAAATTTTCCTTGGGATTATTTTATTCAGAAAAAAAAGAAATAGGTCAAACTTTTATTTAACCAATAATGAAATCCATGGTCTATCCTTATTATCTCCCGCATTAAATTTGAAATTTCATGTGGGTTTCCAAAACATTTTTGGCTTTAATCAAATATTTGAAGAAGAAAATGCGATTTCCCACAATTTTTTTTTTTATCATATTTATTTAGATCTTAAGTGTATTTGAATTGAATGGAGATGACACGGAATGGATGGAAAATGCGGTTTCAAGGTCATTTTAGATGAAGCATCATTTCAAAGTGTGAAATACGAATTTTTGTAACCGGTCCATTAAAAACGGTTTACAATGAAAACCAATCCCTGTGTTAATGAATTTAACTTATGAACTCACATTATCAAAGGACGCCAATATAAATTAATTTTTGGTGTTGTTTTGTGTTTGTAAATATTGTTATTACGCATTATATTAATATTTTATCTATTTTTAGGAAAATACAGTGTTATGATGAAAACAGCATTTGCTTGATATGTGTGTGTGATGGTTTTATGTCATTATGAAATTTTCGCACATAAATGGATTTTGTGTCTGTTATGTCTGTCAGTAGATTATTATTAGTTAATTAAATAGAGTATTTTATTTTATATGGTATGCTTTGTTATTTTTATAGGGTGTTTTAATTGAATCAAATTTACATTTCAGGCCAAACCGTTGTTAGCCGACTCCACAACTCCCGTTTCACAGAAAGCCCCAATTTCTCCATCAAAATTCACCGCAATTCCACTTAAAATTAACAAACACCATGGCAATAGACATCATCGTTCAAAATCACCCAAATCTCCAAAGTCACCCAAATCATCATCATCACTTCCATCACATGGACGTCGCAAGAGTAGAGATGATGTAACATCATCAACATCATTAACAACTACACAGATATCAAAAGCAAAGAGTAATAATCAGAGTAAATTGAAAGGAGAGGAAAAACATGCTGCAGCTGTTTCGGGAGAGCAACTTCAAAATAATAACAGAGAGAAACGGAGTGAAAATGAAACATATGCTACAGTCAACAAAAAGTGAGTATAAACATTTTTCATTCATTCATACTCTTTTACTATAAAATCATAACAAAAATTGCTTTGTGTGTGTGTATACAACACAAAAATATTCCCGCGCTCAAAATCATTTGATATGATTTGAATGAGATTCTGCGCATCTATGTACAGAAATTTAAATACAGTTTTTTTGTTATTTCTCAATGAAATCCATATGTGTGTGTCGGTGTGTGTCGGATTTTATTGTGCTTGTATGTGTGTTAAAAAGATGTTTTTCTTCTCAATTCATACAAGTAAATAGCAAAATATTTGTATATTAAACGTACGTTGACTGATGTTTGTAAATTTAAATTTGTGCAAAAGTTCTTCAGTTTTGTTTAGGTTACAGGTGTGTTAAGGTGTGCAAGTCATAGCATTATAAGTATTTTTTTTCGGGCAAAATTAAAATTAAATTAAAAAAATTAAACTTAAAAAAAATATAATTAAAAATATCAGAAAATTTAAATAAAGTATATATAAAATTGACATTGAAATCAATTCAAATTCAGACAAAAAAAAATCAAACACGAAATTTGTTGTGGTAGGACGAGTTTCCATTAAAATTAACTGAAAATACTCATAAAATCATGTAAAAATCCAATTTCAAGAAAATTTTTCATTGAAATTGTGTCAGTGAGATAACAATTAAAAAAAAAAAAATTAATCTCAAATATCAAATTTAATCGACCCACAATTTAATCACATTTGATATCGCTCTCAAAAAAAAGTACATCCAAAATTAGTGTTAGCAACAGTTATAAATTTAAAAAAAAAAATCGTATTTTGGGCACAACTTAAAAAAATAAATAAATAAAAATAAGGAAAAAAAGCAAAGAAAGAAAGTATATTAAATTAAATCTATATAAATAAAAAAAATAGAAATAAAAAGATTAATTGTGTGTTAAATTTGAAATTAAATCAATAATAATACAAATAATCCAAAAAAAAATTAAGAGATAAATCTTATTTAAAGTGAAATTAAAGTGAATTAATTTTTCAATGAAAAATAGAATGAAAAAGTTATCATTATCCAAATTTTGGTAAAATATCATCAAAAAAAATTAAAATTAGAGCATTATTTGAATTAAAGTAGAATTTTGTAGTGCAAAAAATTACAATTCAGATTAAAATTAATGATAAAAAAGATTTTTATTTAAGTTGCTTGTTTTTTTTATCACTTTTCAATTTGAATTTGAATTTGAACGAAAGGAAATAAATTAAACAGATCAAAATTAAATTAAATTAAAACAAATATCGAATAAGGTAACGGTTGTGCTCCTTTATATTTTTTTATTTAAATTTTACTTTTATGAACTGATAATTTTCTTTCTCTTTTAATGTTATTTCTTTCCTTAAATTTCTTCAATTTTATCATTATTTTTTTTTTTTAATTAACGGTTACATTTCAAAAAAAAACAATTTAAATTGATATTTTGTGTGATTTTTAAAGTAAAATTTTTCAAATTATTTACGACATTCAATCAAAACAGTATCAATACTGTTTGTGTATATATTTGAATAGTAACTAAGTGTAACAAAAACACGTAACAATTCATTATTTACGCTTAAATTCAATAATTAATTATTTTATCAAAATGTTTTCATTAAAATTAGTTTGAATTTCAGATTTCTGTGTTAAAATTGTGCTCATTTAAAGTTGGCAGTTGAGTTTGAGTGTTTTTTTGTTTCTGGTTTGATGGGGGAATTAACATTTAAAAGTTTTTCGGGTAAATTTATGAGAAATTTTGGTTGATTATGAATTTTTGATTGAAAATATATTAATTACATGGAAAAAGTTTTGTTCTGATATTTTATTATTCAATATCGATGTCGCTTTTTTCCTGTCCTATCCTATCCTATCCTATCCTATCCTATAATGAAAATCGATTAGGTCACACCTTCAAGTACCCACTACGACCCATATTGCTTAACTTCCATGATCGTCCAAGAACTGATGCTTCAAATCATGGTATGTGATGTCTTGACATCTCCTCTCCATTTCAAACATCTGATTATTCCTATTCACTTTATACGATATGGAATTGGTTTAGTCCATTTCTGAAATTCACATAGAAAGCACTTTTTAACATATGGTAATAATATAAATATGAAAAAATACGTACAATTTCAATGTCTCCATTTCGTGAGTTGCGTAACAATGAACAAAAAAAGAATTATCTTGTTTATTCTATTTCATTTTTTTTATTTGTCTTTTCAAATATGGAGAATTTTTAAGATAAAATTTATAAGCAAAAATTTCATTTCATTTTTTTAAGAACCAAAACACCTCACACTGTATAGTTAACCTGATATTTATTCGATGTCATAATAAATAATGATATTTGACACAACAAATTGATTATCATGCACATTTCTTTCTTTCTTTCCTTGTTTCTCTTTCGGTAGTCAATCCAGTTTTACTATAAAAATACATTAAAAATAAAATCATGTTATTGCAATGATAATTTTATGTGAGATAATATTCGTGTTTATTATCATTTATTTTTTTTTGCACTGTAATTCAGTTTATTATCACGTATCAGAGGTACACTCTCAATGAGATACGAAACAAAAAATGAAACATTATTTTCACCTTGACTCAAAATATCAGTTTTATGTTTAAAAAAATAATAAGAAGAAAAAAAATATCAATAAAAATATGACATAACTTGATGTGAAAAATGCAATGCAATGTTTTGACAAGAAATAAGAGAAAAGTGTGTTGGCAATAATTGAATTAATGTAACATATCTAGTCAAGTTTTGATATGATTTTATATGACATGACATAAGGTTTTTTTGAAAATATAAATAATGACAGTTATGGTACGGTAAAAAAATTTTGTTTGTGTGTAGCTGTAACTGACCTGTATTAATGTTTTTGATGGTAATCGATTGATTTTGATGGAATTTGAGATAATTTGACTGTTATGAGAGCCTGAATTTAATTTGCAATGCATCTGTCTAAGCTTGGATGAGAATTGAATTCCAGAGATTTCTAATCTATGCTTTTCTTACCAGTTTTTCACTTGTAACCTCCTCAGAACTGCTTCGATTACATTGGTCCATCTCACTCGACTGGCACTTCGATGATCGTCTGTATCCAAAACGAGTCGTTGAGGCACAACCCTGGTCCATTTGTGGTGTGTGGCCTCCATGTTGGTGCTTTAAGTCGTTTTCAGCATTCATACTAACATAATTTAGATTTCCCAATCAATGAAAAACATTTACAAGTGACAAGAGAGCAATCATTGCCAAATTCTTTTTCCATCCATTATTTTCAGCTTAAAGCTTTGTTACATAAAAATCCACATAAAAAACTTACACTTACACAATAGCATATCATGCTCAACAATGAAACACTAATCATTTTACTTTATTTTTTTGCACTGAATCAAATCTATTGATAATCACTTGATACGCTATTCAGATACAAATTTCAATAATAACCAAAATCTCATCTTGTTATTGCAAAAAAAAAATAAAATAAAAAAAAATCATATTCAAGTTCATTATTTACGCTGATTGTGGTAATACCGGTATTTGAAAATAAAAAAAAATATCACTTCAAAGATGATACAATACAATCTTATTTTCAATTTAATACTTTTACTTTTCTTCTCATCTTCTCCACTTTCAATGTAACATGTAACGAAATTGGTAATATTCAACTTGATTCATCATCGATACACAGCTTGCAATGTAAAAAAAAAACTAATAACAAGCATTTATTGTCATGATCGAGTATTTTCTTTTAAACAAATTTTTATTTAAACATAAATGTGTAATGTAAAGGTACTTCATAAAATGATAACATCAAAAAGAAATGATTTAAACAAAATACATTGAAATGATGCTTGATTCGATGAATGTAATATAATAATAATAATAATAGTAATGAAGTATAAGTACAATATTCCACCATTAGCAATAAAATAAATAATATGTTATAATATTAAAAATATACACTATGCACACGTATAATATTTTGATTTTCTTTCCGCTTTTATCTGAATTTTTTTTTTATATAAATTCAATTCAATACAAAAAAATCGCTGTTTGTGGCATACACATAAAAATACATAATATTTATAAAAGAGGTAGCAACATCATAATTATTAGGCTTATTCAAGACAATTTGATCATTAATTTTTTTTATTTTTTTGTATGGAGATGATGATGATGATTTATGATATGATATTATAATAAGTTAATATTATTATTAAGACAAAAAAATGAAATCTCATTGATGAACTTTTTTTAAGTGTCACTCTATTTGAAGGAAAAAACATATTAAACGTCATTTAATATCATAAGTTGTTTTCCCGTATTTAAATTTTCCGGTTTGTTTCAACATATGTCTTGTATGAAGGAGTGTATGAAAAGTTGATTTTTTTCATCATTTTTACGTTTGTTTTGTAAATATGAAATAAAAAAAAACCACGTGTGTTGGTTAATATTCAAAGGTGGATGAAATTTTTTGGAGAGAAGGTGAGGCTTCAAGTAAGTGCATTTCAAGTCCAATACGAGTGAAATGGGAGGGGTCGACTTTCTTTCCTAATTTTGCATAAGGCGAAGAAAATTTACTGGTCGATCATATCAAACCGCCTAGCATTGATTCCATCATAAAAATGAAGTAGCCTGCCCTGCTTAGCTTTTTGAGAAGGTGTGGCCACTTTCCTGAACTGAACCAGGTTTAGTGGACTTCTTATTATTTTAGTTGTTTCTCTAGATTTGGTTCCTTCTTCATCAGATATGATGGGTATGCACAATGGACTCGTTTGTAGGTCTGAGTGTTGTTTCTCTTCTGAGACCGCCCTAGAAATCTGATCTGATCTGATATCAAACCACCACACGGAAGTTAAAGGGTTAACAGACACCTTGACCCTCCTTAATGCCCCATTTTATCTACGACACTCTATTAAACGTCCCAAAAAGTACACGTGCCAAAATATTTTATTACATATTTGAGCATCAAAAGATAAAATAAAAAAATATCAAAAACCCACACTTTTTTTTAATATTTTATTAAAGTTGAGCTAACATTTAAAAAAATAAAATTTCAAGAACTCACAACACCAACAAAAAAAACCTCACATAGCATAGTTTTGTTACAACTCAAATATTTATATTTTATATATAAAATGTAAAACAAAATCTCAAATGCAAAACAAGAAACAGGTGTTTTACAGTGCTTCACTTCACTTTATTACACTCATCATATGGAGTGTAACATTTTTTTTCATATCAAAACTTCAAAAAGTAGTATGTTAAAGCCATAATATTATTCTATTAAAAATGTAAATAAAATAAACAAAATTAAATTTGTTTTTCAATTTTTATATTATTAAATTATTTCTTAGAATTTTTCGGTATAAGCAAGGAAATATTGCATGTTTGCATAATACATGAATGTATGAAAATTAGATTGAACCCAAGCGAATATTTATTTTTTGCATATATATATTTTATTTTTGGTTTGAATTGAAAATCAACAGACAACACACGTAAAATTTATTAACAGTTTCAGTGAAACATCATAACACAATACAAACAAATGTTGAGTGCACTTTAAACTTTGTATGTTTTTCTTGTAAGTGTGAATTAAAACAGCAACTGCATCATTTGCATAAACTATTTTGTGTCTTGGTGTTTGAGTGAGATGCTCAACCACTTTTTCTGTGTTTATTTACACGCTTTAACGCCCTTTTATGGTATTAAGCATTAAAATTGAATTAAATGTGATGCTACTTTGATGCAAACCTTGAGAAAATTGTTAAATTGCTATTTTAAAGTAAATTCAATGTAAAATCCGTAAATTTTCACAATTTGCATATGAAATTTAATTTAAGAAAAAACAATTGAAGCTACTTGAAGTGTCACTTCAAAATTTCTTTTCACTGCAAACTTTCTTGTATCAAATTTAAATGTCTCTTTTCTGGGTGAACACAAAAAGGATTATGTTTAAGTGTAATATGGATTTCTTGTCCTTTCACGCATACACAAGATTAGCATTGTGTAGATAAAACTTTTATAAAACAGAAAGTTCACTTGTGAAAATATAATAATAATACAAAAATCTTATGAGAGTTATTTAAAAAGACGACAAAGTTTTTGAGGTGAAATTATTTAAAGTTTCGTCTTTTTTTTTAAGTCTTCATTGTATTCTTACATGTAATCCACTTTTTTGTATCTTTATGCTTTTATGATTATTATACAATGGCGATAGTGTGGTAAAATTTGATATATTTTGTTTTCATTTGAATTTCCTTTGATTTCCATTGAGGATCGATTGAAAATTCTTTAATGACAATTCATAGAATAAAAAAAAGTAAGGACTCACCTACGTTCCTACTTACTTGTTTCTTACTTAGTTGCTTACTAATGTCTTACTTAATAGCTTACTTTCCAAAAATGATCTCAAATTGAATTCAGACTCAGTATCAGGAGAATTGCTTTTTGACTGTAATTCTTACATCAATTTTCCTTCTTTCTCTACCTCAACCAGTTTATAATTTTAATCTTTTAACTGAAGATATAATTTTTTTTATAATCGTCCTCTAAGTTTCTTTTATTTATTCATGAATATAATAGAATCCTAAAAATAATAAAAAAAAACGAACAAAAACATAAGAAGATAAAAAACAAGAGTAATACACTTTCTGTATGACCTGATTGAACTGTCATTTCAAGACAATATTATACAAGTCACGTAGAATTTGTTTTTAACATGAAAAAATTACAATTACATAGTAGAGCCAAACAAATATTGATTATTTTTCGTTCAGATCATTCCATTTTTTATAAGTACATAACAAAAATTTGGATGAAAATCTCTTGAAAATTCTATTTATTCTGATCCAATTAGATGTTTGAGTAAGCATCAATTATACTTATTTTTATCCGAACATTGAATATGTCTCACATTTTTTACACGTCATATTTTGTTTATGATATAAATATTATTATTATATATTGATTGTTTGGGTAAAATTCAATGCTTAGAAAAGATCTGGATTTTTTTATTTCAATTTCGTCTTAAGTCAATCTGATAAAATATGTTGTGAGATAATGGACAAGGTGGCACCTGTGCTTCTTATTTATTCATATGCTTCAGTAAATATCTTTCGTAACACTCACAAATTTATTTACCTTTTTTTGTTAAATGTAACACCTTAAGTAGATGCAGTGTCAAGCTGAAGTAGATAGATTTATGGTTTTAATAAAATATGGAGAAATTTTCCTTCATATTGTATTTTCCATAACTTGTTTATATTTTTTTTTATTCTGTTGGATAGAAAATTTGATGTTAGTTTTATGTAATAATGAAAGCAATATTTTTAAAAGTGAATTAAATAAGTCAGTAATGTAATTGGACAGGAATTTTCTGATTGCGGGTTCGTTCATCAATCAGATGCCTTTCTTTTGTAGATTTAAATTCATCGAAATAAGTACTTACTTACTTTTGCATTTACTGCCTTACTGAGGTACTTACTTGGTTGCTTACTGTCTACCTTACTTTCTCGTTTATTAACTTACTCCACTAAAGCATTTATTTTCTTCAGCTTCAACTCTTCATCACCTGTAAGGCCGTTCTGTCCTGTGATCTCCATTTTCAGCCACCATTCCTTAAATTTCAAAATACATTTAATACCAGTTCATTTTAGCTCCATTTCTAAGTGAATCAAACAAAATAACCGTAAACACATTAAATTTTGATTAAACTAACAATTTTCTATTTCATTAGCTTTTTATGTATTTGAAATTTCATCTGTGTTTGAAGTGGTTTATAAATTTAATCATAAACAACAAACAATAATCTTTCGTTGTTCATTTGAAATATTACGCAAATAAATTATTTCGTTATCTTTTTTACACATAAACCATTTTTGAGATACACTCAATAATGATTTTATTTTAAAATTTAATCTGTAATCTATGATAAGTTTTAACCATAATTTTTTAGCGCATTTTTCATTGAATTCTATTAGAAATGCCATTTTGTGGATGGTTTTGAGTCGGTCCAATAAAAAGATTTTTGATATTGAAAAATATTCACTTGAAATGTTTACTTTGTTAGTTCTTTACATGTAAAATAAGGTATCTCAATGAAATACGCTTATGAAAATGTTTCACGATCATTTTCCATCTTCAATTTATTTACAAAATATATTTTCACACTTCATTGTTTGTTTCAATTTCAATTTCCATTTAATTTTAATTCAATTATTTCATTTAACTCAGCATATTCTTGTTATTATGTAATTTTTACGTTCATCTAAATAATTTTGAATAATTTTCTCATTTTTTTTCATTGAACTTGATAGAATAGAATGTTGTTTTCGTTTAATGTTTTATGACATTTATAGCAAAGAAAAAATCTATAAGAAAAAGTTGTTTTATTTTTAACTAATAAATTAATGAATGAAGATTAAATTTAAAAGAGATGAATAATTTGTTAATTATGATAATTATCATTTAGCGATTAGCAAAATTTTTGGGAATATATTTTGAAACAGATGAGACGCTCGTCTATTATTCGTTGAGTAATTGCTCGTTTTTATGTTTTAATTAAAGTTAAAACCCATTTATTTTTTTGATGATAAACGTCTAGCTTTTGTTCCATTGAAAAATATCTGTAATGTGTTTTTTTTCCATTTTTTTTTTTAAATAAAAAGTGAATCTTAATATCGTAATAGACACCATTCACACGGTCTGTTGTAAAAACACAATAAAGAAGAGAGAAAGAAATTATTAATTAATTGATTATAATAGGCATAAAAAAGTTATTTCAAACTCACTGAACAATGTTGATGTTCAATTGAAATTGTAGAACCAATGTTTCATAAATAAATTTCATTAAGAGTAATTAAAATGAGAGTACAAGTAAAAAATTGAAATTTGATTCGCGGAAAAACGTTGAACGTTAATTTATTCATCATATCTTAATGATTTCGAGGGAACTTTAGGTTATGAAGTTTTATGTAAGAGAAAAAAATTGATTGTACAATTACGTGCTTGATTAGAGGTGATTCAATTCACTTTTAAATCCTAAGGGTTTTATTAACACGAGGAAATGTAAATGTGAATCGATTTCAAAAAAAAAATCGAACCCTTTACGCAAATTTTTATTGTGGATGACGTCCAAAATGTTTCATTTCATTTCATCATATTAGTGATGTCAATCTTGTTCATTTCATGGTAATTTTTACTTTAAAGTGTTTAACTGAATGCACCTCAAGCTTTAATTTACACATTGTTTTGTTTTGCCTTCCAATTTAAACACTTCATGCTTATCAGCAAAAAATCCTCAAAACCTGGCACTAACTCAATTCAAATATACCCTTTTCCTTACAACACTAACCATAAAAACCATAAACTTTCTTCTCCATTCTTTGTTCTTTAAACTAAATCTAAAATTTTAAACTCAATTAGACTTTTATTATTATTATTAGCTAAACATGTGCTAAATTATACACAAAGATAAGAGAGAAAGAGAAAAACTTATAATATAAAACTTTTGTATACTTTTGTGGTTATGTGTTTTATGTACCTGATATGAAATGAGTTGTGTGTGTGTTTTTTCTTAGAAGTAGTGCCAATTTAACTTTTTTCTTCTCATTTTATTTCAAAACCCAACTCAAACAAAAACTTGAACTCAATTTAAATAGTTTTTTTTGTACTTCAATTTTTTTTACAAACATAGAAGAAAAAAAACTTCAACCACAAAACATGTTTTTATTGCAATAATGCAATTCGATTCATTTAATTTGTGTACTTTGATTAAATATTTAATTAAAAGAAAAATTTCATTCACGGATGATTGAAAAGAAGGAAGCAACAGTTTATTTGAAATTGAAACCATGTTCAATGCATGTGTGGGACCATTTGTAAATATTTTTTCATTTTAATCATTAAAACATGTAAATTCTATATATATATTTTGTAAACAAGGAGGAATTTAAGTGAATTGTTTTTAGTTTAACCTTTCACCTTTATGACAAAAAATCTTTACTTCAATATTTTCACTGACACGAAAAATTAATCCTTTAAATTGAATTGAAAGTTAAAACGTCATAAAAAAGGATTAAAAGCTTTAAAAGATTAAAATACGCCCATACAATTTAATGTATGATTAATGATCAACTTTGAATCCATTTGAAAATCATTATTTATTATTATTATTTTTGTATTAAGCCTAAGAGCAAAAATATTCGTTTCCTTTTAATGACTTGAAGCAATTTCAGTTTATTTTTAGAATGAGTTAAAGTTTTTCTTAAAATATTTTGTGTTTGTATAGATTTGACGTAATATATGCTGACAGGGATATTGAAATTTGAATGGAATCATGCTGATTGGGATGAGAGACAAACTTTATCAGTTTTTTGTTGGCGATTGACGAGTAAATTTTTAAAACTAAATATAAATTAATGAAAGCTAAGCTAATTCAGGATGGCTAAAAGGCTCCTCTGAGGTTACAAATAAAACGCCAATGCTTTAGCCTAAGCCTAAGGATGGACCTTAGCTTTTATGCTGTCATCTGAGAGCAGTCGCATTCATATCAATTGAATTGAAATAAATTTTACATTTAATCAGATACGAACCCACGCCAAAGACAACAAGGAAGAGATGAAACAAAATCTCTCTTAAATCATATCCTTTAAAATGACCCTCAATTACATGGCAGTTAATCAACTTTGATATTTCAAATAATCAATCATTTGCTTAAAATTGCTTATGATGTAAGAAAATATGAAATTAAGTATAATTAATTAAGATATATGAAATTAAAAACCACTTCAAGACAAAACAGTTACCTTATTTTCAAAAACACACACAAATATCACGCTGTGGTTGTAACACGACCTGCACTTTAAAAAAACTCATTCCGTTTTCAGCTAATTAACGCTTTAATGTGTTTCATTAATTAATCATGTTTCTTTTTTTTCCAATTTATGGTTAAACTTCATCCTAGTAGTATTGATTTAACTCTCTTAACTCATGTTTTACGGGAATGTGTTACTTGGCTAACCACAAGTAATTAGATTATAATTAAAGTCTGTTAAGAACATGAAAACACACACAAAATCATTGATTTAATTAACCAGATACAATTTGAAACAGGTAAATAATCATAATAAAATGAAACCATAAATGCAATGAAATCTAATATTACATGCATGTTATCGATTCATCTTGTTTCAATTTGATCACCCACAATACATTTTTCCTTATTTCATGGTGTCTCATTTTGTATGGTTTTTTTTTCCAAATTTAAAACCTGAATCCATCAAATTTATTTACATATGGACACACATTTCAACGCATGTTACATTAAATTTAAAAAAAAAAATAATAATATATTGTCGTGATAGCCTTGAGGACATTTTTGCGTGCTTGTGGTTTTTTTTTAATGTGAGATATGACATTTATTGAGCAAAAAAAAAGTACCACAGTGTCTCATTTCAGCGTGTGTGTTGGAGGGTTGCAACTTGTTTAAATTGAAGGGGCGTTTAAAGCAATGATAAAATTGATGATGAATTTGTATTGTCAAGGTCAACTGTGTTACATGGAAAATCTGTTTTTGGCTGTTTATTATGAAAAAATAACATTTTTGTTAACAATTGACGATGATCACCAAAAACTTTTAAAGGAACAAAACATATTTATTTTTAGTACTGTGCTTCAGGTTGTGTTTGTCCTCTCTTTTCATTGAGTTACTTCAATTCAATTTCAATTTCAATGGAAATAATGAGGATTTTCAAAAGATGTATCTAGCCAAGAGCAAATCATTCAGATAATCACTGAATTTATTAAGCCATTGAATAATTTTCTCTATTGAAAAGGACTTTCCATGTTAAGATTATTGTGAAGCAATGAATTGCCATGTATCAATCTCACCTACACTTTCTTCTTATGTTATTTTTTTTCTAGTTGGTTGCACGTGTCGAAAGTCATGTGCTAAGCCAGGAAAATTACTTTATCTATTTTATGTGTTTTTCCCATACTCTCATATCAGTTTATTGTAAATAACTGTGAATCAGTTTTCTTCTTACTGAATGACATAAAAATAAGATGAAGGAGAGCATGAATATTTTCTATAAGTGCATTTCAGTCTAATTCAAAAAAGTACCCCCAAAAAGCTTGGCAGTTAACGGAGATTTTGCGTGACTAATGAAATTTTAAAGATTTTTGAAAACTTCGCAGTTTCTGAAAGTTTAACAATTTTGAAAATTCATTCGATTTTTTTAAAATTTCACGAATTCACGTGATTTTCAGAGATTTTTGAAAATTCTCATTGACTTCTGATGAAATTTTTTGATATCGATGCCAGAAAATATTCGTCGGACACCTCATTGGCCTTGAAATCACATTTTTTCATGACTTTCATGGAAAGTCGCATAGAATGAAACTAATAAAAGAAAACAAAATAATGGGAATAAAGTACATAATATACGACAAAAAAAGTACAGGAATCGAGACAAAAAAAGGATACACAAAACAAAATCATCTCATAAGTAACTGATCCCTAGTATCTTGATCCAATTATATCTGATAATAAATTTAAAGTTATTTTTTGTACTTTTATCAGTATTTTCCAGTAACTATTTGATCCAATTTCATGAACTTATCAAGAATTTTCATGGAATTTCCCTCTTGATATCGTTAAGAAGAAAAAAGACACATAAATTAATGAGAATCCTTCAATAATCGTTTTCATGTCATTTTTTTAATCAAAAAGTACTTCAATGAACATATTTCATACAAATAATTTTCCTCAATTCAAAACGAGTCTCATTTTCATTTGATTTAATTTTATCTTGCGTTATTGTGTGTGTTCATTCATGTTGACTTGAAAGATGAAGAATTTCTAAAGAGAACAATTAAGTTTTTCTGTTTTTAATCTTGCTTTTCATGACAATTATTTTTCACATGTAACCTACGTACGTATGTATGTATGTGTGTGTGTGTACAATTGTAAACATTTAAAAACGGAAGAAAAGAAGACATAAAATACAAAACGTAATAATAATAATAAAAAGTAAATGCACAAGCACATTACAAGTAACATGTTGAAAATGTTCTGCATTTTATATGCATTTTTTAAAATCCTTTTTTTTGTGTGTGTGTGTGTGTGTGTAAATGTGTGTGTGTGCTCATTTGATTGCAAAACTAAGTGTATATAAAGAGAATACCATTACAAGAATATTGTAAGTTAAGGAACTATAAAATGTAAAAATGTATCTTTTCAAGTGGAAGTATGACATGAAACAAGACTTAAATTCACACAACAATAAAACTCGTTGAATTTACTCGTAAAGTGAATCTACTTTTCAGAGCATGTTTGATTGTTATGACTTTTTATCACAAAGGGTGGTTGATTTTCAATGATATCAAAAGTTGAATAACACAGAAAATGTTTTCCATAAGGTTTCTTTTTCAGTTCATTCAAATTTCGAATCTTGATTCAAGTTACAAAGAAATTGCATGGAAAAAAATTGTAAACGTGATCATGATAATAAAATTTAAAGCACTTTGGTTCATGTCTTCAAATAAACACAAAAATGCGGTCCAATGATGTTAAAACGACACATTTTCTTATAAATTTTCATTGTCACCTCATTCTGATGATGCCTGTACCACAAAAATGCACTTTTTCTCAATTTTATCGCATAGTGTATGAAAAAAAAAACCTTAATTTAAGTTCACATTCAATTCAAACATGAATGAATTTCATATCCAGCTTGAAATAAAAAAAAAAGCAAACAGAAAAATTATGTTCACGGAAACACACACCAGATATGTTTTTTTCTCCTGATTGTTTGCATACATGCAAAAAAGTGCTCAATTCATATTATGATGTGGTGATACTTTTCAATTCAAGCTGCTACTTATTGTATTCCATTCATCAGTGTGTGTGTGTGTGTGTGTGTGTGTGTGTGTGTGTGTGTGTGTGTGTGTGTCTAAATTTAATATGTGAATTTTGAAATGAAATGCACAATGAACGAAGTGTGTGTGTGTTCCATTCAAATGCAACAAAAAATGTGCATTATTTACGTATTTTTGTCATGCCATCATCATCATAATACTCCAAACAGACAAAACAAAACATACCTGTTTACTTTTTTTACGTATTTGAATGTTTATTTTTAATATAATATAAATATTTTGCAGCGTATATTTATAAATTTTACAAGAAATGAGTTTGTGCATTTTGTTAATAGTAAAATAATTGTTTGTATAGCAGGTCTTGATGATTTACTGCTTTTTAATGTCCGACAGGTGTTGGGTGTCTTGTTTTTCTGTTTTCATTTAAATTTAGGTTTATTTTCCGTTTTTAAATGAACAAAAAAAGTTTTGAATGAGTTTTATTGTTGTGCATTTTTCAAAAGTGCTCTTAAAATAATAATAATAATAGAAAATTAATAGGCACCTTTTGACCTAATAAAGTTGAATGAATTTATTTAGTTTATGCATTGTTATGGCAATAAATCAGTAAATTAAATATTTAATGTTAAGTAGCTTCTGGAGAATTTATTATTTTAAATTGTTCATAAAATTTTAAATGAATTTCATATCAATGAGTGAATGAGACCTAGTATGAAGAGGCCAGATTCAAATCGAAAATTTCTTGTTGTGCCTTCAGCCTGGTAAAATTGATATAAATGACGTAAAAATCAATAATGATGATAAAAAAAAATTTTCATTCCATTTCATTCAAATACAATTCAAACAATATTCTGTCAGTTACAAACTTTACACCATTGTACCTTATTCCAGATTATCAAAATATATAAAATATCATGCCACTATCATTTACCCACCAGGCATATTTTGCATTATTATAACATTCTAGATTGCATTTCATTTCATTTCAAACTATTACTATTGTGTAAAAAAATAATAATAATAATAATCAAATATTTTATGAATAGAGACCGTCATTTTGTGTGTTTGCTCTCTTATGAAGTCTCTCATGAATTCTTTTGATGGAAATTCATACATTTCATTTCAAGTTATATTCGAGACGAGGATTTTAAATAAATTTCATTTTCATTGCTATATTTGATTTTTTGTTATTCATATCAGACATTGAAGCACTTCTACCCTCGAATTCATGAAAAAATTGTAATTTTCTATCCTTTTTATTAATTTTTTTGAGATATTCATGAAATGAAAAAAAAGAAGAGTAAATAAGAGTCTTTTTAACCCAGATAAGGCGGCACACTTTTCGACTTTTTATAAAAAACTTCAATTTTGAAATATAAAATTATTTCTTTCTTGTAAATTTTTATGTTAATTTCATAAAAAACATTCTTAAGAACCATTTTGGACAGTTTCCGATACTGTTCATTTGTCCAAAGTATGATTTTAAAAGAATTTAAGTTAAACTTGCTTGGCCTTCTGGAAGGACTGTAGCCTAATCTGGGTTAAATAAAGTCTTGTATTTTATTATCACACTATAAATTGGATTTGTCCCGGAATGGTTCGTGATACAATTTGAAAACCAGGTCATTTGCTCAGTGCTTACAGGACACTTTAGAGAATGAATTTTTAACGGATTTTTGTTGAATTTCAAACAATGAAATTGGGAGAATGTGATCACTCACATGAGCTGCCTGTGTTTTGTGTGTTGTTTCGACTTACAGTGTAATTTGTAAGGATGTCGCACTTGTTGTATCAATTTTGCATTTTAAAATTTGTTTTTTTTTCTGTACATTTGTAATAATGAAGAGGATTTCATTTAAACAAAATTTCGTTTTTTTTCATTTATTTATTTTAAAATGTAATGAAACTTTATTTTATTATTTTTTTACAAGGAACAAAAAAAATTAGGTCAACAAAAAAGACTGAAACAAAATAAAAAATCTGACTAAGGGTAATTAAATTAATGGAAAAATGTTTTCAATGCATTTCATGTCAAATTTAAAAAAGGGGACCTTCATGTTTCAATCGATTCTCTCTCTTATTGATTTTCTCTAATTCTCCATTGTTTCTCTCTCTCTTTCTGATTGTCTCTCACTCTGTCACCGTCTCTTTCTCTCATCACGCTGATTTGCCTCTCAAATTTTTCATCTCATTCTCTCTTCAAAAAAAAATCTCTTGACCGTGAATGCACTTATTGCATATTCTCAAAACATATTTTCTCTTTTCATTCGAAAGCATATAAAAATCTTGCAATATTTTTCATCATTTTATACTCTTAGCAACTTTTAAGAACAGGCACTTACCTATTATAACTTTTAATAAAAAATTTTCTAGTTGTACAAAATTCAAGTTAAAATTATAACAAAATCATGACAAAAAAATTGTATAAAATGAACATTTTATATAAAAGTTTATTTCCTATTTTTTTTTTTAACATTTTTATTTTAACAGTATTTTAACGTTTTACGAGTTTTTTCGTTGAAATTTCATCACTCATAAGTTCATTTTTATTTTTTAATGTGATAAAGTTAGTTGGAAAAAAGTCAAATAAAAAGTTTTTAATTTGCCATCTGTAAAATTTTTTCCTTTTTATTTTTTTGAAGGGACAAAAAATTTATTTTCCCTTAATTTGATGTCTATTTTAGTCATTTTAAGAGACATTTATACAGTGAAATGCGATCTCATTACAATTTAATTTTAACTCACATTTCATATCAAATCCAAATAATTTCACCACAATCTCAATTTCTCTTGAATCCTATTTCAATGATATTATAAAATATGAGTTTTCTATAACTTTGTCATCATGATCATCATCACGCTTCAGGGTATTGAAATTACAATGAAACATTTCACAAATCACAGACAAAAAAAAATGATTATTACACATAAGATGGAATATGACAGATAAATTTATAAACTCATGTCCAGAAGTTACAATTGTTGATATTTGATTTATTTTGTTATTTATTAATTGTGATATGAATTCAATGTTTATTTATTTAACAGTGTGTAGGATGAATTGCAATAACACACAATCAAAGTGAGAGAACGAAGACAGAAAATTAAATTGAAATGTAATTAATTTTATATTAAATATTAAATTATTTGCCAGGGTGTGTTCTTGATCTCAATTGAAATGTAATCACATGGAATGAGGTTGAAATTGAGATTTACAGTGAAAAAATGTATAAAATGGTTCAAAAATCGAACTCCTTGGAATTGAAACTCACTTATTGGGACAAAAACACGAATCAAGGAACCCATTAACTTTATTTTTGTAATCGAATCCTACATTCAATTACAATTACATTTTCAATCTCTTTTCATAAATGAATGATTCAATGCAATCGATTTTCTATTCATGCATTTGATATGTTTTAAAATACAATTATTATAAATTGAGGATAACTTCTGTTTAAAACATAGTTTTCATAATATTATGTATCAATTTTAACCCATTACGGCCTGTGAACTTTTTACACCTACCTTGAAATGAAATCGAGACAAATTAAGTGATTTCAAATCATTTTAAACGCATTTAAGAGGCAATTATCGATGAAAAATTGAAATACCTTAGAAAAGTTCCTTTTCAGGTCAGCAATGGGTTAGAAAAAAAACTTAATAGAGTTTTCTTGTACATTACATCACATTTTACAGATGGATTACTCTGTATCGATATAAAAAAGTTTTTCCTTGTACGAATACACACACACACAGGTACATATACAGACATGATTTATTCAAGAATGTTTATTTTAAAATTTTTCTTCATCTTTCTTATTTGTAATTTTATTAGTTTTTATTCCATTTTTTTTGCTTCTCCACAAACTTTCTAATGAATTTAAATTAATGCTTAAAGTACCAAACAAACAACAACAAGGAAAAAAATGTCTGAACTTATTCTGTTTAAGCTTTTTCTGCTTAATTCATAAGGAATATTATTATTATTTTTATTTGCTCATGAAATTAAAGCAAATATGATGGAAAGTGAAAGAGAAATAAAAAAAAAATGGAAAATGAAAAGAAAAACGAAGAAGAAAAGTTGATTTTAATAATTGAATATTCATGAAGTGAGGTACAAAGAATGAACTGTAACAAAAAATTTTTTTGGAACAAAAATTTCAAGAAAAATTACTTTTTACATGTTTTTACTTATAATTTAAATTTTATGCTGCTTGTGGCGATTTTTTAAAGGAAATTTTTTAAGGAAACGTGCCACTATTTTAAATTCAGGAAAAAATTACAAACAAGAATTTTATAACAATTTTATTATTATAAAATGTAACAAAGATTTTGAAATTTCATTGAATTTTAACACCTGACATTAATGTGACAGTTAATTCCTCTTCCTTTGCTTCCTTTTTCGCATTCATTGACATCAATTCACTTCGACGGTTGTTGATTCTTTGTCTTATTTCGCTTGTGCTTGGTCTTATTTGTGTTGATGTTGCATTTTCTTGTTCAATTTCTTGCAGTCCCTCATAAAATTCAATATTTTTATATTTTTCTTTGATTTCAGATGGAACTTTGTTAATTTCACCTCCAATTACGAGTTCATCGATGAATTTGCATCCCAATACCGTTAAAATCCTTTCATGCAACTTCATGATTGGAAATTCAGGTCCCATTAACTTTCGGACTGTTTGATCGTCATAAATCTTTACAATGAGATAAGTTCCTCGACTTTTAGCGTTTTTCAGGAATTTGACATGACCTGGATGATACAAATCAAATGTACCTTCACAGTAAACAATGTGTGAAAAATCACCAATTATTTGACTTGGAACAACTTCATTTTTTATTTCATTGATTAAATTCTCAAAATACTTCATATTGACAGATTTCCCTTTAGTGTAACCTCTTGAACCGTTTTTGTCATTTAACACACGTTTTATTAGTTCTGTTGTGGAAATCCCTAGTGTGCGATCAACTTCATGGTACATGTGCTCACTTTTAACTTGAGCATATGTATCGGTCCCAGTGGCACTGATTGAAATATCATTTCCATGTACGGTAAATTCACATTTATGTTTTTTGAGTGTGTCAACTGTGGTGATGTATGGCGCATCTGAAACGACTTCATCTACAAATTTACAACTTTTTACCATTTCAATGCGTTCTTCTTGAGTAAAAATCGGTAACCGTTTATGTTTCAATATTTCCTCGTCTGAATGGACTCCAACAACTAAGTAATTCCTTTTTCCTGGAATTATTTCAACGTTTTTCGCTTGCCGCAGTAAATTCACATGTCCGAAATGACCCATGTCGAAGCAGCCATCCACCCAAACACGGAGAATCGCGTTATTTTCCTCTTCATTTTTTGTTTCACCACCCATTTTATTTATATTTTTAAATTAAATTAATCAGAATTCTTACCAAATTTCACGCAATAATTTCACAAAAATTAAAATCTGGTAATTAGCAACGAAAAAAAAATTGTGTGTGAGTAGGTGTCTAGACACGTTAATGTTTCAACCTGTAATGGAAAAAATGTGGATATGAAAATGTTTGTCAATTAATGACATGGTTGCTATGATTAATCTGAGTAAATTTAATTACATTGTTTTTTTAAACAAATGCAAGTGGTTTCCCGGAATTGCTTTGTTTGAAAGCTATTAAGTCATTCAATTTAAATCTTGATGACATTTTTACATTTTTCTTTTTAAATTCAGAATAATCAATCATAAAACCTCCATACGCATGAGAATCAGAGATTTTTAGTATCAAATGAACTTTTCTACAATAATTTGAAGAGTCACGTACAAATTTTTATTGTTTTCACACATTATACATTGAAAGTACTCATCATATGACTTTCTTTAAATTTCAAGAATATTACTGAATTTTAAGTTGCCTGAATTATCGAATCTTATTGACTTACAAAAAAATATAGAACCTTAATTTTGACAAGTCGTACATTTCAGAAAATTCTACGGTTTTTGGAAGTTCCACGATTTTTGTAAACTCCGTGGTTCCGAAAAATTTTAAATTTTTTGGGTAATTTCTTGGATTTCCCAAATTTTCTCAGTTTTTATAAATTCAGAGGTTTTCATCCGCCATTTTGTAAAATTCATCCAATTTAATAATGCCGGCCATTTTGTAAAATTCATCCAATTTAATAATGCCGGCCATTTTCTTAACACAATTTTCGGAATCTATGAATCAAACCGACATATTTTGAGTAAAAAATTGCAAGAAGGCTTTTGGTAATTTTAGAGAATATTCAAGAAAAGAGCTTTAAATCTTAAATTTAAAGTTGATCCACTCATTTTTTCAAACTTTTCTCATCCTCTGCCTTTTTCGTGTGTTAAATCTCATATTTGTAAACCCATAAAAAAAGATCGTTGTACCATCATTACAAAAATATTTTAAGGCGCATTATAATGTCTCATCGACCAGATGTGTGTAAAGCTCTTTAAATTACTGTCTATATCTAATACATATTTCGTGGAATGTCTTTTTTTTGAAACATGTTTTGATACATATTTAGTTTAAAATTTTATTTCATAGCAAAAAACACACACTTGCTCACATTATTTTATTTCAAAATGGGCTTTGTTGAGTGTATGCTTGTATATACTTTTCATGCCATAACATAAAATTTATTATTATTATTATTATTATTGATACAGAAGCTTAAATATACTTAGATATTGAATGGTGAAGAGCATTGAAATGTCATTCAATTTGAAAAGGAATATAAGTACTTGTCTGAATTGTGATACAAAGAGAAATCAATCTTTTATGAAGATATTTTATGAAAAGACACACATGATTTGAATGAAATGGAAACACATGAACTTACTCAAAATGAGTTTGTGCTGTCAGATTTTCATCCACAAACACACACACACAGACTCCATAAATTGATCGGTCATTTGGGAACTGGGAAATGAAATTTTACCACATTTAACTAGGACACATGAGAAAATATTCAATCAATGACATGAACTCAATTTTTTTGTTTCTGTTCATATGCCATTCAGATCCAATGAACATGTCAACTTTGTGTCCAAACAAATTGATGTGAAGTCCAACGTAAATTGTAACCTCTATTCAACTTCAGCAACTACCCATGTAGAAAAGTACGATATGACTTGATACATCAATAATAAAATGAATTGAGAGAAATGTTTGCAATAAACATAAAAATAATAATAATACATGAGAAAAGATAAGAAATATTGTTATTATTATTGTTATTACATTGAAAAAATGATCGATGTGACATTCAATTTATATGAAATTTAGCACTCATACTCTTTTCAAGTTAACGGAACCAAAACATGGTCCATTAGATACCATTCTTGCTATTTTCTAGGAAATTACGTTAAAATTGAAGTGCCTGAGTAATTTTTTTCCGTGAATTGCGTAAATGAATCAAAATTCCACATATCACATTTATTTTCATCATGTAAAAAGTTATCAGGCATCCAAAATTGTAACAATAAAATGACATGAAATTGTAATAACAATGATGCTAAAAATATCCACGATTTTCAATGGAAATGAATATGAAAATAGATTCAAGTAAATTTTTATGACATGGCATGAGGCAACATTTTAATCTGACACAATATTAAATTGTAGAACAATTTTAATCCTATTGTCATATTTCATTAGTCCTTATTTGTTGGTATGTAATGCATTTTATGAGATAAATTCTGATTTTGCTGCAATTCATACGGAAATTGATTGAGAATGATTTTCAGGGAAAGGGACGGCGAGTGATTTGCCTCATCTTCGCCAGAGGGCCAATCAATTTATGAGCTTCATGGTTAAATGCGAAAAATGTCAATTTTAATTCCCATTTCCTTGAAAAATCCTCCTACTATGCCACAAGCAGCTTGTCTTCCCAAAATAATTCGTTGTATCAAAAACTTTTCATATTAAACTTTTCATTTTAATAATCTCAAATTATTACTCATATTTTCATTTAAATAAATGTAATTCCAAACAAAAACAATGTTATCTTCCTTTTGAATTTATAATGATTTACTTGTAAATTTCAATGTGAACATCCAAATTTTTTACATGTATCATGTCAATTTCATATAAAATGTATTTTTTCAGTGTAAAAAGAGATAAATTTAATTAATTTTAAAAATAATTTCAATTTATTCAATGAATTTTCAATTATGCTGATAAAATACAAAAAAAAAAGTTAATATCAATTAATTTCACGAACAAACATGAAAATTTATCAATGACAACATGATACATCAATTTTACCTTTTATCTCATTGAATTGAATTTCATGTTAAATTTATACATATAAAATTTATGAGAAAAAAAAATTCATATTTCACAAACTCGTTCAACTAACAAAAAAAGGTCATGTGGGCGAAAGTGTGATCGATTTGATTATTTGTAAAATTAGTATTATGATGAAATTATGATCAATTTACATTTGGGGAATTGGTTAAAATGCGTGCAGGCCGAGTGACGTTAATATTTGGCAACAAGATTATGATTATGAAATTTAATGGAAAAGAAATTGAAAAAAAATTATAAGAAATTACATGCATTGTTGTGATGAATTACCTTTGAATTGAGAATTTGTTTGAATTGGAGTAAAAGCACCCTCTGAGAAATAAAAGCGTCCTTTTTACGCTTTAAAGTGTATTTTTTACGCTTTAAAGTATAAACAAAGAACTTTCATTTTAGAATTGTGAACAAAGTCAAAAAACTTAAAATATTCAAAGAACCCAAAAAACTCAAAATATTCAAAACACTAAAAAATTTTAAAAAACTCAAAATATTCAAAACTCTAAAAAATTTCAATAAACTCAAAATTTTCAAAAAACCCAAAAATTTAAAAATTTCCAAAAATTTCAAAAAACCCAAAAATTTCAATAAACTCAAAATTTTAAAAAAAATCTAAAACCTCAAAATTTTCAAAAAAGTCAAAATTTTCAAAAAAAAACTCAAATATTAAAAAAAACCCATAAATTAAAAAAAAAATCAAAATATTCGAAAAACTAAAAAATTTCAAATAAACTCAAAATATTCAAAAAACTGAAAATATTCAAAAAAACCCGAAAATTTTAAACAACTCAAAATTTTCAAAATACTTAAATATTCAAAAAGTGCGAAAAAATTATGAGTTTTTTGAAAATTTTGAGTTTTTTGAACTTTTTGGGTATTTTAAGTTTTTTGAAATTTTCAAGTTTTTTGAAAATTTTGAGTTTTTTGGGTTTTTTTGAGTTTCTTTGACCTTTTTCACAATTTAAAAATGATAATTCTTTGTTAAAAAATATGAAAGCGTACTTTTTACGCTTTAAAGCGTAATTTTTATACTTTAAAGCGTAAAAAATACACTTTAAAGCGTAAAAAGTACGCTTTTATTTCTCAGAGGGCAAGGCGTGACTGATAAATATTTATTTGAGATGAATTTTCTTTGTATTTGCTTTAAATTTAACGGGAATTAAAATGTAATTGTGAACCTTTGAACTTTATTTTTAACAAGATTATGAATGATTGATTATGAAATGTGATTTTAAGGGAAATTTGATCATTTTTTGTTATGTAATGAGTCTTAAAATGAGTGATGGGTCATCGAAATCCATAAAATTATAAAACTTTTATCTATTTACAGAAAAAAATTCAATAAAATTAATTTAATTTAACCAAAATTCAATTAGAAACTTAGAAAGTTTGTTAATAATTAATATTAACCATATCATGCCATTACGATTCGCACTCCTCAAAAAACAAAAATCCATCAAATTATTATTCAAACATTTGTTCAAATTTTGTCACATTTTTGCCGATTTTTTTTTATGTACCATGATTTCGCTAATTTAACTCTTAAATTAAAATAAAGAGAAAATGAAATAACAAAGAATTTAATATTCAAACGCCTACATCGCAAATACCGTGATTCCATTTAAAGGCACATTCAAATCAGGTTCTGGATTTAACTTTAACAAAATTTGAATTGAAGTATTATTTTTAATAAATTCATGAAATCTTCCGACACTTTGTATCAAAAGCGTATGTCATATGGACCATGTTGTAATATGGCATCATACCACCGTTACATTTAAATAGTGATCAGGAACAAATTTTTTTTTTTTTAATTGAGATTGAAATTTCAATGAATTGTGTAAAGAAGAATATTTTTTTTCAATTCACATGTTATTGTAACCCAAATTATTCAAGCAAAAGGTTGATTATCATCATGAATGTTACGGACTTATTTACAAATTCATACATTAATCGTGTAACGTATCTTACATGTTCATTGTAGTGTAACAATCTTAAATATAGTTCACCGGACATCGTAAACACCTTGATCTGAGAGTGTCCAATTAGCTGATTATCTGATGAACTTGATCTTCTTCTTTCGATTTCACGATTTCAATGAGAAAATTTAAATTCACGACACAAGACATGACCATTTCTGGGACTAGACACACTTAAAATTTATTTTGATTTTAATTTTTTATTATTTTCGCTGAATTTAAAAATAATTATTGAGTAATGTGATGTTAAGAACACCAATTAGAGCATGATGTTACCTTAAATGTGACGATTTTCAGATGAGATAAACGTAATTAAGGCTAAAGACAGTTTAATTTGTAGGTGAGAATGAAGAGAAATGTTTTAAATTTGATACAAGAATAAATATTTTTTATACTAGGGCTTGAAAAGGCAGACATAAGCGTGTACAGTACAGTTAATTGATATAAAAATGTTACTTTTTGAGTGAGTGACTGAACTTGCACTAGGATGACCTGAAAATGGTTGATTTTTTCAAAAAAAAAAATTCAAAATAAAAATTTCAATTAAATTTAAAGACCAGGACAAGAAATAATTCAATTAAATTCAAATTGTTAGACGCCCTAATGATCACTGACTTCAAAGGTAAAGTAAAAGAACACTTAACGATAAATATGGACTCACCCACGCGTGTTACGTGTTGCTTACCTTTTTACGTTTAAACAGTGTTCTTTTATTTACTTCGATATGAATATTTAAGTACAATGTACATTATATTCTTTCAATTTTTTTTTCCTTCTATTTAATGTTTTTTATTGTAACGTTTAAATTCCGTTGTCTTATAACAGACAGCCATCGGTATGACGATGCTCTGTCACAAGTTAATATAAATTTGGACCAATTTTTTGTTCTTTCTTCTTCTCTTTTCTGTTATTATTTTTTCATTTCATATTAAAGTGAATACATTAATGCAAATTAATAATAAATAATGTTATTTTCGCGCATTCATTTGATGAATTACATTCATCAGGTATCAAATCAATGACTTTTGATATGTGGGATTATTATTTTTTTTATTTTAAATGTATGTATGCTAAGAAAAAAATTAAGTCAACAAGAATTGGGAACAAAAATGAAACAATGAGATATAAATTAAATGAATTTAAAAGAAATTTTTGAACTGGAGAAATGTTTCAAGGTCAAATTTATTGTTACATTTCAACGTTTTTCAATGGAATTCATTATTTTGAGTGGATGTCATAAGAAAATGGACCATAACAGAGAGTTTTACATGCGTCACTGTCCCTTCCGTTAATGTACGGGTTCTGACTTTTCGTTTTGGGAACAGGAGCTCACAAGGTCATTGAAATTGAACCTAAGAGCCTTAAAATTTTGAAAAAAATCCGTTGAAAAATATTTTTCAGTAAAGTTTTTATATCAGTCTCATTTCAAAGCCCTTTTTTGTACCATTCAATGATAAGAGTTCTCACTTTTTTTTGTATAAAAAATACACAATTTTCGTATAAAATACATAAAAAGTAAAACGAAATTCAAGCCTAAGTAAATAACATCGACTTTTCCTTTGCATTAAATTTATACCATCATATCCTAATCGACACACACACAAAAATTTCATCGAATAATGAAAATAAAAAGATAATATTGACCTTTGTTTCCATAAGATAATGGAAAAATCAATCAAATAGATGCTGGTGACAGCGGTTTAGAATTCATACACAAAAAAAAAGTTCCTGTCAAAGTATTTCCATGTTTTTTCACTTAAATTAATGGAACTTTTAATGGAATTTGAAGCAACAATGTTTAATGAAATGAAATTTATTTTTGATCGTTAAATATTTTTTATTTTAATAACATGCAATCATGTTTACTTTGTTTTATTATTACTATGAATGCTGGGTTTCATGGAATGAGAGATTTTCTATTAGTTGTTTGAATATGAAATGGATGTGAGTTAAATTCATAATAAGCCACAGCAATTGAATGATTGTATTTTTATATGTTTTGTTAAGAGATTATGAAAAATGCTCTTTTGAAGACGTTTTGCCAGTTGGGTGTCTCAGATTTGATCTGTTAAAATTTTAGACAGATCTTGGCTGAAAATGACCTGTTTTGATCTGAATTGAATTTAATTTTGACATCTCGAGGAAATCATCCAAGTAGGACGAAGATAGTACCTCTAGAATTCAATTTCAGTCCTCACCCTAAAGCACGGGCGTATAAAAAACCTCTGATACAGAGAACCAACCTCAGTTTTCACTTTCATGAGCATTTCAAATCAAAACAAAACAAACCGAAAAAAGAAGAAATTTCCTTTGAATTATAAATTAATTCCATTCACATCATAATTATTTTTATTATTGTTGTACATAAAAATATTGTTTTTTTTCTCTATGAAATATGAAAAACCAAAACAATCATGTTTGAAACATTTCCCGTGAGTGAATGTTTGTTTGGATCACATACAATTTACGTATACAAAATTCTACGCATGTTTTTAAATCGGAAAGATAAATAAAGTTAATTTTAATAACAAAACACACACATAAAAAAAAATTCATTGAATGCATGAATGAATTATTATTTCCATCTTTTAATTGTACAATTGACTCGACCACAAGTGCCGTGTATAAGGTGCAGAAATTTCTTCATCATATCATCCATAAGTGAATGTTGTTGCTTGAAATATGAGAAACGTCTTGGAATGTTTTCAATAGAAAGTGTCATTAAAAAATTTTAATTTGTAATTGTTACTTTTTTTTATTATTATGATTTTTTTTTAATTCATCATAAAATAATCATGAAATGAAGAAGCATTTTACTTACTTTAATCTCATATTATGTGTCTGATTATTATCTGATATAATAAGTGATAAAGGTTAATTTGTATCGTAACAGAAAGAGGAAATTGTTATCAAATTACTCGTGTTATCGTGCCTTAGTTTGTAATGTGACATAAACGATTTAATGATAATCGTTTGATGTGACGAAAGTTTCCTCTTGCATGTAATTTTTCACTTCAACTATCAAAGAACTGTTTCGACTTTGATAGTTAATTTAAATTTTAAAACTAATTACTTTGAATATTGTAGTTTGCGTTGCCTTGTTTCAGGGATGTTCAACCGTTGGTTTCAAAAGTTTTTCAAATTTTAACGGTTTTTTGAAATTTAAAAATTCAAAAAAAAAACGGTTATTTGAGCACTGTAATTCTCGCCCAATCTCCAGCTCTTTTTTACACTCTTTTCATAAATTTAAAAAAAAATACAAAAAATGTGCCTTTACTTGAATAACCTCCAAACATGAGAAAAAAACACATCAGAAGACAGACAAGTCAAAATTGATAAATTATTCATAACATCAAAATGGCAAATAGTCATTTGGGATAAAATGATAGAATATTTGGACATAAAATTACACTACATTACAATTTTATGTTCTATTTAATTCGATTTTCCATCCAAAGTACTCTTTTTACTCAAAACTGTAATGACAGACAAAATTTACTATCAAAATAATCCGATTTTCATTCTCTTCATCTCTTTTAACATGATTTTACATGACATCAGAAAATCGCTTGCTGTTATAATTAATTAAACATTGATCATCAAATTCTGAAATATTTTTGAAACAGAAATTGTCCTAATAGGATTGTTAATTGATTTTGTTAGTTTATGATAATTGAGGAAACATTTGAGCCAACACAATTCATTTCAACAGATTTAAATGTCAAAATGTGACTTAAAATGTGAATTGAATACCATTTACGTTAAAATTGTATTATTCGTATTCTTAGTTTCAGAACGGAAAAGTAAATTAATCATTTATGACACTTGAAAAAATTTGAACAGCATTTTGTGGGTTGCAGTCAAGCCAAAGTCAAACAAACACCTCAAGATAAAAAAAATAATAATATGGTTAAATTTAATTTAATTTTATTATTTTGCGTTAAAAAATAACGAGTTATTGATTCAAAACTTAAAAAAAAAAACAAAAATATCTCACATAAAAGCAAGAAAAAAAAAATACTTTATACATAACAATTCCAAGTTACCAAAAATGGCAAGCGATAAAATAATAAATATTAAAGACATTTTTTTTCTTACTTTTAAAAAGCGTCTCAATCGTTATGTTTATAAATATGCATTATGTGTGATATGAAGTTAATGGATACAATGTTCGATACGGTTCAAAAAATTACATTAAAAAATGTCGATTCATTGAGCAACTAGTTAAGAAATTTCATGTTGAGTGAGTTGGGTCAAAATTGGAGTATGTTAAGGTGGTTTATTGATATAAATTGAAAGTGATGTAACATTAAAAGTTTTTGTAATACATTTTTTTTTGATAACCTTGAATGACATAAACTGTTATCTTCAAAGAAACCGTTACGACGATTCAATTTTAAGAGGCCCAACGCCTCAGTTCGAAGAACGGCCTCACATTTTACTTCATACTGCAATTTACAGTGAAACTATTTGGATTATCTGTCCGCATAATATTTCGTAATTAAATTAATTAAACATTTTTTCATGACAGTTGCGAATAAAAAATCGATAATCACTTTACTCTGAAAATGTCTCTCAACTCATATGATAATAATTATAAAACCATAAAAAAATGTAATTAATCGGAGAAACATGCAATTTATGCATTCTTACTAAGTGCTATACCATTGTGAAGGTTGTTCACTTTTTGCGACAAGTAATTATAATTTTTTTGAACGTATTTCTGTTGACTTGAAAAAAATACGACTTTTATGGTCAGTTGTGATGTCCGTCCAATCGTGCCAGCTTGTGTGATCCGATTTCTTCACAATTCGTTCTCATAGCCGTCGAATTTTTGGCCGTTCGTGCTAAATTTTCATAAAAGTGGTGAATTTGTTTAATGGAAATACGCTCGTTAACGGTTATATTCATGATCACATTCCATAATTTTTTCTTCTTTTTCAAAAAATAATCTAATGAATCGCATTTCATCACTAATTTCATATCCTAGTAAAATTTAATCGCCTTAACCCAATTCTTCGTCAAACAAAATAATTGTATCAACAGCTCAAACCGGTAAAATCCTGTTTATCATAGAACTCTATTTCAACATATCTCAAAATAAACTCGTCATGCAACATCATCTTATATTAGAGTAAAGTTATTTCAATGTATACACATCCATATAAATAAATTCTTAAACGAGATTCCATATGTGTGTGCTTATCCGTTTAATTTAATGCAATTAAACGGGAATTAAATGACCTTGCACTGTAAAATTATTTGTGAGATATGATTTTAGTAAGGCTAATTATGATGAAATAAACAAACGATTAGGGGATCTGGAATTGAATTCAAATCAGAATGTAAATGCTATAGTACAGGACTTTCACAGTCAACTCTCCACTATTCTTAATGACTGTGTCCCGAAAAAAACATATACGAAACTATCGTGTGCGCGTCACATTGATAAGCCACTTAGAATGCTGAGGAATAAACGGAATAAAGCATTTAAAAGGAAAGACATATCTTTAGTTGAGCATAGAAGATTTCTTCTATTGCGTGATAAATTTAAAGTTGAAGAAAAATTGGCAATCGATGCATATAATAAAAAACTTTTATTTAAGATTATTGAAGACCCTAAATGTTTTTGGTCAACAATTAAGGAACAGAAAAATGGAAAAGGGTACCCTAAAAATATGAAATTCAGAGACAGTTCATCATCTAACCCTAATATAATAAGTAATTTTTTCTCGGATATGTTCAAATCTGTGTTCAATGATCCTTTATCATTCTCAGAGTCAGATTTTCCCCATATATTACAGAATGATGAATTAATATCACATATTGTTTTAACCGAGAGTGATATCAAGACAGAAATCGACTCCTTGGATAAGAATAAAGGTCCAGGATATGATTCGATTCCAGCATCATTCGTTATCAATACTAGAGATAAAATATCAAAAATTTTACTGCCAATTTTTAATAAATCTCTATCTTCTGGACAATTTCCTGATTTATGGAAGATTGCGTTAATCACACCTATTTTTAAATCGGGTTTTAGGGACAACGTTGAAAATTATAGAGGAATTAGTATTTTATCCGTCTTCAGTAAAATTTTTGAAAAATTAGTGGTAAAATCATTAAAACCGGTACTTGGCAAATTAATTGATGTCGCACAACACGGTTTTGAAAACGGTAAATCAACTGTCACAAATCTAGCAGAGTATTCCTCCTTTATAAGAAAGAATATGATGGATAAAGGACAAGTCGATTCAATATACACAGATTTCAGTAAAGCTTTCGATAAAGTTGATCACCAACTATTAATTTTCAAATTAAAAAAATATGGTATTCGCGGTTCTCTCCTTACCTGGATTGTTTCATATCTAAGTGACAGATTTCAAAGGGTTAATTTTGATAACGAAATCTCAGACCCTATCTCTATGATGTCTGGGGTTCCACAAGGTAGTGTGCTAGGTCCCTTATTATTTATTTTGTTTATAAATGATCTTCCGAAAATACTTGAAGATTGTGAATGTTCGGTCTTTGCTGACGATCTAAAAATATTCAAAAGAATGACTGTGACTGAAGATAATATTAAATTACAAGATAACCTAAATAAAGTTATTCGTTGGTGTAAGATTAACGGTATGTCCTTGAATGAAAAAAAATGTTCAGTAATCTCCTTTCAAAGGGGTGGCACTAGAATAGATTTTGACTATAAAATAAATAATACACCATTAGAAAGAAAAACTGTCATAAGAGACTTGGGTGTCATTTTCGATCAAAAATTAAATTTTAAAGCGCATATCGATAAAATTACTTGCAGCGCACGTTCCATATTAGGGTTTGTGAAACGGAGAGCCAAGATATTTAATGACCCACATTTGACTAAAACACTTTATTGTTCTCTTGTTCAATCAATTTTGGAATATGCTAGTGTTATTTGGGCGCCGTACACAAAAGAAGATATAAAAAGAATTGAAAGTGTACAAAAGCAATTTTTACTTTTTTCTCTAAAGCCACTGGGTTTCAGAGGCCCTGTTCTTCCTTCGTATGAAAGTAGACTCTCTCTACTAAACATGACAACACTTGAAAATCGAAGGGAACTACATCTTGCTCTTTTTGCGTTTGATTTATTAAATGATAATATTAAAGTTGATAATTTAACAAATAGACTAATTCGTAGACCAACGACATATAACTTAAGACAACAACGTCTATTACAAGAGGAACGCCAAATTAATAACTTTGCAGCTAATGATTGTACCGATAGGGCCATAAGAATATTTAATAAATTTAGCATTTTTTACAATGAAGGCATCTCTAGAAATACATTTAAAAAAAGAATTTTAACAAATATGAGGATTTTGTATGCTAATTAACAATTATAATATAAATATAAATCTTAAATAATAAGACAAAATTGTAATTTATATTAACTATATTAAGTAAATTGTAACAAATAGACTTAAATTGTCAATAAAGAAACTAACTAACTAACTAATGTGTGTTAACATAATAATGCAATTTAGAAGTAAACATTTAAATTTATGTGTATCAAGTTATTTTAAAGGAGAATGGAAAATAAAAAGAATAATCTAATTACAACTCCTTGACATTTGCATTTTGTATTATTTATGAAGAGGATGAAGATGGAAAACTTAAATTAGAATTTTTTTCTTTTTACAAAAGTAAATTAAGTGTGTCTTGTGGGAAATATGAAAAATAATAATAAATTTTGAAGAGGAATACAAAATAAAATAAATTTACACAAGTTTATTTGGGCTCCTTGTAAGAATATGATACATTAAATTTTTCCATCACAATTTGTTTTTTTTTTTGTTTGTTAAAGTCTTATGAAATTAAGAGAAACTTGAAATTTGTGGTGAGTTTTGTGAATTCACCACAGTTTTTTTTATACAAATTTAGGTGGCCTTTATCCACTTAATGAGACCTCGGAAGTTGGATTACATTTAACAATGCGTAAGCCATTATGTCCTAAGATGATTGTAATCTTAACGCAAAAAAATTGTGAAATTCACCAAACTCACCACAAAATCATTAAATGATCCAAAATTGTGTAAAGCAAGAAAATTTTGAATTGAAAATACATAAAATCGGTTCAAGGTAGGAAATTCTCCATAAATGAAGTAAAATAAACGAGCAATGCAACATTTAATTTAAACTCACCACAAATTTCATAAATCATTTGTTTCTGAGAGATGCATCGATGAATTTGATTCGAATTTAATTGATATTTTCAGTACTCAATTTCTTGCCTTATTTAAAATTGAATAAGAGTCTCGACAAAGGATCTCATTTCATTTTAAAAACTCACCAAATTCACCACACTTGTAATTAAATTGTATTTTAATTGTATCAACTAATAAAATTAATTCTCAACTTCTTAAAATTTAAATTAAACCCTAAAAATTGCTGAGCCCTTATATAAATACGTTCAAGGTCACCTTAAAAAAGGAAATTCACCACAATCACAATTCATTGGGGTCTGAAAGGGTTAATAATTAAATTTTTTATCACTAATTTCATGAAACTGAAAACAGGAATATTCGTTCAAAACTAATTGCTTTCTAGAAATGATTTTATTGAATATTGCTTCTTTCTCATTACACAAATTACATAGTCCAACTACAAATTATTACAACATCGCGATATTACATAACGAATTCCAGAATTGAGAGAAAAATACAAAGAAGAAAAACCAGAATAATTAATATTTCAACGAGCAATTTCTAACTGACTGACCCATTTTTTGTCGTCCGGTTCTCTGTAATAACATGCAATCAATTATTTCAAAAATTTCATAACATTTACAAGAAAAATAAAATAAAAAAAAAACAATCTTGTTAAATGTACAAAACAAGCATGTTTTACACACGTATCAGATAATGACTTGTCTATTTAAATGTTTATATTATAAAAAAAGGAAGAACCGCTACCAATTTACAACATATTATTCTAATTTATTACAAACATTCCCATCACACACATGTTTAGAGTTAAATAGGCGTGTATGTGCTGTGTTTAAATTTAAAGAACAGGAAAAAAAAATGCAAAATTAAAGCCAGTTTTCCCTGTTGTGTAATATTATAATAATAAAATGTGTGTTTATACCGTTTTTTGTGTGTAGTTCTTGACTCAATTATTTTGCTTGTTATATAATATTCCTAGTAACCTATAATAAAATTCTCTCTTTGGTTCACCTACATTCCAGTAATAAATTATTGTTGGTTATTATTGTATCGTAAATTAAGTGGATGGATCAGGTTTTAACTTTCATGTCAAGATTTTTTTTTTTTGAAGTAGGGACCCATGTTAAAGGGAAATGAGAAGGGCGTTAAATAAAATTCTAGCATTGAAGGCCATTTACTTGTTTTCTAGTCTTCCTGGAGCATTGCGAGATATTTTCATGTTTCAGTGTCACCTTAAAACTCACAAAATTTCATAGAGATTGCTGAAATGTAATTGCAAAAGCAATAAAAGAAATTTCCTTTCAAAGAAAACGTCTTGTTCGTAATCAAATTTAATTTTAATTTTGCATTTCAATGAAATGTTTTTTAATATGGATTTAATCAGGAAATACTTCAAATTTTCCTTTATTTTATTTTATAAATACCGAACAAAAAGGTTTAAATTTAAAATTCTTTACAATCGTGTATTTTTTTTAAATCATCTTTTTATATTAAAATCCTTTGAATTTCAATAAAATTCAACCGAAAATTTCATTATCACTGATTACATTTTAAATTTTTTGTACACTCATACATTCAAAATCTTCGTCTCATAGTGCGAATATTTTCCATCAATTTCTTTGTTAAATTATGAACCCATTTTTGAAAATTCAATTTCCTTTTGAAGATATCAGAGAATCCGGTATCATTTCTGGTATTTGTATGAATTCCCTTTAAATCATTCATTTTCAATACACAACACCAGACACTCCTCTTATGAAAATATCTTTGAGAGCAGTAAATAACAATAACTTTATATTTGCCACATATTTCAAACCAAAATGTATTCGTTACTTAACAGAAAAAAAAATAAATTTTTATATGACATACAATTTTCTAGCGGAAAATAAGTTGTTTTGGAACATGAACACTGCTAGCTTGCAAATGAAAAATTTGAATATTTATACAAGAAATTGTAAATAATGTTATCTTACTGGAAAAATCATGATAAATGACATCCAGTTTAAATTACTTTGAGAGCAAAAATTATAATGAGGAAAAAAAATGTACAAATATTTTGTATTTAAACAGTAAATAATATGAAAGGAATTTATTTTGTATGAATTGTGAGAGAAAATAAAAAGGAAACAAAGTGTAAATACATTTTTCGTTATATTTGTGAATAACGAGCCTGAAAATCTCACGATAATTAAATTTATTTTTATTTGATAAGGATTAAAATGTAAATACGGTAATGAGCATGAAATTTCATTGTGATACCTTTTTCAATTTTGAATTTTTCTTCGTGGAATTTTTTTAAACTTGAAAAGAAAAAAAAACGTCATTTTAAAATTCTCGTCAAAGCGCATTTCATTTCAAGTGAACCCATCATGGAATATGAAATTTTTTATTCAAATTAAAATAATTTTCAAAAAATATCAAGTTTTTTTTATTAATATGAGAAAATATTCCAATTGGCCTTTAAACCGACACCAAACCGGTCTCAGCAAGTCCAACCTAAAAGAAAATTTAAAAAATTTCACATTTTCTCTCACAAATCCATTTAACCTTTTCATGATACTTTAACATAACTATTTTATATCCATGCCATGAAAAATACGGCGCACATCCTTAACCTACCTTTTTCTTTTTTTTAAAGTGAGTGAACAGGTGTAGGGACCTTTTATAATCCATTTCCGTTGATAGCCATGTTTTACTACAATTAAATGAAAAAAAATGTTAATAATGCAAAATAGATTAAAAAATTAGGAGACAGATACTTAAATGATGCGTAAAAATGAAATTTTTACATCCGTTTGCTTTACGATTAATCCTTGTGGTGGTGACAAGTGGAGACGTCTGGTAATTAATTGAAATGAATTTATTTGTATGTCAAAGTGCTCATGGAAAAAAATATTTTTTTTTTTTATTTTTAAATTAGTTTTATGATGAAAAAATTTAATGGAAAAGGAGCACATCCTGATGTTAAATTAATTTTACTTGAACTGTAAAAAACAAAAAAATTATAAAAAAAATTAAATCACTTTTGCTTTATTCCAATTTTACTTCTATTTTCATTTCCTCTCTTTATCTTTATAATAAAAAGCTTTTTAATTCATACAACAACAACAAAAAAAAAAAGTAAAATAAAGTTAATTAACAAAAAATATTTTGTTTCATTTAAATTTTAGGGACCAAAGTAAACAACCTGTACAATCATCCGACCATTCTGTGTGCGAGGAAGCAATTGACAGTAGTAGTGGTGCTGTGACAAAAGATAAGAAAAATACCAGTAAACGAGACAAAACACCAACACAATCTGATTATAACCCGTGTGATCCGCCAATTCTAAATATAGATTCTTGTGATGACATAAGCGACCTGCCCTTGCCAGCACTCCCAACAAAAAAGAAAAATAAATCAAAAGCATCATCAGACGTTGAACCACATCAACCAACCACAAAAGTAATTAAAGAACCTTTGAGTGAACAGCCAAAAGTAAGTCATACGAAAAATTATGATGATACAACTGCGAGTATAAGTGAAATATCTGATCGAGAAAAGGACAGTGTGAGTGGAACTCGTATCAAAAAATCTCGTAGTAAGGAAGACGAAGAAGTCGAAGATCTGTCAAAGAATATGCATTATCGTAACGCATCGAGTGATAAACCGACATATTTATTCGGCGAAGCACCATCACAAAAAGTTCCGAGTACTGAAAGTAGTGGAAAGAAAAAACGAAGTAATACAAAAATTGAGGAACTTATTACAAGAAACGAAGTGAGACGAGCAACGACAGTGCAGAAATTGAAATCTCAAGACAATGTCACAGTACTTGCAATTGATCCTCCCACAACCAGCACTACGGATGGTGATCGTCCATTGTATTTGCCTGTGAAGAAAACAGTTCAACAATCACCACCACCAATTACTCCAATTTTATCACCACCACCCGCATTTCAAGACTCGAAAAACCGAAATAACCTTAAATCTAAAGGGCTTTTGCAAGTTCATCCAACACAAAAAGACATTCCAAAAGATGAGAAACCGATTTCAAAAGGAATGGTATTCTCTCGTAGTTTTGAGTACGATAATCGAAATAAAGTTGAGTATAAAGACACAATTACATCAAAAAGTTTTGATTATGATCTACAAGTACCACAACAAAAATCCCAAAATAATTTGAATGTACGAGGTGCACTGCAACGTGATAAATCACCAATATTTTCAACTCTAACAGGAATTTCACCTAGTTATCTTACAAAGAGACCAACTCCAGATAAATCACCGATTTTCCCAAAAGCCATACCAGGCAATAGTGTTAGCAATAATTTTACAAGCAAACTTGTCACTAATAACGGAGGACAACAAGTCCAAATATTAGGACAATACAAATCTTTGGATGTGGAGGGTGTGGCAAGATCTCGTCGTGGTCAATTTACACGCACACAAACATCCACCGGGCCAATGAGTGGCTTTAGAAATTTCGGTGACAATAATACAACTGGAATTAATCATAGACTGAATTCTTGTGATAGTGGAGCTAGATCAGGTAATATTTGAACTTATAAAAAAAATATTATTTGATTTGAATTTTAATTGCAGATATCTCAAATGACGATTTAGATGATGATCAAGATGAAGAAGATCTCTCATCATCTCTTGCATTGAGTTATAAATCAACTCATTCATATATGGCCTCATTAGCGACAGATGATAAAAATAAATCACATGGAGCTGTAAAGAAACAAAGATCACTTACACCAGACAAAAAGTACAGTGATGGAGATTCAATGGGTTCAATACGTAAACAGAGATCGCTGACACCAGATAAGAGATCATTGACTCCCGAACATCGACTTAGTGGTCGAAGTGGATCAAGGCAACGTAGCAGAAATGATTTGAATAGTTCACAATCATCACTTTTATCATCGAAATTGAGTTCAGGATCACGAAATAGCACATTGGATCGACACAGATCCCGATATGAAGATGTTAGGAATTCATCACGTAGCTCCTCGTCATCTAGTAGTTATAGTGGTGATCCAGATAATCCAATGTATCGAAGAGGTGGAAGTACAAGAGGCAGTGGTAACTATCGTATTAGGAGATCAAGGTAAAAATTTAATTTAAACGTTGAAATGATTTGAAATTTGAATTTTTGTCCGTTATTACAGATCCCTTCAATTGTCTGAACGGTCTCCTAATCGTCAAGGTCATAAAGTGGTTGTACGTGTTGGAAATAATCCAGCCAAAGAACAGCCACGATATGCTTCAATTCGCAAACCCGGATATCGGTCAGTAAACAATCCCGATTATGCACGACCTAGTCAAATTCGACTTGAAATCGATGGTAAAAAACCTCGATCATTCGATATCATTGATTATGACAGACCAATTGATTATGAACAGGAATTCGATAAAAGTAAATCATTTGACGATGAATATTATAACAATTATGAACGTTTAACGTTCCGTAATGATCAACGGTCTTATAGTCATGATCGTGTCTATGCTCAAATCGATTATAACCCGGTACCTCGATCAGAAAATGTCAATTATGGTTATGCTCCAGATATGTCAGCATATGACGTACCTAAGATCCGTGCACCTCGATCACCAATCATGAATTATCAAGGTAGTCGAAATATAAGTCGTGAACGATCACCTCAGTATCAAAGAACGAGTCCATATGCTCATGTAACACCACAACAACAGGAAATTTACCGTAGATCTGCTGACGTTTATCGCGGACGTGGTGATCAAATGTATTTAAGTCCCTCATCACCTGGATCTGATTATGATCGGAATAACGGTCATGATTACAGTGTCATTGATTATGATGCAAAATCATCAGGATCAGGTGTTTATCGCAATCCATCGAATGGAGCACCCACAACAGGAAGGTACTAATTTGAAGTGTAACGTAGAGAGTGAAGAAAAAATGATTAATATTGTGATAACTCTTTGCACGGAAAAATTTTTAACATAAATTACCTTTTTAAATTCCAAAAAATTATCCTGCTTTGTTAAAAGTGAAATTTAGAGCACATGCTACCTTTCACCAACTTTCCACGACACCCACTAACCCTAATCAAAAGAAATTGTAAATAAAAATTAACATAAAAACGCTTATCATACAAATACATTCACATACATATATTTTCATAAAAAATCATGTTAACTTTTTTCTAGCCAATGTACAGCAAATACCTGCCAATTTTGGCCACATTGTACCAGTCAATCAACTACTTGTCAATCGTTATACGAAAATTACACAAATTTAAGTGATAAGAACAAAATTTATGTTCGATCACAACACGGTCACGATAACTATCCTGGGTCCGGACCCTCACCAAATAAAATTCTATCCAAGCCACCGATAATACCGCCTAAAGTCAATTCAACGAATAACAATTCGATAATATTTTTGGGAGAATGCGAAATGCCAATTACGCGTGAACGCAATAACTATTCGATTAATAATGAGAGACAAACCTTATCATCATCAAATAATGGTGCCACAAGAATAACAATAAATGGTGATAATAGTTCAACATCAAATGTTGTTAGTTCTGGTGAAGCAACAAGATTTTACGTATCTTCACGTGAAAATAAAAGCAGGTAAATTTATAGACATACAAGTCCTATTACAATTATTTCCTTTTACAGAGTGTAACACTTAAAATTGATGAGCCATAAAATTTAATTTATTTAATTGTGATTTGAAAAATGGCTTACAACCATGCAATACCATATGGAAAAGGTTTTAGTGCTATTTCAGCTATCTCAAGGAAATGAATTCACTCAAACATGTCACTAAAAAAACGTTTATTTTTTCCCAGATCAAGCATTTTCAAGTCAAAGTACATGATGCCATCAAGCAAACGAAAAACGAAAAGTAGCACCAGAAATGAAGCTGCAGACAAAACAGTATTTTACAGTCGATGGAAGAGTCGATCTCTGCCAAAGTCTTTTATGCGTTACAGGTAAGTCCAATTTTAATGTTTTTTTTTAATTTTACGAGGAGTCAATTAATATTGAGAGGATTTAGGATTAAATGATAATAATAATAAAATAATAAAAAAATTCCAATGAAAATGAAAAAAGGACCAACACAATCATTTTTATTAATTTTTTTTATGGGATTGTAAAATAAAAAAGTTTTTAAGTTTTATAAATGTTTTGTATGTAAGTGTGATTGAATTCACCAATAGCATCCACCTGGAAAAAAAATATAAATTCAAATACAGATAAAATCCCATTACGTCAATAAAATTTTATCTAACATAAATATTATTATTGCTTAGGATGAGAAAAAAAAGGAGAATTTAACTTTTTTATTATTGTTATCATTGATTTTTCATGTAAATTTTAAACGTGAGTCTCTCTCTAGTTTTTTTTTAAAGTTTTTTTGTGAATAAATGCAAATGAAATGAATGTCTGAGTAAGTGACTGAAAATGAGCTGCATTGAGAGCTAGCCATTTTTTAAATTGAGATGATTTTTATATTTGAATTGTAATTTGGGGTGAAGAGTCAAAATTTACTAGAATTTCGAGTCAATGGAGTGAAATCAAAGCATTTTACTGGTCAAGGGCTATACAATAAAAGAAAATGCTGATACAAGGACATAATTTTTCGTACTTTAGCATGATTATTCAAGTATGTGAGGTGAATTCTGAAAAAAAAACCCATAATTAAATGTCAATCACAGACTGGGTCAATATTTTTTAAAAAAATTTATAACTTTTATTGAAAAAATTAACCGTGTTGAAATTTCCTACGAAATTTTTAAAGCGACGCCTTGAAAAACTGGCCTTTAAAATTTACTGTTCTTGCTCGGCCGTATCTTGTCCTTCGTTTTCCACAAGTTTTTCGTAGAAATCATGTCAATTACTAAAAAATCATAAAAATCGTAGGAATCGTAATTTGTAGGAAATTTCAACACAGTGAAAAATTACCTTTCTTTGTCGTAAAAGGGAAGAAAATGCAAATGACTGAGGAGAAATTTTATAGGGAGTTATTTGACTATTAATTTAAAGACAATTCAAGAACAATCTTCATAAATTTAAAATTTTTATTAAAAAAAAAATTATATTAAAACTTCAAACAATTCACTGGTCTTATTTTTTTTTTCCTTTGTATCATTTAAAGGGATACAACTACATTTTTTTCGTATAAATATTTCCTATGTTTAATTTGACTTTAACAAAATAAAAATTAAATTGAGGTATTTTTCCTACATTATCTCACAACCTAAAATTTTAAGTGTTTTTTTTGTGCTGCTTTTTTTCTTGTTCGTGGGCATAGACGATATTGATTCTGTATCATCTTCATCACTATCGCTATCACTTATTAAGGAACTTAAACTACTGCAAGAACTCATTTGTTGGTATTTGCAAAAGTTTTCATCAATAAATTTGTTCAAATTTTCAAGTTCATCATCGGCAAAAAACTTTGATATTTCACTACAATGTTTGATTTTTTCAACGAAATCCGTGCACAATGGAATAGTAAAAAGTGATTGTAGGTCATTTGTGTCAAAGGTATGCAACCAGTTACAAACGGCGGGAGTTATATGATATTTTTCTGATATATCATTTGTTATTTCGAGAACAGCAGGAGAATTGCTTGTATCATCTTTGGTTTCCGATTCATATTTTTGATCAAGTTCAGTCACTTCATTGAATTTTTCATTGTTTTTGGTTTCAGTCTCATTAAATACTATGTTCGACTCATTACTTTGAAGCATTTCTTCTGGTTTTTCGTTTTCAAATTCAACGGACAAATTTAAATTTTCATCTTTAATTTCAACCGGTTCTTGTTCTTCAACAAATGTTTCTATTTGATTTGAGCAAATACTTTCAGACTTTTGAAATGTTTTTGATAACAAAATTTCAGCCTTTGGTTCTTCTTGTTTCAATTCAGTTTGATCATGTTCTAAACAGTTGTCTGTCTGCTCAGACTCATTCATATTTTCAGAGATACTTGACAAATTTGACGATGTCATTTGATTTTTAATTTCAATTTCATTATTCGATGCTTCGATGTCTTCTGCAGTCCATGGAATCTCTTCAATTAAAGCTGCCTCACTAAAAATTTCAGGTATTTCATCATTAATCATATTTAAATCTTCATTTTCATTCGCATCCTCACAACTTTGCTCTTCTTCAATTTCAGCCGGATTATCAATGTGATTAAAAGTCGGTTCTTCAATGATAAATCCTGTTAATTTTTGGTTTTTCATCTGCATTCCATTACGTTTATTGAGATTTTTATTCTTTTGCTTGGATTTTCTGCTTGGTTTCTTTGTCTGCACGTTATTAGTGGCACAAATTTCATCATCCTTCACAATTATTGTCTCAGCTTTGGGTGATATTTCTGTCTGTTGAATGTCTTTTATTATTTCATTTTCAAACGTTTCATTTTCAAGTTGACTTTCTTCTTTTATCATTTTACGTTTTCCTCCGACAACTGTCCACGTTGTATCAATTTTAACGTTATCCTTTCGAGATAATACATTTGTTTTCTTGAGATCGATGTTTTGCATTTCAATGTTTTTCGCGGATTCAATGAGAAATTTTTTATCAACAACTGGATTTTTAACTGTACGTTTCTTAACTTTTCTATCAGTATTATTATCGATTTTTGATTTTGCATTGTCGACAAGGCCGGTGCTTTCTTGATAGTCTCCATTCATGTGTGGTTTTCTGGTAGGCGATTCTCGTGACTCGGGTTTTGTAGTTTGCAAGACGACTTTTGGACGAAATTCTGGAACTTCAACATTAAGAGTACTTTGATGTGTTGGGCATTCGTCAATACTTTCTGGAGTATATGATGGTATTGGATGTTTATCCTACATTAAAAATAAAAAAAACCATAAAAAATTAATTTCATTCAAATGTTTCGAGTAAGTTTTTGAACAGTTAAAAAAAAAGAGTAACACTTACACTAGAAAGTTCAACATTTTTGGCATCGAGAAAACCAGAATCACCAGATTCCGTAGTAGCAACATCCAATTGGTTTGATTCATCTTCAGAGTAATCGGTGATACTTGTCTGTTAATATAAAAAGACATTGATATTTAAATTTTGCGCATAAATATGAGCATGTGAAAAGGAAACTTACCCCAGATGAGCTCAGAGTCTTACGATAACGCTTTTTACGTTTTGGATATTTGCCATGTCGACCATGTTCAAATTGAAAACCATTTTGATACACCCCAAGTGTTTCGGGCTCAGGGCTTTGATAGAATTCTGTTGGACTGTATGGTCCCATTGCTACATTTAAAGAATGGAATGTAAATTAAATCATGTTGATTTTAATTGTCATTGTCAAATTCTAACCTGGCACTGGATAAAAAGGTAAAGGATAATAATAGACGGGTGCATAGGGATTCAAGTATGGACTAATTGAGTCATAACCGTTTTCATAAACTGGAGACGCCACTGCTTGCTGGACTTCTTCTTGAGGCATTTCAATTGCTTGCTCATTATTTTCTTCCTCTTTTTGAGTATCAATTTCAGATTCAATCTGATTTTCTTCTGGAACTTTTTCGCAAGGTGTTTCTTCCGCTAAAACTGTTGGCTCGGTAGCAATTGTAGTTGAAGATATTTCCTCAGAGCTATCGCTACTATCAGAACAATTTGTGCCTGTAGTTGATGTCTAACAAAAATGAAAATGTTTCATCACAATTAAAAATAAAAAACTTAAAATTAAAATTAAATACCACAGGGGGCGAAATGCTTTCATCATTTTCCTCAATCAATGGTGGTGAATAAAGTCCATTAATGTACATCGGGTTAAATTGATCACCCATTTCCATTTCTGGGTTTGTGGTTGATGATGTCGGTGGATAATACATATCGGGATAAGGCATAAAATATACGGGATTTCCATAAGGATCATTCATAAAAGCACCAGGCGTTGCAGGAATAAATGGATATTCAGTTCCATTTGGTGACGCTAAACCTCCATTTATTGTAAGCGGTGGAGAGTCGGCCGTAAAATAACTTGGATAAAATCCATCAAGTGTCCCATTATTGTAGGTTTGATGTGTGTGTGTCACGGTTTGTGTCTTTGGACGGGATAAATATCCTTTTTTGAATAGAACATCTTGTCGCGGTGTAGTTATGCGCGTATATTCATCTATATTAAATTATTTAATATAATTTTTTTGATTTTTTATATTACATTCAAAGCCTTACCTTCATTAAACTGTACTTTCTTTGGTAAGTCTTTGTGATTATTTGAATCTTGTTTACCAAATCTATTGGCACCCGTAGTGTTGATAAAGTTACCGTTAAAATGATGTGATTTAGAATATGATTTATTAGAGGCACGTTGTTTGTCAAAGCGATGATAGCTGTGATGGTGATTATTTGTATTATCTTTATTATTTTTATTATTATAATGATTTGATGCAGTTTCACAATTTTCATTGTTAATTTTCCACTCCATTTTAAATGGAACACGTGATTTATTTGATTCATCCATTTGACTGTTATCGTCTTGTCCAGCAAACGATAATGGATGCCATTTTGTCTTTTTCTTTAGTTTTTTGTTAACCATTTTTTTATTATTTTCTTCTAACAAAAATCTTTTCTCGAATTAATTGCACGCTGTTCTCTGTATTTTTATAATTTTCGCATAAAAATAGTTGTACGCAGTATTTCACCTTTTCGAATATTCAATTTTCTCGTTACTTCGATGCTTAACTAATAAATTCTGACTTAACTGTAAAAGAAAGTAAGAAAAGGAGAACAGTGAAAATAAAACATACTAATTATCGTGATACAATTCAATTGTAATGTAACTATCCGTTGGCCTGATGAATAATCACATTGATTTAATGCATATTTAATAAAATAATTTCAAATTTTGAAGCAATTAAATGAAAATTTTGTATTACAATAGAATAAATTGATAAATGATTCAACTCTGCTTGTGTTTTTATTATTATTTTGATTAAACTGCGTGAAAGTACATTACTTACGTTGATACAACACAACAAAAAGAGACGAACATGCAATTATATAACAAAGTAGTGATTGAGAATGAAAATTTAAAAAGACACACACACACACAATTGATCTTCTCTAAATTTGTAAATCACGTGCTTCTTTAAAAAAAATTGAACGTAACCGTGAACCATTTACATGAGCACATTTTGCGTTCATGGTTCATTTGAGATCTAGGTGCCAATTAGGATTCGTGTCTCAATTTGGATGAGTCCGCGATTTTGGACTGACACAGACGGACGAACGGCATAACCGTGCCCAATACTCGCATTTTATTCCAATTCGACAGAAATAGCCTAAAAATCAAACTAATTCTGTTGTGTGTTACACAAAATTTTAAAATAACTTTTGTCATTTACTTTTATATAAATGTATAGTTTTGGGATGACAAAGCACACTTCTTTTAAATGCCCATGTTTCAATTAAATGCAATTCACTTATAATTCAATTAATTCATTATCGGTAACCGGTGAAATTTCTATTGTTATATTGAAAAATTTCACCTTCTCCAAAGTAAAATCTAATAAGAATTTAACTCAACCAACATTTTCCCTGATTTTATTATTTTCTTTCTCTTTGTATTGAATTAATTTAATTTTGATTTTTATGTAAGCACAATTTTTTTTTAATTTTTTTCCATTTTTATTTGATCTTTATATTATCACAGTACTTTTTATTACAAAAAATATTCATTGAAATTATTTTTTCAAACACACAAAGTGCATGTTAGATATGGCTACATAATTTATTCCAGTTACATAATACACATAAGACCTCGTTGTTTCTTTTTCCTATAACTTTCATACTTTTCCGTATTAAATGTATCGATGATTGTATGTAAAAAAAATCAATTTTTCCAAATTCAATTCACCGGCACCTGTATTTATGAAAATCATATGGAATTTACCTGAGTAAATGGAGGTCAATTTTAATATCAATTTTTTTTTGTATTCACACACTTTTCAATTCTAGTTCTTTCTTTTTTCTTTAACACAGATTTCTTTGCGGCGTATTAATTTTGATTTAAAATAATAGTAATAACACACTTTAATTCATTATGAATTTATGTGAAAATGTTTAAATGAGAAATTTGTTTGTGAAATTTGCCAATATTGTTATGAAATAATTTTTTTTTTCTATAATGAAAATTCAAGTCGAAATGTATTTGATGACCATTGCCGATCGCGGTTCAAAATAAACTAATGTTGACATTAGACGACAGTTGACTGTAAGTACAAGGTAAATACATTTAAAATGACAGTGTGTATCCAGTCGTAAGCAGCCGGTTAGATCCACGGAATTTTCGTGTAAAATTAAGACAGTCTATGGGGTTGAATGAAAGAAAATGTGTTTTTGTTGTTGAATTTTTGACAGAATTTAGGCGTAGTTCATAAATGACGTTTAAATGAAATTTGTTTCATTCAATGATTTTTTATTTGGAATTGATTTTGACAAAATATTTTATGCCATTAAAATACTTTGAATATCAGCATTAATTTGATAGTATTTTCATGCCAAATCATTGTGATACATAGAAATTGACCGAACAATGAAATGTTATGAACGAAATATTTTACGTTACGTGAATGAACAAAATCAATAATAAAAACAAATCGTATGTGGGAAAACAGAACAAAAATAATACATTTCCAGTGTCTTATAAAATGTGTCTGAAAAACAATGGAATTGATACTGAAAATTAATTCATTGAATAGTTTTTGGCTCTGCTTCAGAGGCATGTCTCTATTTATGAACCTTACTAAGAAGAATCAAAAAAATTAAGTTCATGTTTTCATAGAGTAATGTTTTCAATAAGTAATCAAATTCATTCAAAGTATTTTTCTATTAAAGCGTGTGAAATTTGTGCAGCTCCTGGTGTATTTTTTTGAATATTTTACATCTAGACGTCGACGGAAATCAAAGAGAGTTGGATTGATGAGTCAAATAAATTTGATTTGGCCTTTTCGGGGCTTGAAATTAACTTGTATGTGTATGGATGGTCTGTAGAGTTACATGGTGGCATTTCAAATCAATTCAAAAAAAAGATCTCAGCGTTTCTTCTGATAGAATTTCAAAAAAAACTCTAGTTTGATCTCCTTTCAGTGAAAAAAAAATAAAAATTGATTCAAAGAAATGTAACGGTCAAATAAAATCATGTCATTCGAATTTCTCGATCAATTTCAAATGTAAACAATAAAATGTCAAAATCCCACTGCGTAATTCATGTGCGTCGTAAACAAAAAATGAGGGGAAATGCATTAAACGAACACAAAAAAAAATCAAAATAAACGTCAAAACAAATTTAACCGTCTTTCGATAAACATCTCGGTCAATAATTAATTGAATGTTTTGTACTTATTTTAAATTAAAATTTGAGCGGTCTTTCATACAAAACTTTTAACTGAAAAAAGAAAAAATAATTGTGCTTGTCAAGAAATTTATTTAAAATTTAGTATTTTTAATGTAAAATTAATGTGATTTGATTTAACTTAAAGAAAAAAGATTCATAAATACAAAAAGATAATAATAATAAAAATAATACAACAAAAGAACCCACAAATTCCTGGAAATCAATCATAAAAAAATAGTATTGAATCAAAACTGTGTTACTGTTGTTAGAAGAGAAATCATAAAAATTAACAATAAAAATAAAATTAATATACAGTGCATTGAAGCATTAATTGTGCGAATTTCAATGAAAATGATACAAAATTAACGTATTTTTTGTGAAATAATTGTAAGATCAAAATTTAATAAAAATGGATGAAGATAACATTAAAAATGTGTCAGGCGAGTGGCTGTTAGTAGAAACTGATAATCCTGACACTGATACCGAATTACATGTTAATCACGAGAGTAGTTGGAGCAACTCTGAAACAAATAATAATAATTTTGATAATACTATTAAAAGTGATAGTCATAGCTTTGATATGGTTGAAAGTGATACCAGCATGAATAGTGAAGTCGAGACATTTGATTCTGATGTAATGAATACGACAGTTACGAGACATAGCTGGCATGCAGATGAAACAGTAAAAGGAGATAATGTTGCAAATAGTAATAGTAAAATTGATATAACTAGCAGAGATGTGTAAGTTGAAGCAATTACTTAGTTTCAATGTAATTTGAATATGAGTTGATTGGTAATTAGAGTTGTTGTTATTAAGGGAAAACGTATCGTAACCAAGGTCATGATTTTGATATGTAATTTTATATTGATGTGTGTTTTTCTTATAGCATGTGTAAATTTTACAATGAAAGTGGTGATTGAATGTGACTATAAGTGGAATTTACTCGTGGTTGAGGTTTTTTCTTTGTACGAAATCCATACCAGGATATGGGCATTGTCACTTCATAAGAGTTCGATGACTTTTTGTCAGCTTTTAGATTACGTTTTTGAAGCTCCTGACGTCGATTTAAGTTAGAAGACCTCCTGAACAGAAAATCATGTAAATATGACACATTAAGTAAACCTCAAACCACAGATCATATCACTGTAATGATTCGACAGAAACGTCACTGCCTTGAATTACATTACATCTCATTGCTGAGTATTATCAGTTCATTGTCAACTTTTCCTCGTAAAACAGTAAAATTCATATTTATTCAAAGTTTTAATGTCGTCATGACATGAGATCGGATTAAAATTTCTACTTATTTTTCTAATGAGTAACATTAATCCTTTTTACATACTTCAGATTATGTCTCATGTTAATATGATATCAGCTGAAAAGAGAACAAAGAAGAGCTTTAATATGCCTTCATGACAACATCTCACGTTGATATCGATCGATTATTACCATGATAATATGTTTTCGATATTTTCTTCCTTAAATTTGATGAATGAATGAAAGATGTGACATTGTTGGAAAAAAATCCCATAATCTTCAACCAAAAATATCGGTATTACAAGCATATTCAGTGGAATTATACGAGTTACATGACAACAAACATAACGTTACATTGAATTCCTTGGGAACTAGAACCTTTTTATTCTATTTTGAGATGATAAACAAACAAAAAAGGCCAAAATTTTATTGAAAACCATTTTTTTTCTTGTGTGTGATAACGCGTGCGGTCTTGTTGCTCATTTTTTTATTGTTATCCTTTTGTTTGTTTATTTATTTTTATTTTCTTTTTTTTTTGATAAGAAAAAATGTCTGGAAAAAAAATACAATGAAAACTGAAAAAAATGTTGCCAATAAATTTTCGTGCTATATCTAGATTCCTTAACTTACAGCAAAAAAAAAACTTTTTTTATTTTTTTTTATATAAAATTCTGTCGGTCCCTTTTCAGTGATACAAATTTTACTTGAACTACCTTTAAAAGATCACCCATGTCAAATTTCAATGCATTTTCTGTCCGTTTGGGAAAAAAATGCGATCATTGTGGCGATTCGCTGTCCGTCAGTGTTTGGAGACAGTTTCCTAAAATTTCATTAATTGTTTACAGTTTTTTGAGCTAAATTACCATCAATGTGGATAATCTGTGTCGGTTCATGGTTGAACTGGACATGAAAATGCGCTTAGGGAAATCATTCACGATTATGTTTCACATATTTTTCTTGCTGTTTTTAAAAATTGTAACAAACATTTTTTTTTCATTGTAATTTCAAAACAAATCAAAGTATGTCGTTGCTTCTGTTACAATTCAATACTAAAATACATTAAATTATCGCTCAAAGCCCAATTAATCCTTTTAACAACACATTTACCATCATTTCGGTGTTTACTTCCTTGTTTTACATGACAAGAGATCTAAACAGGGAAAAAATATTTATCTGGGTGTTAAATTTATAGCCAAGAGCTAAAATAGAATTTTGGAGATATATTTAGAACGAAATTAAATTTAATTGAGACTTTTTTTAAGAGATTCAACGAAAAAAACCGATACAGCCACCCAAGACGAAATGTATGGTGTTATAATAATAATTATAATGAAATGAAAAAATAAAATTAGATAATGAAGATATTTCACTATAATTTTTTAAACTTTTCCATAGAATCCTTTTCATTTAAATTCATTTATTTGTTCGACAAATACAAAACGAGACCGAAAAAAATCAAACAAAATAAATATTTATAAAAGTCAAACATTTACCTTCTTTTCTGTTTTGTATGTGAGGACATTATTATTTTTTGGTATTATTGTTTCGCCACAGCAGGACTCTTTTGACAGTTTTATTGTCACATTATTAGCCGAAAACCTGGTAGGGCACACAATCAATTTCAAATAAATTAATTTTTGACTGTAAAAATTCTCTTTGAAGTATTTTTAGTGCATTTCCCGTTGATTTGATTAACATGCGAGTATTGTGAACACTCACGTATTGGTCAAAATCCAATTAAATGATGTTAAAGTCCAAATTTTGAAAATCTGATTTCAAATAACTGTGAAAAACCTCGTTTAGATGAAATTGAGGATGATTTAACCCTCTCCACATGTCAAATCAACGCCACTCACTTAATATTTTCAAATCATCTTTAAATTTGGTCTCATTTCCCTGGACACAGCTCTCCAAATCATAATTTAATATTAATAATAACATAAATTACATCTTAAAGTATCATCATAAAACTTTTTTCTTCTTTAATGTTCTCGGTTTGTCTCATCGCCAAATTAAATTACACCTGTTTTTTTTCGTTATTTTCAAATGAACTCATGCAAAAGTTTTCAAAAGAAGAACAATAAATATGAAAATTATTTAACATTAAAACAATATTTAATAAAAAGTGGTATCACATCATCTTATTTGCAAACCAACACAATTTTATAATATTTACACTCATTTTGGGGTTTTTCTTCTCAAACACTTTCATTCAAATTCGTCTTTTAGCAAATTTTTCATAGGGGTTGAGATTTTTTTTTATATTGTACTTGAAAAACAAAGAAAATTACGTTGTACATTCAAATTTATATCAAGGTCATTCATTTTAAAGCATCATAATAATTAAATTAATATTATTATGGGGGAAAATGACAAAAATTACGCAATAATTTCCTTGCAAAGACATTTTTTGCTCTTTTCATTTTTATTTTATGACAATTTAAATCAAAATGAAGTATGAAATATGACAGAAATAAAATAAAATAAAATCTTGGTCAGGTATTAAATGTGTTTCATTCTGAGGAGATGAAATGATGTAGAGGTCCCTCATGGCCGATTAATCAAAAAAAAAAGAAAAAAAAATATATAATAATAAGATAAAGTTTATTAGAAATGAGCATAGCGCTAAAGTGTGTTATTATAGTAAAAAAAAATAATAATAAAAGTGATTTTCTTACATTTCACAAAAAAGGAATCATGTGAGTAAACGTGTTCAAGTTATGAAACGTGTTTTACAAGAACTTTCCTATCCTTTGTTCATTTCAACAATCCCCTGCCCTTTTCCGGACTCGTAGTTCAAGGATGAGAACATTGAATTAAAAAAAAAATGCTTTAAGCATGATATTAAGAAGCAAAATACATCGATGCTCTAATAATTAATTATTAATTAATTAATTAGTGAAGATGAACAAGAAAAATCATGACACAGCGTTAAATGAAATGCAATATAATAAAAATAATTACATTTAAGCATGAAACTACCCCATTCATTTCATTTCAAATTTTTTTTTTTTAATTTTACTCACTTTCTAAGCAATCTTCATAAATTTTTGTATTTTTAACAACAAAAATGGAAAAAAAATTGAAATGTAATCATGAAAGATTTACATGAGCGCATTTTCATGGGACCAAATTTTGTCTATTTCAAAATTTTAATTTAATTTCTGTGAAAATCTTTTTAATTGAAAATTGATGTCACAAGCAGGCAAACGGACACACGACACAAGTCTTAAAATTGACAGTAAATGCACGTTTAAAATATGGGTCGACTCAATCATTGTTGTTCATCATCATAATTTTACTGTACATTTTTTGTAATAAAATAAAATCTTTCATATGAATGGACTTTAATGCACAAAAGTTTTAAGATTGCATGCAGCTGCTGATGCAAGGTGATTGTTACGCTGCAGTTGGGTGATAGTACGTGCTTGGGTTTCAAAATAAAAAAATGAAATTTTTTTTCTTATTGTTTTAATGTCCTTTTATGCTTGTTTAAGGAAAATTTGCAAGGTTGATGAACATGACAATGAACACAAAATGCAATCAAAATGTAATTTTAATCGATATTTTCATGCAAAAGTGTCTCCTAGGAGATTCTGTATTCAAATTTATTACATGTATGGTTTTGTTCACTTGATGTCACCTTGAAAAAGAATTCAGAATAAAAATTAAATGAAAAATGGTTAAATATTGCATTTCAATGAATAACCAGATTTGAAATGGATTTAAATCGATATGACAGACAAAAAAAGTGTTCAATTGATTTGAGTGCAGCAGCTGAATACATTGAAATATCGGGACATGTAGGCAGGATGTAACATATTTCGTTTCCTTTTATCGGGATGAAATATGTTTTGAATGTATCTGCAATTGATTTAATGCGACCTGACCTAGAATGAGCATATTAAGGGTCCAGCGATACCTTGAAACGGCCACCTTGATTGAAATTCCAAGTAATTTTTCCATTTAATCCACTTTTTGTCCAATAAATCACCATTTTAATCCCACACACCGATAATTGTCCATTACTTTGAATGAAAAAAAGTAAATCACCATTAAAAAATCTCGTAAATTTCACCATAAAATGCAAAATTTCAGTCAAATTTACCTTAATTTCCAAAAAATAATAACTATCTCAAGGCATAATCCGTCCATTACACAGAATTAATCCATGACTATTTACTATTGTTACAGTCCATTTCAATTACAGTCCAATAAAGCTCATTGAATAAACAAATTAAACAAAGTAAAAATTGCATGAATTCATTCAAATTTTATGTAGTTCACCGATTTCATTTGTTTTTGTTTCAGTATTTAATGAAAAAAAATTCACATGATGATTTTCAAATAAATTTCAACAAAAACACATTCGAAATTGAATGCACTATTAAAAAAAAAAATAAAATAAAAATAAAAACAAAATGCTTTTATGTTATTGAAACGTGCTATGCATTATTTCAAAAAAATAAAAAACAGGCAACATAAGGACAGGTAGAAAAAAAACATCCACAGCGTGAATTTATGGGTGCAGTGTTGTAATAACATTTTAAAATTATGTGCTGAAATGTATTTATTTTTTACATTTTTTTTGTATTCTCATTTACCTTTTAATGCATCGACCGACCACTGTTCAAACACCATTTATCTGTTTCCTGTTTCCGATTACCTTCCTCACTTAACTGTTTAAATTCGGGGTAAAACAAAGAAAATGCATTTTATAATTAAATGTCATAAATCAAAAAATGGGTCCATGTATTAAAATGTCAATGTAGCGAAATTCGTTCGGAATGGTTTGAAGTGGTTAACAGTCGTGACCCTTCAATATGCATGAAAATGTAATAAATTGTGATAAAAAATTTTTTTTCTGAATTTTGTCCTATTTGATCGATTCAAAGTTAAAATTACCATCATTTATTTATTTTTATGTCGATTTAAAGTTCTGATGTTCTGAAAATGAAGATGTATTTTATTTTTTTTTTCATTTTAAACACAAAAAAAAGTATCATCATATCATAATATGATATACAGAAAAAAAAAATATTAAACAGAATGCCAAACGATTGTGTATGGGAGCAGCTGTTTCCGATTTTTTGACACAGATACTGGTAATTTAAGTGAGTTTTTACTTTTGAGATAAAAAGTTGAAAGAATATTCTTTTATAATAACAGCAGTTGGACATTGAATTTAAAGTAATCATCAAAAAAAAATTATATGAATTTTTTGCAGCTTTAAATGAAATTTAATAATTTTTTAAATTTCTAGTTCAAACGAGTGACATCGTATTAAACTTGGTCATAACCTCAAAATATTTCTATGTGGCATGATCCGAATCAAAATGTTAAAAATTCTGCCATCAACTGTAATCCATGTTCAATGAACATATGCACAATTTTGATCACTAAACACTGAGACCGTTGTGTGCCTTCTCCATCAATCGTGATGAAATTTTATGGACATTGATTAACCTCATTTTCGTAATTCATCAAAAAAATTCAAATTTTGACCCAACTCATGTAGAGCGAGTACAAACCCAGATTTTATGTCCTTTTTACTCACTGAATTGAAATGTTAAATCAAAAATTAGAACGGCATTGAATATGAACATATGAAAATACTTGGAATTTCCACATTTCCCGCATATTTCATTTCCATCACTTAATTGAAAATTGTTTTACACGTGAGTTGTGTAAAAAAAATTGAAATGCAAATGTCATTTCACAGTAAAAATGTCTGGCATTGTCATAGAAACACATAATTCAAAAATTCATTTCATATTTTCAATATCCATGATGATGATGATCATTGTTTTATATGAAAAAAGAGGAAACTCAGAGTGTGAGACATTGAAAACCCCTAATTAGCATAAAAATGCTTGAAAATGAATTTCAACTAACATTGACATGTTAAAATATAAACAGAATTATTTTCAAAACCACCATTTTCTTAATTAAAATTTAATTTTCAAACCCACAATTCTCGTTCTCTCTCACTTATCGGAGACACACATTATTAAAATCTAATTTGGTTCATCTTCTAATCCAAATGCAAACATTAATTTTCCTTTTTTTTCCATTTCATATTCAAACCCATAAACAAGAGTGATGTCAGTGACATGTATCCATATAATTTATTATCATATGAAAATAAAATAACAACAAGAAGAGGAACATTTAAAACATGATCTAAACATATCATTATCACATATAATATTTATTTAAATGCATTTGGGCATTATGAGATGATGCATTCAGATGCAGATGAAACTGTTAAATTTATTTATTTATATAAATAGAGTAATAATTTTTTGAAATGAAATGAAATAAAATGAAAATGAAGACGAATGATAAATTTCTGTTTTTCAAATTATTATTTTTATGAGACGTAAACTGCTGTCAAATGTTCAGAGATTTAATAGACGGTGAGAGTTCAATGTGATATGAAAAGTAGATGAAGGACATGGTTTTGTCTTACATTTTATGATATAATTTCAAATTTTGTACTCATTTTATGGAATGAAAATCGTTGACTATGAAATTTCATTTTAACTTAAATTTAATCCTGAGGATTATCCGTGTAATTCAATTGAATCAACACTTGCTGTTATGTTTTTAGTTTATTTTCAGTGAAATGCGAAAAGTGAACTTTTTTGTTAAATTATCTCTTTAATGTGAATGAAATGATCAGATCAAAGTATTTGGGGCAAGTCACATTTTGTCTTGTTATTAAATTGTTATTTTTTATTTTTTTTTCTATTTACAAATAAATTTTTTTTGTTTAGTTTTTCTTATTTATTCTTAGTATTGTTGCTTCCATTAAATGCATATTACTAAGAAAATACGCTTTTGAGGACACTTCGCTTGTCTGTTAATCAATATTTAAGGAATATGGATCTGGAATCGTTACAAAAAAACTATACCATGAATTTGATCAGATTTTTAGAGAGAAATTTCACGATTATGAGAGAAATTGAGACAGAAATCAATGAGAAATTGTATTTTAATACGCCATTTTAAAGTAACGTTTTGCCAAAAATGCCAAAAATGCTGGAAATTCGACCTTTAACCGAACCTTAGGGTCTTTCAGTTCAATGAAGTGAGTATGTTTTTTGAGATTTTGAGAGAAACGAAGAGAGTCAGTAAAAAAATTTAAATGAAAATGCACTTTCATGCCCTATTTCAAAGTTAACGTTTCCCAAAATATATAGTTTTTTTCTTCTTAAGCAAGCATCTTGCAAGAAATATTGTTTTATTTTATTTTAAAATTATAGCGAAATATTAGAATGTTGACATAAATTGTTTATATTTGCATATTTATTTATTTGTTGTTTTATTATTCATCATATTTTATGCTGATTCGAATGAAATGCATTTGTGATGCAATTTTATGGTTCTGAGAAGTCATAAAAGATGACATTTAGATGATGTAATGAAAAATTAAGTTAAAATTCAACAAAATTGTGAAGTACGAGTCAGATCTTTACGTAGGATGGCTTAACTTTATAGTGACAGTTCGATCCTCGCTTGGACCATGTGATTTTCAAACATAAATGTCTTTTTTGGTCTTCTCAAGGCAAGTTACCGTCCACACAAAGATGTCAAATGCTTGAAATGACAGGAAACAAGCTTAGACCCTCTGATAATCGGAACGAGGATGCACAAAGGACATGACTGACAGTCTTCATGTCGACTCTCAAAGCCATCCTATGAATGAATTCACAGCATTTTCATGATTTTCTTTCCATTCAAATCAAAAATGCTCCTTCAACATTAAATTGAGATAACAATACACTAAATAATTCAAAATCCAAAGATATTATCAATTAATTACCCAAATTAAGAACTTTAACCCAAATAATGATCAATCAATGTAAAGTTGTAATAAATAATTTATATCAGAAAAACTTATTCGAGAACACGAACACAAATTCCTTTTAATAAAATATTTTATTTATGACTTTATTTCTATTGATTTTCAACATTCCTTAAGCTAATAAATATAAAATACAAACAAATATCTTATACGTTATATGGTTTTTATATTAAAATGTATATTTTCCAGGTAAATTTTTTGCCTTATCATAATATTACAGCAAGTCTTACATACATGTGAGATATGAAGGGAAAAAGTAAATATATTTTATGGGATTTTATTAAAATTCGAGTAAAGGAAAAGTGTTTTTACATGTTCACTCGATCCAATGAAGTGTGTTTTTGCTGCTAATATGCTTTGATAGGCCTTAAATTATTTAGTCTTATATCAAACACACACACACACACATTCGTTTCTTTTCTCTTTACTCGTTCAAAAAATGTTGTCCTATTAACAAAATCAAGGACTAGGTTTTCTTGGAAAAAGTATTTAATGCTTTGTACTTTTTTTTCTACTTCTACATAAAAGTAAAAGAATAAGAAAAGGAAATTATGAGACAATCAGTGATGCGAGTGAAATATTTAAGGAGATATTTTAGGTTAAAATTTTGTGCTTGAATGTTCAAATCAGGCGAAAATAAAATTCCATTGAATGACACAAAAAAGTAAAATAAAAAGGAAAAAATAACAATTGCTTTGTGCTTTTTTCTCTCTTTGTGACAAAAAAAAAAGAAAGGCAAAAAATTTGGGACAAACACGTGCCTCACGCACACACACACACACACACTGACACAACATCTTTGAAAATGAAAATGATTTTCCTCTAAGACTTTAATTGTTTTCAGATTTTAACCTACTTTTGAAAATAAATTACGATGAAAATGGGTTAAATACCTTAAATAGCATTTTATGATGAAGTTTCACCTTATCCCATAAACACATAACACAACATAAATAAAAAGGAAAAACAATGAAACACACAAATTTTTGTGAGATTAATGAAAACAGCTGACACAAGTGGAAAATAATTCGCTTCAAGATTTATTACATTCAATTAAATAAGTTTTATGATGTTGGCTAATTACATAAAAAGGGGGCATTAAGTTGAATTGGAATTAGAAACGTGAGATGTTTCCTTGTAATAAACTGTCACAAACACACACGCACACACATGAATGTATTTGCAAATGAAAAGAAGAAAAAAAACAAAAGGAATGGGAAAATAATATTAATAATTATAATGGGAAAAGAATTTAATATTAAACAATGACAAGTGAAATTATTCGGAAATGAAAATTAAGAAAACAACAAACGCACACGTCTGAGTTCCTTCGCATCAAAAGTAATTCAAATTACTTAAAAATTAAACAAAAGTCTTAAAGTTAAACACATTTTTATTCATTCACATGAGGGAAACAAAAATAAAGCGATGTGATAATGAAAAGATGATTATATTTTTATTTTTCTTTCCTTATAAGAAGGAAAAGAAAGCTTACAAGGAAAAACCATATAAATAAAATGAGAATTTTCGTTAAGAAAAACATTAAAAGTGATTCAAAATGTTTTATTATTGTTATTATTATGTGTTTATGTTTCGAGACATCCATGTGCATAAAAATGATAATGGCTTTTTTTAAGTGTTCCTTGGCACTGATCTTCAACTCGTGGAAATTTTCATATTTTTCACTTCATTTAAATAAAACGAAATTCATTTCCCATGACTTTGAAAGCAACTGCTTGCTTAATTCATCCATGGCAAAGATACATCGAATGATTTATGAGTAAAAGGAGAATTTATTGTTTACATTTGCTGAGATCAGTTTAAGTTTGTGTATATATTTTTGTGTTGTGTTAACTGAGGATTTCATTACGATCTTTCATTTATGAAATGAATCGAGTGAGGAAAATCTTTTTTTTTAGAATTAAGGTTCGTGGTACATATTGAGTGATTTTAAATGATAATTTTGATGTTCTTTTGACGTTTTGGTTATATGTCAAATTTAATTGTCAAAGTGATTCAACTGTCAAAGTGACTTAAATGTCAAAATAAATGAAATGTCAAAGTGATTCAACTGTCAAAGAGATTCAAATGTCAAAGTGACTTAAATATCAGGGTAAATCAACTGTCAAAGTTATACAACTGTCAAAGTGATTCAAGTGTCAAAGGGATTCAATTGTCAAAGTGACTTAAATGTCAAAGTGAATCAAATGTCAAAAGGATTCAATTAAAAAAGTGACTCTACAATTAAAGGGTTTAAAATGTCAAAGTAATTTAACTGTCAATGTATCAGATAATTCTATCAAATTTGAGTTTTCAGAATAATCGTTTTAACTTTGCATTGAGCTCTCATTCCATTTTCCCATTTTTATATATTCTATATATTTTCTTTTATTAACTTTACTTTTCAGAAGAAAAACCTTTGGCACGTGTTCACGATCATCATATTCAAACATTAAAGAAAGTGAATGTCTTTCATCCTAATAAAGCCATTATTCCATGCCATTCTTCACAGTTCAACGACTTGTTAAATTTTTTTCTTATCTTTTCAAATCCTACGAACTTCAAAAAAAAATATAATTCAACAGTTGAAAAGATAAAATTTTTCATAAAACATAACTTTGAAATGAAAAATAAAAAAATATTTATTTTAATTCCACTCATATTTTTCTAAGGTAGAATAAAAAATGATAAAAAAAAGAACTTTTCTAATGATTTCAATCTTTTTCATTTCAAACAAAAAAAAAGTGAATGAAAACTCGACAAAAGAAAAACATTCATCCATTTAAAAGTAATGAAAGGAGATTAGCGTGAAAATAAAATAATAAAAGTTACCTCATCTGGAAGAAGTCTCAAACTATTTTCCCTCAATTTATTTTCAAATGCAAACTGAATAAGAAGTAAAAAAATTTTAAACCATTTTCTCATTATTAATTGACTCGTTTCCATCTCCCAACCTGTTATTCGCAAATAACAACTAACGTAACATGCCTAATTGAATTGATAATCTAATTATTTTTTAACTTCAATTTCTCATCTAATTTAATGTGTTTTTTTTCTCTTTTACAGTACTTTAACTGCTGATGATGTTGAATTATCGTCAATATTAGCTCATAATACGGTAAGTACATAAAATACTTTAATTGTAAATAATTAAACATAAATTTTGTCTTGCTTTTTTAATGATTTAAAGCCCGATTCATTTAAATTAGTGATTTGGACATTACAATACTTTGCATTGTATCTGATTACCGCTCATTAATTTGGATTTTTATTTGTCATGTTTGAGTAAAGAAAAAAAGGATTTAAATGATTTTTTTTCATCTGATTAAATTTCATGACCTTAAAAATTCGGATTTCAAAAAGTAAAGTTACGAAAATACGAAAACAATTGGTTTTAAGTATAAATTTAAAGGATAAAACCATTGAAATAGAAATTATTATGAAAAGACAATAAAAAAAGGACACTTTTTTAATTCATGACATTAAAATTCTTCTATTTTGCTTATAAAAATCTGATTAGATGATTTTTTTATTTGTATTTTAACTGGATTTTTATCTTTTATTGTAAAAATTAGACATTAACTGATGATTGTTCTTCTTTAGTCCATTTTTGACACATTTCTGGTTGAATTGATCGAAAATGACATTGATATGACGTCTGTCTGTCAGGTCACACATTTACAATAAGCTTGTATGGAAAATTTGTATACAAGGAGCAAATTCCAGAATCATAGAATTTTTTTAAAAAAATATGAAATTTTAAAAAAAACACAAATTTTTGAATTTCCAAAAATTCATTGAAATTTTTTCATTGAAATTGAATTCGATCCCGGAAAATGAGCTTTTGTATCTCGTTCACGATCACAATTCTCCATTTTTTAACATTTTCACTCCATTTAAAAAAAAAAAGAAAAGGGTTTTTCATATAAATTGTTTTTGTATTAAAGCAATAACAAAATCGACACCTTTTTCAACACATTTTTGTGTTTTTTTTGATTCCCCAAAAAAAACCATAACCAACAAAACGAAAAAGTTTGAATTGGAAATTTAAAACTTTTTTAACAAATTAATTTAATTTATTTTTTTTTTAATTGTTGTTATTTCATATTTTTTTTTCCTTGGATGTGGTTTAACCAAAATGAGCGTGTGCCAAAATGTGTGGAATCTTCTTTGATTTGAGTGCATTTACAGACCCATAAATTATTGTTAATTTAATTAAATTAATGTTTTATTTGAATAAATTTTTGTATTTTATGAACTTTTTTTTACATGCAAAATGAATTTTAATAACACCAATTTGTTGTGTTGATTCAAAAATTTAGAACTGCACAAATTAAGATGATTCAATTAAGTAAAGTTTGCTAAATTTAATTAAATTAAAAAGTATGAATTTAACTTCTTCTATGGGCATTGGACTGGAATCACCCTGATTTAAAATTAAAAAAAATAAAACAGTTATAAGGAGAGGAATTTTGATTCGTTTTTGTTCTGAATCATTGGAGATGGCATTTCTGGACCATGCACCTGGGTCACCTTATACAAGAGAGTCAGACGGTGAATTTTTGAAAAAAAAATCATTTCAAGGTCACATGAAACATTTTTGAATGAATTTAACAAGTTTTTTTCCTGCACTTTACAACAACGAACTTAAATTAACGATTTCTACTAATTTTAATAAAATTCATGTTAAAGCCTCATTATCATGCATGAATCATGTTAACATCCCCTTAAAAAAATTCCTTGAATTCATAACACTCATAATAATGATAAAATGTAACGACATCAGCCGTTTATCTAAATTCAAATTAATGGATGCGTCATGTTATTTGTTATCATGCAAAATTTAATCGTGCAAACGCCTATTCCTTTGTTAAATGTTTCCTTTCAACTTTCCAAAGAATCATAACAATACACAATTCATTGGCAATTCAAGTCACAACAACAATCCACAGTGTAAATGAGCGCGCATGGTCAATACCCAAATTTTCTTCTCTTCATACAAATTGTAATCCAAAATAAAATGAAACAACTGTAGTTGAATCGACACAGAGAAAATCTTTGTTCAAATGCATGAGATACAAAAATAACTTGATTGAGTGAATGAGAGAATTTCAACCTACACGCGCGCACGAATATGCACGATGAAAATATATATAAAAATTTTATCATTCAAAGTTAGTTACCTTTGTACATTGACATTGCGCGTATCCTAGTTATATTTTTAAATTATATCGTGACTCCATCAACCAAAAAAAAAATATATAAATATGTATAAAAATAATCATAACACTTAAAGTAAAAATATGAAATGAAATAAAAGAATAGAAAAAAAGAACAAAATAATAATAATTTACCATATTAAATGTAATTTTCATTTCACTTTTCCTTCATCGTTATGAGTTGAAAAGATCATCTACGTCACATATTGGAGTCATGTTTACTTGAAGAAAATTTCATTTCAATGAAAATTATGAAATTTACAAATGAAAATTATTGAAAAATGAATTAAAGTGCAAAAAATTACTTAAAACATGTCAATTCCTGGATATAACCACCGATTTTATTCAGAAAATATTGATTTCAACTAATTTATTGTGAAATTTTTCCTTTTATCATACATTCATACACACACACATACACAGTGTATGTAATATATACGTAATATTGTGAAAATCTTATCAAAAAAATAATAATTAAATGAAAATTTTGCATATCAATGACAAGAAAAATCACAAAGATATGATATAATATTATTAGATAATAACCGATGCATATCAAATCACAACAACAAAAAAAGAACCGTGAATGTAACAAAGTATAAAAAAGCACTTCAATAGTAGAACAAAAGTGTGAGTGTTTTGTTTAAAAATACAATAATTGACTCTTTACAATTAAAATTCTATTAATAAATTGAACACAAAAATTAGATCAATACGTTAACCTTTACACAAATACACGGAATACAATTCTGCACTTAATTGAAAGAAAAAACAAAAAAACTAGAAACAAAAAATTAAGAGCTGTACTTAAAACTGAGTGCAATATGATACTTAAAAAAATTTAAATTAACGAACATCGATATAACCTTTAAAAAAAATTAAAAATTACAAAAAAACGAGGTAGAGTGATTAGCAACAACAGCAAGAAAACGATTCAAACGGCTTAAAAGTATAAAAAAAAATACTTATTCAGAGCACATTAACTGCCTTTTTCTTCCCACATTTAAAATAAATTATATAGATTATCATTCTCATTATTAGCTTAAGAATACTTAAAAATTGATTTTGTATTAGCAACACATTTGACCAATATACACAAATCCATGTGCTAATTTTAAAATAAATAAATAATCTGTATTCATTGCATTGGTGCTAAAATTGAACCGAAAATTTCCATTTAAATACGAATTTCATTTAAACATTTAAGGGAATTATATCCAAAATCCACATACTGAACTATAAAAGGGATTCTGTGATCTTATTTCATGTGTTTTTGGCGTAAATATTCAACGTACATATTGAACTGAAATAAAACAAGAACAGAACAAGAGAGTTGATGACACCTACAAAACAGTGTACAACCAAATAAATAGGTGATGAAATCTCTTGAATTTTAAGTTCAATGGACATTTGTTTCGATATAAAATAATAATAATAATAATAACATAAAATACATTTAAATTATAAATAAAAAAAAAAGTAAAAGAGAGACAAATTTGAAAAGTAGGTGATAAAATACTGCATTGAAAGGCGGAAGCAGGTCACTAATGCAACACAATGTTAAAGGTTAGTTGGCAAATCTAGTTTAATCTCTCTGTGTGTGTGTGTTTGTGGAAATTAAGTGTGATTAATGTGATATTTAAATTTCTATGAGCTGAATTTAAATGAAATTATTGGTGTTAATGTGATGACTGATGATGGATTCAGTCGAATTAGTTGAACACGCGCTGCGGTGCTAGGACTATGCTTGGGGTTTCTTGACAACTTTGTAATGAGACTTCGGTGATCATTTTCAGGATCTAAGTTGACTCTACTGTAAGAAAAAAAAGCTTAGACCAGGCACGTGATCCCAAGCACCATGGCCGTTGATTAGGCTCAGTCTCTTTAAAGAGATCCTGTCCTAAAAACTTTATTAAATGACTTGCTGGAGATTCCTTCTCAGGAATTTCAGCCATCTCACTTTGGAATTCATTATTTTCTGAATTGCATCAAGGCCCTATTCTTCATATTTCTACAAATGAGGTCCCTGCTCACCTTCAATTCGTCATTACCTCTTCTGGAATCCAACTGGCTTTTGGTTGAATGAATGATTTCATAACACGTAGGTATCGTGGGTTCGTGTCTGCTACAAGAAGGCTCACATGCCTTGAGTTCTTCAATGACCTTGAGCAAAAAATTTCATCCGTTAAATCTCATTAACCAAAAAAAAATAATAAAGTTTGATCGCTACCTTCAAAAAATCAAACAAAAATGTCATCATTAGAAAATCAAATTAAAGTTCATCACTTTTACCTTCAAAGACCAATTAAAACACAAATAATTCATCCATTTAAACAAGTACTAATAAAAAAATACACAATTTTCTTACTTGACTACACATGTGAAGACCTTTTTTGTCTTAAACCCATAAAATATAATGTTAGACATTATAAATTTCAAGAGCAAAGGTTATGAGGCATGATGTACCTTTTAATTTAACATTTATTACACCTCACATTAATTTTTATTTACAATATTTCTTTTTTATTTTATTATATACATTTATTTATTCATTTATTATTTTGACTTTAATTCATATTCTCACGTAAATAAAACAAAAGTGAGTGAATAAATGAAATTTTGGCTAAAAATACAGAGAATATGAGAAATTTTCATACAACATTCCGGTCAAATTTTATTTCCGTTTTATTTATTTTGTATTTTATTTTTGTTTTCATGCAATGTTTTTAATTAATAAATATTTGATGAATGAATGACCACTTTTTTGACCGAAAAAATTAAATTACGATTATTATTTTAGCTCTTTCCTTGCCAGAAGCTTCATTTCAACACTTCGATGAATGAAATTCGTATAAATTTCATGGAAAGTTTTGAGTCAAGGAGTTAAAATTCCTTTATAAACGTTATTTTTGATTTAAAACAGTATTTTCATTTTAAAATCATTTTTTCATTGATTTTCTTGATATTTTAAAGGTCCGGAAAGGGCTAACATGTATTTCAATGAAAACGTTGAATGAGATTCTTATAAAAATCGTTATTTGTTTAATTTCGCAGAAAATTTCATCAATTCATAAACAATTACAGGTATTTTTTCTGTTCTTTATTGAATATTTTACCTCAATATTTCAAGCCAAGAATTTAAGAAAAAAAAAAAATGTATGAACTCAATTAAAAATTTCATCGAATATTGAACTAGCACACACTCCATAAAAGAAGAGTTCGTTTCTAAGCAAACAAATGAAATTCAATCTAATTTTTATTTAATTTTATTATTATTTTAAATGAAGAAAGAAAAAAAATCCAATCAATTTTACTTCCTTATACTTTTATAAACAAATATTAATCATCGTTTTTAATTGAAATAAAGAAAAAATAATATCATCGAGACAAGGAAAATACGTGTTTTTTTCTCTTAAAATTACATTGAAAGATTAGAAACAACATTATAAGTTGCAAAAATTAAAATTACACTTAAACGTTCAATAACTGTATCAAAATAATTGAAAAATTTATCACTGCTGCCTTATATTAAAAATTATTATTATTATGAATGAAAATGTATTTTTTTTTGTCTTCAAACAATGGATGTTAATTTAATTTAATTAAAAGTAAGTTAATAAAAATCTTGAACTTGATGATGTCAAAGATTGAACTGTGATTGTATGGAAACATTTTAAAAATTATATTAAAAAAAATTGAAAATCGTAATCATGAAATGGTGGATAAAAGTGCATTTGGTCCCTTGACATGAAATCCGATGAGTAGATTCTAACCCCAGAAATGATAAAACCGGGTATTTTTGACCAAAAGTGTGAGTTTAACCCATCTCAGTCGAGTTCAAGGGGTCCTTAAGGCCCATGATCCTTTGAGGGATATTAAAATCTTAATTTTGGTTATAAAAGGCTCTGAAATGTAATAAACATTTGCAATGTCGCTCATCTTAGGATATTTTTTCATATTCAAAAAAAAATTTCACATTAACATTCAAAGGGTTAACTCACATAAAAATTTATCAGTAATATCGATCCAAATCACATACAAAAAAACATTTCATGTCAAACACATGTTTAAAGTTATCTTTCTTATAAATGTAGCTACAAACTGATTTTTGTTCAGATAACGCAACACAAAATTCATAATCAGCAACGACACAAATAAAGTAATTCGGCTTTGACATAAAAAATAAGACATAAAAATTCAAATAAAAATTGTGATCTTAATATTAAATTTTTTTCTTGTACCTAAAAATGTTTCGTAGTAACAATTTCAATTCAATCAGTGACTCACTTGATGATTTCAGTAAGAATAATTGAACTCTAACCGGGAACTACGGATGTGACAAATTACTTCATTTAAATTTCTTCAACAATCAACAATACAATTGATTGTTTTTTTCATTGTAATGGGACCACCATTGCAATGATGCATTTTGATTAAATTAAAAAAAAAACTTAGCAAGAATCTTTCATTTGAGCAAAATTCAACGAAAATCATCCAGCACGAGTTTATCATGATATTCCTGAAGCTAAGGGTTCAAAGGGTTATTTTTTGAAAATTCAAGGAATGTGTGTGCAATTTCATCAAATTGAATGTTCACACTTGAAAAGGAGAGAAAAAACAATTGATGATGATGAAATGAAGCCACTCAACCTCTTTATATCAATCAGAATTAAGAATTATATCACTTTGATGATTCAATTTGCACGATGCTATCAGTAATAATTTATCATATAGATGTGCAAAAACAAAAAAAAAATCATTTTAAATTAAATCAAAGTCCATCTGTTTCGAGTTAAGTGAGTGAATTCGAGTAATTAGTTCAAAATGTACGAGGAAATGCAATAAATTGTGCATTGATTTTATAATGAGTTTAATTGATTGACAAATATTTGTGCGGAACTCGTCATTTTAATTACATTCAACGTGATTTATGGATCACGAAAGTCAAAATTTTCGAGTACGCGAGTGAATTTCTGGTGGCATAAATTTTTGAGAGTCATTTAAACTTAATTTTACCTTACCTTGATCTAATCGTAACGCTTATCATTTTTATATTTTTCTAATTATTTGAGTTTGAATGATAATCAATAAAAAAAAAATAAGACAATAAACAATAAAAATTATTTTTATTGATCTCTCGTTGTATTTCATGCGGTAATACAACAAATATCTCATCGCTTCAATGAAACTCGAACAAATGTCAATCAAGAGCATTTTTTACATGAAAACAATGATAAAAAAAATAAAGTAATATCATGACAAGATACTATTTTAAGTTCTATCACATTGAGTATGTTGAATTTCAATCCAATTGTGTCATTTTTTAAGTACACTGTAAATTAAAATGTGCCTGGGCACTAAATGCGGACTAGACAAGTGACCATGAATCGTGAAGACATTCACTTTCATAAAATCTTCCTGGAATCGCCACGGCTCCAGGCCTTAAGCATCAGACCCCGTTTGCCCAGGGTAGAGTCAATTTTGCGTCACATTTTCAATTTACAGTGCATTGTATCATGTCACAATATCATAAAACACAATTGTCTACTTCAAATGATGAAGAGGAATTCCCTTTTTTTCATTCATTCAAACAAAGAGCAACAATGAAGTGTAAATTGAACTATTTTATTTTATTTTAATCCTTTTATTTTAACTTTACTTTTGAAACGGAATTGTCTGATATAAATTTCAAAACAAATATCAAAAGAGAGAGACAACTAAACAATAAACAATGCAATGTAAAATACTCCTTATTTCAATGACACAACTCAAATTCCTTCCTCTTTGAATATTTGTGTGTACATGTGAGATATGATAAGAATTTTTACAGACAAATAATATTAAAAAAAATGACAAAATATGTAAAGAATGCATTCTATCAACAATTTGCATTTCAATGATAAAACTTATGACAGATGAACGTCTGTTATGTTATTGTTTGAGCTGATGTTTCACGATTTTGAGGCGTATTGTTTTTTTTTGTATTTTACTTTTAAATTGACTTTATTCTTTGTTTATTTAATAAAGCTGTTTAATTTTGTTTTATTATTGAATTTATTATCAGTTCAAATGACAACAGAACAGAAAAAAAAACAGTGCAATATGAATAAATAATAAATATGTTGAAAAAAAAGAATGTTAATTGGTTATGGCGTTCATGAACTTGTCTCGATGTTCTGATATGATGAAGATTTTTAAAAAAATATATATTTGCTTTATTGAAAGCTCTCAGGAAAAAACTCGTATCACATATGAAGCATCCATCACCGAAACAGGGCATCACCATCCTCGAACTTTCCTCTTATAAAATTCAATGATTCATGAAAACAACAAAACCGCATTTTAGTCTCATTTCTATTTGTTTTTTCTTTGTATTTTTTTCCTTATTGTTCTCACTCACATGTGAATCAGAGTGAAGTGATGTTAGGATAACATATTAGTACACTTAGTTACATGCGGTGCCTTTTAACCTGATTCTCTTATTATAACATTAAATAATAAAAGAATAAAACTTATTTGGATCTCCATTCAAGCGGCAACACAACAGATAATTTCTTGAGGTTAATGTCCTATGCTTTTTTTTTGTAGTTTTTATTAATACATTACCTTTTCAAATATACGTCATATCCAATTCAACCCTAAGTTTGAATGGAGTACGAACGAGAGTATGTAAACGAATCCTTACAATTTTGTTAAAAGTAAATAGTTGAGTTGAAAGGAAAAAAAAAGTTTGTATCGATTTTTGGTCTCACATGTTCTGAAATGTTGTAAATGTTAATGGATGTTTGTTTTCTTATAAATATTTGATGTTAAATTTCTTTTATCCTATGAAGAATGTTTCATTTCATATCGTAATCATGATGCTACTACAACACATAGATTAGTAGTTTAATTATGCATGTTATCTCAAATGAAACGTCTTTCATGCTTTATGTACAGAAGATTATGAGTTAAATCTTCATCTTTAATAGTTATCTCTAAAGCTAAATGCTAATAAAGACTCTGATTATACAAAAGAATGAAAGAAGTGTTTCAAATTAGAGATAATGCACTAAACAAACACACGAAATGGAAATAAAGTTCATTAACATCTTTTTTTTACTTTAAAATATACTAACTTTGTTGATTCATGGCCAAACCAGCGTGTATTCACGAAATGAAATGCACTTAACAAGATTTTATTACCTTTTTTTGTAATAGTTACTTATTTGAAACAAAAATTTCATATCATAAACTTTTTTGTTGTAATAATAATAATAATAACACACTACACACGCACCATAAAAAAATAAAATTAAAATAAAAAAAAGAAAACAAAAAATGCATCGTGACGTCTATCTAAATTACTAAATAAATTGAAGAAGACCGAACATGGAACTTAAAAAATATTCATCATCGTATTAAATTACATAATTTTCACTTTGTCCGGTGCACACACACACTCACACACAGATACCGTTGAGTTATGTATCGTATTATGATAAATGTGGTGTAAAATGGAAAGAAAGAAGAAGAAGATAAGTAACATAGGCTAGACAAGTAAGGTTGAAGTTACCGTAATAATAATAGTAAATATTGCTATTCAAATTGTTTGTAATCCGATCGTGTATGGTGATTTTCATTGAAAAAATGCGATTTTTGTCATGGTTTAAAGTCGATGTTACTTTAAATTGCATTTAAGATAAGTGAATTTAAACTGCCTGAGAAATTTTTTTCTAATTAGATGCACGAAAACGCCTCATAAGAGACTCCTAAAGCTGATCGAGTGACGTTAATGTGTGTTTTGAATAACTGACAATTCAATTCAAATCCAGCAATCGTTCGGTAAACTTCAGATTAAAGTCCTCACGTTACGAGAAGGGTTCAATTCACAATGCATGCATTTTAGAAAAAAATTTCGTTGAATTCTTGGCTTCTTTGTTCAAAAATGCACTTTCATGACTCTCATCTACGCACAACTCTTTCATACTAACATTCAATTTAACATTAAACCGGCTAAAAATATTTGTAAATATACATAAAAGTATCACACACATAACTCGAAGGTATGCAAGCTTAATTATGTGAATGTTGCATTCCCTTGAAGCGCATCTGTGAATAGTCAAACACTCTCTTGATGATGACACACAATACGTATGATGACAAAAATGTACTAAAAACGATACAAAAATCTTTTCTTTTTCACTTTTTACTTTTAAAATAATAATAATAATCATAAAATTGAAAATGAAAATCATTAAAAGAAGGAAGTGTCACTTTTTAGTTGTAGTGAGACACATCTTTTCACAACAACTCATTTGAAAATTTAGTCTATTTTTGTTTATGTTTATTTTTATTTTTTCGTAATAGTAACATGACAACTACACAATTAAATGAAACGGTGTGGAATGTTGCTCATGATGATGATAATAATAATAATAATACTTAAAAGTAAAGCATGTGTGTGCATCATTTTTGTGTTAGTTGTCGTCTTTGTTTTGTTAAGTAAGAAAAATATGCAGACAGAGAATGTGTGATGCTAATGGGTGTAAAAAGTTATGAAATTTTCACAACTCGATGGATTTACATTTGACACAGATAATTCTGAATAGTTGTCATATGAATTTTTCCGTTACGCATTGAACGTGTCCCATAATCAAGTGAGTTGATTCGAAGAAAACATGGAATATGGAATTTCGACTGTCCAAGATAAGAAATTTACACGCTGAAAAGCACCCTCAGTACATGCTTAAACGCGAATGTCCACAATTCACGAAGGGCTATTCAAACGACCTCGTTTTCGGAGCTAATCATCTTACACAATAAGACATTTTCAGCTCACAGTGCAAAAATCCCCTTAACTTATCGCATCATTCCAATATTTTGAATTTTTGCGATAATTCTAAAAAAATTTCTTAGATTATCCGTGTTCGATAAGACTGTTGTCGCATTACGACAATGACCACTTAAGATAACCAACCGATTTATTTTCCATCCAATTACGATTCAATGATTTTTTTCATTCCATTTAATCAATAAAAAAATTCTTAGTAAACTCTGACAAAAGTAATAAAAAAAATGAAAATTCATTGTCACTCCGCTAAATTTCAGAGAAAAGTATCGTAATTTTCCTCTAATATCGATATTTTATCAATAATAATTATCAAAGGTAAACTAAAATGTTATCGCACAAAGTTTACATTCAATACAATGAAATACAAATTGAAATTGAAATAAAACCTTATCACCTCTTGATATTGTTTGATTAAGACAAGAACTTATTTATTTGTTGTGAGTCAATCAATCGGTGTGGTTGGTATTCGATCATTTTTCCATCTTACATATTGCCAAGTAATGATAATAAAAATATCGATTAAAAATTCAAAAGATTATCATTAAATCGTACCCGGATTTAGTAAAAAATTTTATAAAATGCATTTATCACTTCAGTTGACACCTACAATCAATGAAACGTAACGTAAAATGTCCAAATAATTCACGTTTCTTGAGTACATTTTGAAACAAAACAAAAAAAAATTATAATTTATAACAAAATACTTTCAACAACTTTAATTTTTATACTAATCGTAATAATAATAAATTGATCATACAATTGAAACGCGTACTCTACATAAAAAGTACTTACAAAAAAAACAAAATATTGAGTGCATTCCATTTAGGGCGGTTAAAAATTGCTTGAAGGCATTTGTAAATTATACCGGCGTCTAATATCTTCCATAAATGATTGGTAATTCATTATACTTAAAATAAAAAGTAAAAGAAATAATTTAAATTTTACTATTTTTTTTTAATTGTTATTCAATACACACGCGAGCACATACACACACACACACACGCACATACGCATAATAAAGGAACACGTTTTACATGCTAATTATGTATCTGTTTAAAAATAATCATTAAAAGAGCCAGACGTAACAAGTGTTATTGAACTTTTAAATTTAAATTTTCAAGACAATGCATTAAAAATTAGTTCAAATCCAAAAAAATTAATGACACGTTGTATTTTCTTATTTTTCAATTGCAGCCTCTTCAGATGCGTGCTGTGTCTAGTCCTGCACTTACCGAGGGACCACTTGATGAACCAATTGTAACGTCTGCCCAACAGCAACAACTCCAACAAAAACGTCACTCCAATAGTAATAGTAGTAGCAATAGAAAAGAATTAGATGCCAAACAGCAACAAATCCATTCTGGTTAGTAACTGAAAAAAAAATATTTTTTTTTTGATATGCAATATTACATGAAAATTTCATTTTACAGCTACCTCGGCTAGTGTACTGCAAAAATTCAAGAAAACTTTTTCACATTTTCACAAAAGTAGTGGCAGTAGTAGTAGTGGCAACAGTAGTATAAAGACATCGGTGTGGGTTCCCAGTGTGATAACTGATAATGGGAATGGTGAAGATCTGCTGGAAACAAAACACAGGTAATGTGATTAAATTCAATTTAAATTTTCCCCAATAACTTTATTTTTAATATGACTTTCAGATTCGGTCCATTAGTGTGGCGTACAAGTAAGGAGCGTAAAAAGACAAAGATTCATCGTCGTGATAAATGCAATAGTGGTGATTCTGGAATTCAAGTTGAGTTGGATAACGATGAATTAACTGTGACCACAACAAATTATGTGCCTGACAACATGGAAACTTCATCTCCATCACCTCGTGTAGTACGTAGTGGTTCGACAAAGTCAAGTAATGCCTCACCGGTGCCAAGTCGGGCGCCAATTAAAGTGAGAACAAGCAATAAAGAGGAAGAAATTGCAACAACAACTACTCTGAGTATGCGTTCCTTAAGCCAACCAACTGGATTGGATAGAATTTCATCGTCACGAAATAACCATCATCATCATCATCACAACAATAATCGAACGGATGATGAAGTGTGCAGTGATACAGACAGCATCTCATCGACAACCAATGAAACTGATTCCGTTACACCGGTACGTACTAACAACAAATCAACCGAAAAAGAAGTTGATCCGGAAGTGGTGGGTGAACAACCATGTTATGCCGAAGTGTTGTACAATTTCAAACCAGGTGGTCCTGAAGAATTACCGCTGCAAAAAGGTGATTTAGTTGAAGTGATTAAAAAAGACACAGGTCCATGGTGGTGGGGACAAATCAAACTTGATGCTGTCATTGCAGCGTCAGTTGAAGGTCAAGCACCCTATGGATGGTTCCCAAAAGACTTTGTACGAATATTACCGAATTTCGTTAAGCCCCGAACTCCGAGAAAGCAATCACAACACATTTCAAGGAAACACCATCATCATCACCATCATAGACGGAGCAAGAGTCAAGATCCACAAGCAATCCATCATATGACAGAATCAGAGGATGATGACAGTGAATCTGAATTACATGTCCCAAATCTTGTCAATATCGTTCAAAATAATGGTGATGATGCCAAATGCACTAGTCAACAAACTAATGAAATTATGCGACAAAATGCAATTAAAGAATTAATCAATGCAGAGTCTGTTTATGTCAATTTACTTGAATCATTATGTACTGGGTATGTATTTTAATGTCATGTTATGAAATTTAGTAGATTTCAATTGAATTTAAATTTTAGATTCATTAAAACAATGCGTGAACATACCGAGATCTTCACAATAGAAAGTATTAACACAATTTTTTCAAACATTGAAAAATTATGGAGCTTTCAACAGACTTTCTTACAATCATTGAAACAATCTGTACCAAATAACCGAATTGGAGAAGTCTTTCTTGAATATGTAAGTCCAAATTTAATTCAATTTTGAGTCACATCGCTAATTTCATTTCAATTCAATTTAAAGCAATCTGCTTTCATGGTGTACTCAACATACTGCAATTCATATCCTCGAGCACTTATAGAACTAGAAACATACACTGGGAACAAAGAAGCTCTACAATTATTGGAAAAGTGAGTGAATTTAAAATTATTTCTAAATAAATGAGTTTTTACATTTTTTTTTGTTACAGTTGCCGTTTATCAACGAATTTACCTGAATTACCGTTATCAGCACATTTACTTGCCCCAATTCAACGAATTTGTCGATATCCGCTCCATTTGAGTGAGTTGGTCAAATACACACCAAATCGTCGTGAAATTATTCTTTCAATGGATTATCGCAACATGACCAAATCCGAAATTGAGACAATAGACTGTCGTGAAATTTTCGAAGTAGCCTTAAATGCCATGAAAAAAGTCACGGAAATGGTGAACGAGGGTAAACGGCATAGTGAGTACTTGTCACGCATTCAAGCACGTTTTGAGAATTTCCAAGGACCAAGTATTAATGTTCACAGTACACGATTATTCCTACAAACAGATGCCATACGTATGACACCCAATTTATGGAATAACACATACACCTTGTTCCTATTTGATCGCCAATTGATTTATTGTAAGAAAGATTTGCTGAAACGTACCAATTATATCTATAAAGGCAGGATATTTTTGGATAATTGTCGCATCTTGAATCTCCCTGATGGAAAAATGTTTGGTGTGACATTGAAAAATGCCCTCAGAGTTTATTGTGATTCACGTAACAAGTGGTTTGATTTTTGTTTCCGCAGTAATAGTAGTAAATTGAGATTTTTGAATACATTGTCAGCTGAACGTCAATTCTGTGGTGAGAGTTTATTTGTATCAGAATTAGCTGGCATGGATGAAGACAATTTCTCAGATCGTGAATATATTTCCGATAACAATGATGATAATAATTCGGATATGCTTCAACATTTAAATCACCATCATCATCATCATCGTAATGAAAGACCGATTGATGTTGAAACAACATCCGAAAGTAATTCAACAAATAATGATTCGTCTCCAAGTAAACCAAATAGCTTAAATAGTGATACACTTCCGAAAAAATCACGAAAACTTTCCAAAGAAAATGTCCCAAACAATTATCATCAAGAATTTAATAGTAATTCATTGGGACGTGGTCGTCGGTTAGGAAATTGGTTCCGCAAGTCCAAAAGTACCAATAGCACACCCTCACATAGTCCAACACACGCAACAGGACCAACACAACCCACAATGCTGCTCAATAGTGAATCCTCCTCGTCCCAAAGTAACTCCAGTCTTAATCTTAAACAGTCAAATAGTCTTCCGTTAGGTCAAATTACCACAAATGGAAAAGTGAAAAATGGAGGAGGCAAGGATATTCTCACTCCATCACCATTACTTTCTTGATGAGGTTTTGAACGTAGCTTTATATAAACAAAAAATTAAAATAAAATAATTAATAAGAAAATGTCCTAACTAAAGTATTTCGAAAAATCTTTCTGTTAAATGGGAAGAAATTCATGTTTTATAATTTTTTTTCCTTATCAAAATCAGTTTTTAATTTTAATTGTAATTATATTTTAATTTTGGAGCATAACTTAATATTTTATAATTTAAACGTATTATTTAATAATCATAATTTATAATAACCAGCTTTGATTAAGTTAAAATTTTTAATTTGTAATAAAATTCTTTTTTAATTAAATTAAAATTTTTAATTTGTAATAAAATTCTTATTGTATTCATATTTTGTCTTTTTATTTCATCAAAAAAATTTTAATTCAAAAATTGAAAGAAAACGCAACGAATTTTTTTGAATTTAAAATTTTTATAAGGAACGTTCATAAATCTAATTTCATAATATTGAAATTAACCCTTAACTGAGAGGAAAAACCTGTGAAATTAGGTAAATTTTTTTATAACCCTTCGTTTCCTACTTTTGCAAATTTGTGTTTCAATGAATGAAATAAAGGTTTTTTAAACATGGAGCTTATTAAGAATAAATTGATAATTTTAACGAAATTTAAATTAATTAAGCATGAAATGAATGAAACTGCGAATTTATTAACAATTTTCTTTGATTTCAAACTAAATTTAAAAAACTAATATTTAAAAACGCAACATTGCATCTAACTTAAAAGCAAATTAGTCATGAATTTATTTTCAAATTTAAGGGAAAAAAACATAAATAATTAGAATTGATGTCTAAATAAAATTACTATTAAAAATTAACAAAAAAAAATAATGATTATCGGTAGTAAAAATCATTAAATTATAACTTTTGAAAAAAAAAACATAAAAAAAAATTGAAATATTATTACATAGCAATCGAAACTGAGTGTCTGTTATAGGTTTTTCATATACCATTAAATAAATAATTATTTAAAAAAAAAAAAATAGTTGTCTAGTTTGTAGGAAATCAAATGAAAATCCATATTTGAAACCTGAAATGGTCAAGAAAAGTTCCATAAACTCTAATTTGGATGATTATCGAAAAAAATATTAAAACAGGAACTTTTAGGAAATATTAAAAAAAAATCTGTACATGCGTTGAATTTGTTATTACTGATTATTTATTAAAAAAAAAGAATTATGTATTTCTACACATCTGAACAGAGGACTAAATAAAAATAATTATATTTAAATTATATTAGGTAAGATGTTCAATCAATCAAAGTAAATAAAATAAAATATTAAAAGATCTTTCAAGAGAAAAAAATTATTATAATAAAAATAAAAGAATAAAGTGAAGGAACTGTTAAAAATATTAATTATTAAATTTATTTAAAATGAAAACTGTTATATTTAAAGGTGAAACTAAGGAATGACTATTCAATAAATAAATCATAAAATAAAATATAAAACAAAAAGTTTTTCTCTCATTTCTATGTGGTTTTAGTGCATCGTGTAAGAATAAGTCCGCCTTCTCTCTCTGAGACTACGAGAAACAGCCTTGTTTTTATATGAAGAGTGCTGTCAGTCATAGGTTTTTTGATTGATCTCAGGCTTCAGACCCTTAAACCGTATTTTGATGAACATTTTAACCCACTCTAGTGTTTGATTTCTTGAAATTGTTACTCAATTACTGAACAACTCCTTTCCTTGCAACTGTAAATCCGTTAGATGATAAGCCTAAATCTTAGAATTAAGTCAGTCAACAAACTTTTTGCTGTCGAAATCTCTTGTGTTTTTTTTTAAATTATTAGTAATTTTTATTGGAAAAATGTCTTTCAAATTGAGTTTTGATCATAATGTTTGCTCGTTATGCTGGCAAAAAGGAGTAAATTACGTTGACGGTGTCCAATTGTTAGCAATGAAGAAATTTTTTGATTACTGTAACTTCTTGGTATGAATTCAACTGAAAAATTTAATTTCGTTCAATTTCTAATGTCTCATTTCAGATTAACTATAATACTTACCAAGTTTGTGATTTGTGCATTGAAAAGATAAATAATTCCTTCGTACAATATGTCAACTTGAAAGGGCTTGAATCGAGCATTCCAGGAAATCAAAATATATTTGCGAAAATCCTTCCGCAGAATCCTGTTAATAAATTAATTGATAACCCTGGAAAATTTACTGGCAGTTCCAGTTCATCTACATCATCATCATCATCTGAAGAAGAAAATAAGGAAGAAAAATGTGATGTCTGCAATAAAATGACATATGATCTTGATGATCACATGCAACATGAGCATCCAAAAACTTACAAAATTGAAATGGATTCTCAAATAAGTAACAAATGCCCCATATGCGAGGAAAATTTTGAGGAAGTGTTTGAATTGAGTAAACATGTTTTTGTTGAACATCCAAAATTTTACCTTTTTAAGTGTAAATTATGTGATTTCAAAGCCAGGAAGCAACAATCATTGACTGCTCACATGAAACATCATGGAGCAATTCAAAAGGAATCAGACTCTATGGAAAAGGATCGTGGAAAGTTTACAGAGGCAACACCTTCTCCATTGAAAGGCAATAAATGTCCTGAATGTGGTGAGATATTCAAAGGATACAATCTCAATCGACATATGAATGAATGTCATCCTGGAATTTATCTGTTTTCGTGTGATTCTTGTGGTTTTAAAACGAATTTTGGTCAAACCATGGCAGCTCATAAGCGAAATAACCATTCTGTAGAAATGAAAATACAGAAAATGTTTGAAGATTAACTAAATCTCCTTTTAAACGTGTATTTAAATGATAAATTTAAAGAATAATTTGAAGTAATAAATTTGAAATCTTTAACTGTCACAATGTTTTAAAAAACTGACAATATCACTCTTAACAAAAATAACCATTTTCAATTCATTCACAACATGTCGTCTCGCAAAGTATTAACTTTTGTAACCGGCAATGCGAAAAAATTAGAAGAAATCAAGGCGATTTTAGGGACAAACTTTCCTTTGGATATCACTTCCATAAAAATTGATCTTCCCGAATGGCAAGGTGAAATTGACGAGATTTCAATCAAAAAATGTCAAGAAGCAGCAAAGCATGTTCAAGGACCGGTTGTTGTGGAAGATACTTCATTGTGTTTCAATGCACTACAAGGGCTACCAGGTTCGATTCATGAAATATTAATCGCAGCTCATAATCTAAAAGGAGTTTATTTTAAGGTCCTTATATTAAATGGTTCTTAGACAAATTGGGTCCTGAGGGTCTGCATAAAATGTTAGATGGATGGGACGACAAGCAAGCGGAAGCTGTTTGTACATTTGCCTACTGTGAAAATGCAGAATCAGAAGTTCAACTCTTTCAAGGACGAACTCAAGGAACGATTGTGTTTCCACGAGGCCCGAGAGATTTTGGATGGGATCCAATTTTTATGCCAACTGGCTATGAAAAAACTTATGCTGAGTTACCTAAGGAAGAGAAAAATAAAATCTCACACAGATTTCGTGCTTTAGATAAATTGAGGGATTACTTTCTCAAGGAAGGTTCATAAAAAAAATATTTGATTTGGTGGTAGAATAATAAATTTTTATTGATAATACAAATGTTCCTTTTTTTGTTATGACAATTTTTATTAAACTTGCAAAAGAAAAGAAAAAACAATAAACTTCCTTTTTCCTACTTCATTTAAAAATATAATTAAGCAGTTTTTGCACGAATTGCAGCACGTTTTCCCGTGACAGCTTGGAAACCAGATTTAATACTGGCAACTGAGCATCGAGAACCACAAGTTTCACACTGCAAAAAGAACAACCTCGTATCCTTTTGTAAAATTGTTTCAGGGGACCGACATGTGTGGCACGTTACGTATTCCTTGATGTAACGACGAAGCACATTTTCAATTTGCTTAGGCTGGAATCGACCTTTGATAATTAATTGAGAATTTCCATCGACAGAACCACTTGTACCCAATTCAGCAAGTAGGAAATCAAGTAAATGCTTGGGTTGACGATGTAACGTTTTGCAGATTTCCGTGAAATTAGCAAATGAGGTTTTCTTTGTACCGATCTTGAGTACTTGGGGCGGTTTAATAACAAATTTGGGTTTTGTTCCGGCTGCCATGTCAGGATTTTTATCCAAAATTATTTCGAAAACGCGTTGCAGGAGCTCATCATATGTGTAATCACGATCTGATCCAGACCAAGTGGTGCTACTTTCTTCAACTAAAGAAAAAATCATAAAAAAATAATCACAAATTAATATTTAAATTAAAAATATTTTGACGTTCATTAACAAAAGAACATAGTTTGAAGAAATATTGGGATTTTGTACCTATGTCCTCCACATTTTCAGAATGATCGAAATCGGTTAAGCATGTAAGTTTTAAATTGAAAGTTATTTGAATGAAGTCACATTTAAAATTAAAACTTATTACAAAAAAGCACTTTTAGTTACCATTTTCTTTATCAGCTTCTTCTTCATCCTTCAAGATATCATTCAAATCCTTCTTCTTCTTCTTTTTCTTTTTAGTTCCAAAGTCAAATTCTAATCCTTCACCACCAGCTGGCTCACCATCATCTTGGTCACCTTGTTCATTGTTTTCTGTTTCTTTTGTCTCTGTTGTTGCACTGTCATCATCCAAGTTAACAAAAGGCTTCTTCTTCTTTTTCTTCTTTTTACCAAAATTCTCTAAATCTAAGTCTGCATCAAAGTCACCTAAATCATCTTGTTTAGTTGACTCTTCATTTCCAGCGGTCTCACTGGATTGTTCGGGTGTTTCTTCAGCGGCCAAGGCAGCATCTAAATCAAAAGCAGTCTTTTTTTTCTTCTTCTTCTTCATCAACGAAGGGTCAAAAATCTAGAATAAAAGTAAGAATTTCCCATTAAAGTAATAACCAAACACTTTTTATACAGTTACACATTAGTATACGTGACCACTATTCAAGTAGAAAAAACATGGTCCATTATTTTCACACTTAATTTTAATTGTTCTATCAAATTAAATATGTTTCTGATAATTTAATTAAACTTACTGCTTCTTCAGCCATGATTGAGACTCAAATTTAGTCCTTGATTTTGATTATTTGAGAGAAAAATGTGTGATATTTAGAATTGCATCAGCTTTTCACATTGACAGACAAAATTTCTGAAATGTCACTTTTGCCCAATTAGCATGAATTGGATTAAATTTTTGCAGAGGTGGAAAATGTGGTGATCGGTTAAAGGGAAATCTAAATTCATGAAGATAAAAATACAAGGGTAGAAATCGAGATTTTAAAATCATTAGCAGAGGACCTTAAGCCGATTCATAAAAATATTTGTATTTGGCTCGACAAGTGCTCGATTAAAACTCAATCAAAATTTCATTTCATTCAATTAAATATCGCTTTCACAGTTGGGGAGCAATAATTGGGTTCAGATTCATAAGATGGACACGAACACCTCCTGTTGGGTCATGAGAAGGACCCTTTAACATGCCTCGTGCTTCAAAGGGATATCCTTTCTTATCTCAATTAGTCGTCATATTTATTTTACCCTTAGCTCAAATTCTGTTAGAGGAAAAAAGGAATATTTGAGTTTCTAAAGTTTCTTAGCAAGACGAGGATTGCACTCCTTACCTTAAACTGGTTGAAGCACGTTGTGTGCCTGCAAATAATGTCAAATCCAACCAAAAGTCCTCAAGAATTTAATTTTCATAACTTAAATTTAAGAGAACGTCCCTCGAATCGGAATCATCATACATCAAATCTTCAGCCTTCATTTTTTTCTTTCACAAGAATGCCAGTAAGCTAGCATCTAATAGTCGTTTCATTATTTTGAGTGAGAAAGTTCAAATTGATTAACACTCATTGAAGGTTTTCACGATAAAATTCAAATGCAACTAAATTAAAGTAATCTTTCATTCAACATTTTCTCACAAGGAAAAAAAAACCATTAATTTTTTTCCACGGAAAATCATCATTGCATTGGAGGTAAATCTGTATCACAGTGAAGTCCTTCGAACATGAGATGCGAAATGAGGATTTTTCTTCAAAAAGCTCACATTTACGTTAAAAAGATTGAATTGAGTTAAACAAAGTCAAAAGGACAAAAATTTATTTTGCATATTTTCGTGTGAAACAAAAGATTTCAACGGTTTTCTTATCCAAAGAAAAAACATGCTTGCAATTTAAAATTACCAAATTTTATTTTTTTTTTTCAATTCATTTCAATTTTTACTCATTTCACATATCTTTCAACATAAAAACCATCAGAAATATCTATTCAAAGTAATTCACATTAAAATTCAATCTCCAATTCGAAATTTTCTTTGTTAGAAATTGCATTAGAATTGAACGCAATATAGCCGTTAATGCATCTAATCTTATTTTCATGAAAATCACACGAACTTTATTTTAACCGATTTCTTTCATAATTTTCTATAAAATATATAATTTTAAGTTTTAATCAACACCTTGATTCAAATTTCACCTGAAAAATGCAAATTTTCAATGAAAATCACGAAAAATATTAAGAAAAATCAAAAAATAATTTTACATTCACTAATTTCGATGTGATATGAAATGGACCAAAGTCTGAAAATAATGTGCAAAAAATATGGATTTTCAAAAATATGCATATGAAAATTTAGGCTTAAAAAATATTTTGAACATTTCCCGACATAAAAATACATGAAATTGTATTTAATTATCGATATTGATTGAAAAAATAAAAAAATCATTTGTAAAATTGACTGAATTTGTGAATGATGTCTCATATTTCATTGAAAAAATGTATGATTTGCGTGATACAAGTAACGGAAAGTGATAAAATTATGTTTATTTAATTTTTTAATGATTTTTGATGCAAAAATATTTGAAATTCCAATTAAAATGTTTTCATAAATTTAAATTTTTAGTTTGAAAATGGTATAAAATTGAAGTGAATTTTCATCAAACTCTTGTTTTGATTTTCATGTGCCTTACTTCTTGAGCAAAATTTGTTCACTTAATGTGTGCTTGGTAGATGTCGCCTCGAAATTTTTTTGTGTGAAATTTTAATTGTGAAACAGAAAAATAAATTTTAAAATATCAAGCAAATATGTCATTGACAGCAAAAAAACCTGCAGCAAAAAAAGCTGCCACTCCAGCTAAAAAAACAGCTGTTAAGAAGGCAAAGGCCGCCACTACTAAAGCTGCCAAAAAAACTGTGAAGCCAAAGCAAAAGGCAACAAAGCCAAAAGCTGCAGCAGTTAAAAAAACAAAAACACCAAAACCAAAGGTAGCCAAAAAAGCTGCAAAGAAGGCAACACCCAAGAAAAAGTAAATCACCATCACCTTGAAAATACCACCCGTGTGTGTAAATATCAGACGTGCTAATATTTAAGGACCTATCTTTCTTCTCGTAAACATAAGTTTAAATCCGTACAAGAATCTCTAAATATTAATTCGAGTATAAATGTCCTTTTTTAAGTAGAAGAGGACAAACACACATACAAATTATTAGTAATTAAGAGAAATTAGTTTTTATTTGAGTATTATAAAAGTTTGAAATGAAAAATTCTATAAATTTTATTGTAAGACGAGATTAATTTAGTAGTTATAAGATGAATTAATAAAATAAAAAATTATAATTTATTTACAAGCGAAATTTTGGTATTGTTTTACTTTTCAAGGCATCATTAAATCCTTTAGAACAATACTAATTGCAATTATGGTTCCAGAGCTACAAGAAAGAAGACAATACACAGTTTTTGGTGGCTCAAAATCTCCACCACTTCTCGGAATACGTTGGAAAGAAAATGTCAAAAATGGTTGGTTTTATTAATCGTAACCGTAAAAAAATCCCCAAAAATGTCAGAGTAACATTGTATAAGTGTATGATCGGATCCATGGTCGACTACTGTAGCACAATCCTTTTTCTTAACAAAGATAATCAAATAAGTATGCTACAAAAAATTCTGAACATGACACATAGAAATAATTTCAATCAAAAAGTTTTTTAAGTAAAATATTTTTTTTTATTTCAAAATAAATGAACTTACAAACTAATAATACGTAAAAATGATATTCTTGTAATTCAAAAATTATTCGAAACTTAAAATTAAATAGGAAATTTTACTTCTTTTTAGCTGGAGCAGCTTTTTTAACGACTGTCTTCTTGACTTTTTTTGGTTTTGGTGTTTTTGGCTTTTTAACAGTTGCCACCTTTGGTTTTGTACTTTTTTGTTTGAGTTTCACTGAGCTTGATTTTTTAGCAGCTTTTGCAACAGCTGATTTTGCCTTCTTCTCACTGCTCTTGACTTTTTTGGTCTTTTTAGCTCCAGCTTTCTTAACGACTTTTGATTTCTTCTTATCCGACTTCTCTTTAACTGGAAGTTTGAATGACCCAGAAGCCCCTTTTCCCTTTGTCTGTACCAATTTTCCACTAGCAACTGCTTTTTTGAGGAATCTCTTGATAAATGGTGACAATTTATCAGCATCCACCTTATTATTTGCTGCAATGTATTTTTTGATGGCCGCTAGAGAGGATCCTTTACGATCTTTAAGTGCTTTTATGGCAGCCACAACTAATTGTTTGGTTGGAGCATGAGTTGGTTTACTTTTTGGTTTCTTTACACTTGAAGATGTCTTTTTAGCTTTTTTAGCAACGGGTGTTGCTACAACAGTATCTGCCATGTTATACTTTTAACGGTTTTTTTTCTTTGAGATTTTTTGAATTGTATTTTAAATAATGCGACATCTGCCTTACACTATTTAACTGGAATCGTTTTGCTCAAGAAGTAAGGCAGTCAAAAAAGAAAAATTTATCTAATGAGAATTTTCTTTGGATTTTCATCAATTTGGAATGAAAAAACTTTACTTTTGAATCTCATCGAACGATAATTTTCAATAAAAACTTGATAAATTCATGTAAAAATGTCATAATTTTACAATTTTAACTTCAATTTAATCAATTTTAACTGAAAAACATAAATTTTTGTTCGAAATACAAGACAAATAAAACCATTTTGAAAAACTTTTATTACAATTGTTGTCATTTTTCAAGAGATTTCACTTTAAAACATGTAAAAAAATGATTTGAGTACTAAAAGGACTTCAGACTTTAACTTCAAATCGCTAAAAGTCGCTTTGAACCTCAATTTTTTGGTAAAAAACGAATTATTCTAAACCTTTCAATGAAAATCACTTTCCATCAAATCCTTTGTAATGGATTTTCTTTTACAGATTTTTCCTAATTCAAGCATTTTTTCTAGTTTTTCTCTTTTTAAGTTGAACCGAAATCATTTTTCAGAATATTATGACTACAATTTTTTTTTTTATAATCACTTCAAATTGAGCTAAAAAATCATTTTTCATAAAAGATAAAATTTTCATTATGATTGATTCAATGTGAAAGGAAAATATTAACGGTCATAAATTGCGTCGCAAAAAAGAAAAATGTGTGTTAAAGGATGTTTTTTTCGTATCATCATAGATTAAAGGAGATTTGAATATGGGAGATATTTTTTGTAAAATAAATGGAATAAATTTGATACGCAATTTATTAAAATTTTGCTAAAATCTCAAAAAAGTTATTAAAACGAAAATGACAGTTAAATGACCCCTCAAAGCCACATTACAGGAAAACTTGATGATTCAGATTAGTTGAAGTACCAAAGAATTTTAAAGCTTATTTAATTGAGAGTCAGAAAATATTTAGTTTTATGTCTTTTGGGCTTGAGACCTTTCGAGGTTTACATGGCGCCCAGTTGTACGTGTATGAATGGTCTATAGAGCTATACGATGACATATTGTCCTTTGTTAGTTCAAATCGATGTATGTCACAAATCAATTTATGTCACACAGGATTTTTCTGAATGAAACGGATGTAATTTGAGATAGTTTGTCTTAAATTTGCTTTGGTCCAAAGGAACAATTTTGTAAAAATTGATCAGGAAAAATAAAAACAGGATATTTTCAGTTATATTTATGTTGAATTTATAGTTTTATGCTTTAATTTTTTCTTTTATTATTACTTTTGACCTTTCATTTTCATTACATTATTTAGATTCAAAAAATTCTTTTATAATTGAATAATTTCTTTCCTACTTTTTTTTGTTTCAGTTAACATTTTATACAAATTTATCTCAAAATAATTTTTTTTTTTTTGAAAGTCGAACAAAAAACAAAAAGCAATTGAGTCACATTGTTTCAATAAAACTAAATTTTTGCTCTTTATGAATCATGATTATGAAATAATGTAAAGCTAAGGTAAAAAAAAAAATAAGAAACGATGTCAAATTATTACAATAAATTAAGAATAGAAATGATTAACATCCGCCTCTCAGAGCTAAGACGAGATGGAGAACAGAACCGCCTTGGACTTTGTAATCTTGTGCTGTCTTATCATCATTCCTATTTTTAAAATGAAATCAGTTAAAAACCATTATCTATAAACGAAAGTAAATTTGAGTAAAAATCTTACATTTGTTTCCCGGAAAAAATCAATCGTTGTTGTTGTGGTGGAATTCCCTCCTTCTCTTCAACTCGCTCCTTTATCCGATCAACTTTATCTGTGGGCTCAATGTCAATTTCGATTTCCTTTCCAGTTAGAGTCTGTAAGATAATGTAAACGAAATTTTATTTCAATGAAACAAAAGAAACAATAAAAATTTTTAAACAAATGACAGAGCAAAAAATTATTTTGTACCGAAGCACAGCATTTTAAGAAAATTTACCAATTTCAAGCACTTTAATCTGAAACTAAACTATCAAAATTGAAAAATTATCTGCTTACCTTTACTTTAATCAACATTTTGTCTGTATATTTAGTTTAATTATATCTTAAATTTCCTAATTTTATATTGATGTGATTAATATTGGACGAGAATTTCACAAAATATGAATTTAAATGTCAAAATATTCGATTCGACTCGATTCGATTCCAGTGATGGGAATCAAAATTCAATGGAACGGGACTCAATAAAAAAAAAATTCGTTAAATTTATTTTTCATTTTATTTTTCAATTAATTTTGATCATTTATTTTTTGAACACACTCTTTAATCCGTTTAATATCAGCTGCGTAAGTTCTGCAACATCCTCCTAGAAATTTAGCTCCCAAACTGATCCATTCAGGGACGTAAGACTCCAAAGGCACACAATCCTCTTTGCCATACCAGCTGAAATTGAAAATAAAATCAAAAAAAATCAAATAATGTACAATTTTTTCCAAACCCTTTTTTGACATCGTACAACTCTCCACTATTTGGATAAATCACGAATGGAAGTTTATCATCAGCTGCTAAATGACCTTTAACTGACTTGAATAATGAAGTAACGTTTTTTGGATGTATGCAATTAGCACCAATTGCTATCAATTGATCACTTTTATATTCCTTTATTTTATTCCAGATGTGAGACACTGTCTCTGAAAATGTCTCGCCATGAGCAATATGGGTGCTGTCCTAAATTAAAACCTTTTATTAAGTTCAGCTCAATGTACAAATTAAATCCCTTACTTTACATTGAAATGAAAGCCAAAACTTTACTTGAGGATATTCGTGACATAGAAGATCAACAAGGACATCGGCTTCGACCTGTAAAGAGATTCAATTACATTATCATACATTCAAAATGACGCTAAAAAATGAAATTACAAGACACGGAATCGTTTGTACAGCTAACATATCGACTCCAGCTTCAATGCAAGCGGTAATTCTTGGTCGATGCCAATTTTTGATTGTTTCGGCAGGTACAATATCAGCATATTTTCCGGAATATTCACTTCCATCGTGTAAGTGAGCTCCATATGGCCCAATCGAAGCAGCAATAACTGGAGCTCTTTGATTTGGGTTCTGTTTAAGGTATTTTTCACGTGCAGAATGTGCAAACCGTACAGTTTTTCGAATCAACTCTAAACTTTGAGATTCATCTAGGTGTAAATAAGTTTTAAATCCTTCAACCGAAGCCTGATATGTATTTGTATGAATAATATCGGAACCAGCTATGATACAAAAAAAATTTAAATTAAAATTTAATTTAATTTTTATTTAAGGGATTTGAAAGCATACCATTGAGAAAATCCAAGTGAGTTTGCACTACAGCCTCAGGATCCGTATGGTTGAATCTAGCAGCCCATAGAGGATCTCCATCAACACGATCACCAACATGAACGCTTAATTGAGTTGAAAGTCCACCATCGAGAACATAAACTTTTTTAGGACTGAACATGTTTTTATTTTCTAAAATTTCAAATAACACTTGAAAATCAAGTAAGATTAAAAAAAATGGCCATGATCATTATTGTGTAATCTTTAAAATATTTTTGAATTAAATATCTTTTTAAAAGAACTTTAATTTTAACTTTTTTACATTGAAATTTAAACTCACATTGAATTATCCAAAATTAACAAACCAACCAAATTAATCCTGTGACAAGTTGTTTGAATGAATTTCGACAATTGAATGCAGTGAAAACAAGAATGTTTGTTAAATTTAATAATCAAAGGAATTGTATAAATCATGTAAAGTCATGCTGATTTGTTCAATTTTAGAAAATAGAATAATGAAGAAGAAAACATATGTTTATGTGTATGTACGGGTAGGTATGTGAATCAAATTGATCATTCAATTCTTGTTTCCATTGAGAGAAGAAAAACGTGTTTAAATTTAAAAATGTTTTCCTTAAAATTTTATTTTTTTTATTTTTTAATCAATTTTTATCATTTATTGCTTGGACACTCTCTTTAATTCTTTTAATATCAGCAGCGTAAGTTCTGCAACAGCCTCCAATAAATTTAGCTCCCAAACTGATCCATTCAGGGACGTAAGACTCCAAAGGCACACAATCCTCTTTGCCATACCAGCTGAAATTGAAAATAAATTCAAAAAGTAATCAATTTAAAGTAAATTTTTGATCTTACCCCTTCTTGACATCGTACAGCTCTCCACTATTTGGATATACCACTAACGGTAATTGATCATCAGCCGATAGATGTGCGTTGACCGATTTGAATAATGGAGTCACATTAGCTGGATGTAAGCAATTAACACCGATTGCTAATAACTTGTCACTTTTATATTCTTTCACTTTATTCCAGATGTGAGACACTGACTCGGAAAAGTCTTCACCGTGAGCGATATGGGAATCGTCCTAAATTATAAAAAAAGAATATGTTAAAATTTCATTCAAAGAAAACCATTAAACTGAACTCAAAAAAACACAACAATAAAGCATTTAACAATAAACTACAAAAAACATCGCTCGACATACCCCATCCTTAAAATTAAAGGCATCATTAGTAAGCGATTAAATTTAAATAGATAAAGAAAATGTTATTTTAAGTAAATTTTTTTCCATGTCAAATTTATTTCAAATCAAAGTCTTACTCACTTTACATTGAAATGCGACCCAGAACTTAACTTCAGGATATTCGTGACAAACGAGATCAACGAGGACTTCGGCTTCGACCTGTCAAAAATTATATTCAATTAAATTTCATTCAAAATGATAGTAAAAAAGGAAATTACAAGACACGGGATGGTTTCTACAGCTAACATATCGACTCCAGCTTCAATACAAGCGGCAATTCGTCGTCGATGCCAATCTTTAATCGTGTCAGGTGATACACGATCAGCATATGATCCCGAATATTCACTTCCATCATGTAAGTGAGCTCCGTAAGGTCCGATCGAAGCGGCTATTAATGGAGTTTTTTGACTTTGATTCTCTTGAAGGTACTGATCACGTGCAGTGTGTGCCAATCCAACAGTTTTTCGAATTAGATCAAGGCTTTGAGGTTCATCTAAATGTAAATACGTTTTATAACCTTCTACTGAGGCTTGATACGTATTTGTAAGAATAATGTCGGCACCAGCTGAATTGAAGAAATTGAAAATAATTTTTCTATTAATTTTAAGGAAATTTCAATTCATACCATTCAAAAAATCCAAATGAGTTTTCACCACAGCCTCTGGATCCTTGTGATTGAATCTGGCAGACCAAAGGGCATCTCCATCGACACAATTTCCAACATGGACACTCAATTGAGTTGAAAATCCACCATCAAGAACGTAAACTCTCTTATCTCTAGTCATCGTTTCAATATTCTAAAAATATAAATATTTGTAAATAAAACTTATCAATTAAATGTCTGAAATCTTGTAATAAATAAATTAGATCAGCGACATTGACCATGATCAATATTGATAAAATTTAATTTTGATTAAAAAAAATTAAATTTTTCCTTCAATCCATAATTTAATGTATTGCATAAGCACAATCTTGTCCAGACAACGTCGTATTATGACTTAGCAACATAATTATCTCGTTTTCATTTGAAACTGTTAATTAAAAAATTGTAAAAACCGCGAGTTCATTGAACCCGCTGAATTTTTTATGAATAATTCAAAAATCCCAAATGTTAAACACTTCCTCGCAATTTTTCGTCTTTGCAATCATCATTTTAAATTTAATCATAAATTGGTAAAATTTGTACGTGATAAGATTTTTTTTTATTCAGTTTAATGATTCTGACCTACATTAATATGGTGTACGTCTGTCTTGAATGTATATGATTTTTCACTGACACGAGAATTTTTAGTATTAATTTTTTTTTACTCAATTCTATCATTTTATTTTCTAAACAAAAGGAAAATAACAATAGAAAAAAGTAGGACAAAATTCAAGGACACTTCAATTTCCCTTGCGTCTACACATTTAAATGTGATATAAAAGCAAAAAAAAAAACAAAAATCAATGTTAAAAGATAACATTGAACTTGTAAATCTGCTTTTCCTTGTAATTTTCCTTCATTTCCACTAAATTTTTCTTTCAATTTAACTTTGTAATGTTAATTTTGATGTAAATTTGAACTCACATGATAAATTTTCTTTTAAAATTTTATGAAAAATGTCAAAATTTAACTAAACTAAGTTTAATACAAGTTGTTTGAATGAGATTTGTCTGTTCAATGCCTTGAAAAACGTGCAGTTGTGTGTAAATTTTACAATCAATTGGACGTACAATGAATACTCATTGAATGAATACACACAGAAAACATATGTTTTGATGTGCGTACGTGTGTGTATACGTGTGTATTTGAATGAGCATGAATTGATCATTCATAATTTGTTTTCATTGTAAAATTAAATTGAGAGTATGTGAGAGAGAAAAATGACAAAAAAAGTGAACATTACAAATTCTTTTGAATCGTTATCAATTTATTTGGTATCTTTTATTTATTTATTTTCTGATATAATGTTATCAGTCTTTAATTGGGCTTTGAACTGACTTGTTTTGTTTTGTTCTTCATTGTAAAGAAAATCTATAAAAATTAAAATAAACATAAAAATGGCCGGTGAAAACGTTTTTGATCTCTTGAACTATTCGAATCCAGTATTTCAGACATATTGCTTCTATACCGGTGTCCTTGTATTAAAGCTGCTATCAATGGCCTTCCTAACTGGCAGATTGAGACATTCAAAAAATGTAAGTGAAATTCAACTTTCTCTCATCTCTCATCATAATAATTTAGGGACCAGTTCTGATCAGTGTCTCATATCAATCAGTTGTTTTTGTTTCTTAAATCCCGAGTTTTATTTTATTATATTCAATTTAAATTTACAATAAAAATTCATAATCATGACAGACGCCTTTGATCTACTAAAATTTTCCAATCCAGTTTTCCGTACATATCTGTTTTGGACCGGAATATTGGCCTTGAAAATGATGTTCATGTCATTTTTGACTGCAAAACAGAGGATTTCAAAGGGAGTAAGTCTGTTTTTTCCTCATATTAAATGAAATCATATCAAATTTATTGATATCGAATCAACGATTGTAACACCGAATATTTTTTTTTAACTGAAATCTACCTGTAAATATGAGTCGTGTTTAATAATATGACATAACATTTGATAAGTAATCGGTTTAATTATATTTTGTTCAATTATTTGAATGAAACATCTTGAGAGAAGAGCGAAATAGAGTCTCTCCGGTATAAAACATACAAAAATATTTACATTTCAATACACATTTGATGTGATTTTCATTTTTATTGTGAGAGATTAGTCAAATCTTTAAACTACTGACCGGAACACGTCAACAATTTTTATTAAAAAAATTAAGTTGATTTGACATTTCTTGTAATTTAATCGCATTTTTTCTTGAATTTAAAAAGAAAAAGAAAAATTAAAGCAAAATGACTGAAGTGTTCGATTTATTAAATTTCAATAATCCTGTCTTCCGAGCATACCTTTTCTGGACAGGAGTTTTGGTGCTAAAACTATTTTTCATGGTGATTTTGACTGCCAGACAACGATTCCGCAAAGGAGTGAGTTCCATTTTTGTATCTTAATCGCAAAAAAATGAATTGTTACATAATTTTTTTTGAAATTTAACGTTACAGTATAAATTAATTGATTGACCTTGAAACCGAAACTGCTACTAACTAATACAAGATGACTTAACAAAATTTTATCTTTTGTTTTTAAATGATTAAATGTAAACATTCTAGAAATTTTTATTTATTTCCAGGTATTTGCAAATCCAGAGGATGCTAAAATGAATCCAAAGGCCAAAGTCAAGTATGACGATGTGGATGTTGAACGTGTAAGACGTGCTCACTTGAATGATTTGGAGAACTTAGTTCCATTCTTCATCATCGGACTTTTGTATGTCCTCACAAATCCATCACAATTCCTCGCTATCACCTTATATCGAGTCATTGCATTTTCACGCATCGCTCACACATTGGTGTATGCAGTTTTTGTCATTCCACAACCAGCCAGAGGACTTGCATTCTTTGGTGCCTTAGCTCCAACCATTTACATGGCACTCCAAGTTGTATTGGCATTTTATTAAGCAATTAAATGGGTGATTTGAGTCATAAACGTACAAAATTAGAGTAATAAAAGGGTTTTTTGTTATTTTCGTAAATATTTTTTCTTTTTATTTCATTTCATTGTCATTTTTCCTTTAAATTTCTCCTCAATACTCTCAATCTCGAATAAATTTCATCCCAATCAAGGTAACTTCCAATTATGTGTCTTGTATTACTCGTTTTATCTTCATATTCACTTCTGCCATGAATCAGACGAATATTATCGAATGTCAGGATATCACCTGGTTGTGTTTTGAAAACCACCGTCTCATCATGAACGAGTTTAACAAACATTTTCATGGCCTCATACCATTTGTGAACATTTTCCAATGGAACTGTGAAAAAACTGTCGCGTTGTGGTACACTGTGATTAATTCTCGCAAAATTTTGATCATAATCCAACATTATTACTGGAGCACGGAAAATACTATGAAATTTATTACCATTCTCCTCGCCAATGTCACTCCAATTCACCAAGGTCGATGTAAGTGTCTTGAAATACTCAGGATATTCATCTTTAAGTAAATTTGCAACATAAAATCCGTCTGTTATCTGATTATGACCCCCTTTTGAGTCGGATTGCACTAAACAATGCAATAAATTAACACCCGGCTTATATTCGTAATATGGCAAATCAGTGTGAAGTTGCAATGCAGACGAAAGATATGCCACATTACTTGTGCCTTCCTTTGCAATCACTTCAAATTCCTCTCCGTAATGAGTTTTACGGATAAATCCAACGCGATCAGCTAACTTTCGACACTCGTTACGATTCAATGGTGTACCACGAATAATTGCAATGCCATTCCTCGAAAGTGCATCCAACCAATCAAACAATCCCTGATCAGTTCCAATCACTTTTTCATAGTCAAACGTTTTAAGTATCCGATTAAAATCATTTTTACCCCACAATGGAGCCTTCACAGGACGATAACACTCATTTAGGTAATTAATTCGATTTTCTTCACTGAAATTCCTTTCAATTAACCAATTTTCATTGAATTCACTTTTATGATCGTCATCCCATTCAATGTTAATTGTCCGATTCTCCTGATCATGCACTAACTTTTTTACATTTTGATTAAGTGAAAATTTTTCCCAATTAATTGTCCTGCTACTCGATGTCTTGTGAAAGCATTTTGAGCATTGACAATTGTCACGTAACCAAATCAATGGATATTCATAAGATTTCTTGTCAGTTTCTTCTAATATTAGGTATCGACTTGTTTTTGTCACATTTTTCACTGAAAATTTCGGAAATTTAAATGATTTTTTTGCAGTATTGAGATTCCTTTGAATAAAAATTTGTGTGACAGCTTTGAATAATTTCAATGAAGTTTTTTTATTCATAGTCGGACTTGTTCCGATGAAATTCAAAATAAAACTGGTCATTTGTTTTGTATTGTGTTTTAATTCACATATTCGCTATAGAAATATTTACTTTTAATGTAAATAAATTTAAAAATATACTTTTACATTCATTTTAGCACTGGACTGATATGTGTCAAGATTTAGGGTGACCATGACATGAAAAACTCAAAATTACCTGAAATTGATACAATCTGAGTTGTGAAATGACATGTGCGAACATTTAAAGGCAGTCACAGACTCTGGAAATGGCCTTAAAATTTTAAATTGAAATTTCTTGTTCACCCTAATCGAAATCATTTCATTCATTTAAATAATAATAAAATTCCAATGACACACGACACACAATATATTAATAAAATCGGTATCAAAGTTCAATTTTACGGATTCTGGTATTTTTCGTACTGATAAGACATCTGAATCAAGTTTTCACAGCGAAATGGCATGCACTGTAAGCTGAATATGATCCGTAATAACGACGGCATTCGATTTTTGTTTCAAAATTGATTGAACTTGCACTTAAATTCAAAATACGTTAAAGCCCTGTAAGGTCCCATTCATATGTAGAGTGAATTTCCTAGCACTGCAGGGTGTTTTTGACTTACAGTGTGAGATTTTTGGATTCTCTCATAAAAGTTTAATCATCGTATCTCATAATAATTATTTATTTGGCGCGATTTTTTTTTACATAACGAGTTAAGTTCAAATAATGTAATCTCCCTCATGGGATAATGAATTAATCATAGTTTTCATATCAAATCACATTCCCATTCACATTTAAATTCCATTTCAGTATCATAATTATCCATTTTTATTTATTTTTAACAACTAAAACATGCCACAAGAGGCATAATTTAACAATGAATATTTAATTCATACAGAACTTTAAACTTAAAATTTTTCCATTTAATTTACCGTGGCATACAGTCAAAGTAAAATGTTTCCTGCGAAGAGTCCTCCTAAAAATCAAATATCAAATTTCTCTGATTTCAATCCAGAAAATGAAGAGTCAAATAAATTGAAAAAGATTATACAAGAAAATATCATTGAATATTGTGACAATTCGACAATTCATGGCGTCAAATATATTGCAACTAAAAAGAAAATTGAGAGATTTTCATGGATTGTCATCTGCATATTCCTTTTATGTGGTTGTGGAACTCAAATTTATGAAATTGTTGTTAAATGGAGGCAAAATCCACTCATATTTTTGTTGGATCAAAAAGTTACGCCAATTGATCAGGTAAGTGGATGGACACGCCTTGTTAATTTAATTTTTTTTACTTTAATGGAGACGCCTGGTTTTTTTAAACAAATTATTTTAATGTAGATTCCATTTCCTGCTGTTACGGTTTGCACGCAACGGTTGCCTAATCGCAATGCTTTTAATAATACGGACTTTTTGATGCGTTTCATGGATGATGATGACGAAAATTTTACAAAAGAAGAGTAAATTTTGAAGTTTAAAAGTTGATCAATATTTTTACATTTAAAAATTTTACAGAATGCTCCTTTTTGATGCCCTATCAAAAATTTTCTATGGAAATGTAATGAAATACGCGCAAAAGATGGAATCAAAAATGGATTCGATACCAGATTACACCACAAACGAATCATTCAAAATCCTTGAAGATCATCTAATTTCACCTCACTTGACATTACCATTTTGTAAAGGTGTGATACCAGAAGCTGATCATTGGGATTGCAATCGACGCTTCACTCGAATTTGGCTTAAAGATGGAATTTGTTATTCATTTAATTTACTACCAAAAGATGAGATTTTCAGGTCAAATGTAATTTTTCCGTTATCACTCACACCTAATCTAGTCCTGCCTAAAAATGAGCCGCAACTGTCAAATTTTTATTCATTTGCTCATGAAATTTTAGATGAAACACCAAAATTGTATCATGTCAATAATCGTCGCGAAAAATTGCATGTCCGAACCAGGCTGTACGAAGATTTTACCGATAAAATTTGTAAGCCCGATATTCTTGTTTTCATTCACAATCCTAATGACATTCCATGGGACTTACAAACACATGGTTATCTTATTCAAGCAGATACGTTCCTCAAAACAGATCTGAGTGTTACACCGCTCGTAATTCAAACGGATCCGGATATCAAATCATTTGACATTGAGCATCGTGGCTGCTTTTTCGAAGATGAACGTAAATTGAAGTTTTTTCAAAAATATTCTCAGAATAACTGTGAATTGGAATGCGTTACAAATTCAACTAATAGGCTTTTGAATTGCTCTATGAGTTGGATGCCACAAATGTCAATTAAGGATAATTGTCATTTTGCAAAGTATTATCAGTGGATTAATATTGAATTGAGTGTGTTACGTAGTGATTTAGCAAAATGTAATTGTTTACCAGCTTGTAACACAATTCAATATAATGTCAAAGTGACGGGTTCTCACACACCGTTTTTCGATGATCGCACTATTACTAAGCATGATTTCATTCATAATGCGGATGATCCCATCATTGCATTATGGAGACGTAAAATCCTTGAAAAATACTACATTGGAAACAATAAGAGCTATAATTTTGAAATTCCTGTTAAAGAAGTCTTGAAAAAATCAAATCTCACAATCGATTTTGACATATGGGACTGGAAATACACCGAAATTGAAGTTCATTATGAAGATTCGGAATTTCTTGCAATGAAACGCCATCTTGCCTACACATTTGCTGACTTCATTTCCCAGATTGGAGGAATTCTCGGATGTTTTTTAGGCATCTCCATTTTCAGTATCATTGAAATTGTGTATTTCATTACCATCAGAATATGTAAAGCTAAGGAAAAGGTTGAAAATTTTGAAATTAGACATGTTAAGCCTCAAATCACAACTCAAACTAAAGTTGAATTAAAAATGACACATTTACGTTAAAATCCTTTTAAAATAATCAATTTTTAAACACCACTTTTAACTGATTTATATCTCATTTTAATTAGTGAACAAATAATGATAGTGTGTTAGCAGCACTTTATAAGTGGATTTTTTTACATAAGCCTTTAAATGTTACAATAAATCAAATCAGTCACGGACTCACAGTATGAAAATGCATCAAATAAATGGAAAAATAAATAAAAAAGTTTTTCTCTCACATTATCCAATTGATGTTGAAAAATATCATCAAAATGAAGAAGGCTTAAAAAAAACTTTGGAAAAGAATTTCACTGAATATTGTGACAACTCAACAGTGCATGGCGTCAAATACATTGGACAGAGAAGGAAAATTCAACGGTAATAAAATTTTATTTGATTTTCACTTCAAATATTTTAGTTTTTCTCGACCTAGAATCGTCTGGATCATCATTTGCATTGGACTTTTATGTGGTTGTGGGACTTTGATTCACACAATTATTGGAAAATGGCGTCAAAATCCTTTGGTATTTTTATTAGATCAAAAAGTGACACCAATTAGTCAGGTATTTAATTCATCTTTTTTTTTATGTGAAAATGGAAACGCCTGGTTTTTTATTAATTTTTTATATAAAAATGAAGACGCCTGGTTTTTTATTATTTTTTTATAATAAAATGAAGACGTCCGGTTTTTTATTAAATTTTCCATATTTTATATTTTAGATTCCATTTCCTGCAGTGACATTCTGCCCACAGCGAATTCCAAATAGCAATAAATTCAATTATACAAATTTCTTGATGCGATTTTTGGAGGATGATGATAGTAATTTTACGGAAAAAGAGTAAAATTTTCATGAAATGGAATTTCAATCAAAAATTGAATCTTTCATTTTAATTTTCAGATTCCTCTTATTTGATGCTGTCTCCAAAATATGTCATAGTATTCTGATAAAAGATTTAGTTGAGTTGGAGCCCAAGTTGGAGGATATTCCACTGTTTAACAACGAAGAGTCAATTGAAATAATGGAAGAATACGTTTTAACACATTACCTGAAGTTATTTTTCTGCAAAGGTGTCCTGCCTAATGTGACATTTTGGGAATGTAATCTGCGTTTTACCCGAATTTATTTGAGGGAAGGATTATGTTATACATTTAATTTGCTTCCAAAGGACGAAATTTTCAATGAAGGTATTTTGTATCCACTAGCAAATGAACCCAATTTAGTAAGACCAGAAAATGAACCAAGCAGATCAAATTTCATGGATGTCGTACATGATATTGGGAAACAAACAGAGCCGTATAGTGTCAGAAATCGACGTGATAGGCTTCATATCCGATCAAGAACGTATGATGATTTCACTGATGAAAAATGTAAACCCGATATGTTTATTTTTGTTCATAATCCTGATGAAATTCCATGGGATCGAACCTCTAGCGCATACTTGATTGATGACGATTATTATGAAAAGAATTTACTTTCAATTGAACCAGTTGTGGTTCGTACGGACAACAATTTAAAATATCAGTTCACTTATCAAGAACGTGGATGTTATTACAGTGATGAACGAAAACTAAAATATTTCAAAAGTTACAATGAGAACAATTGTGAGCTGGAATGCATTACAAATGCAACAAGTCAACCAGATCGTTTGAATTGCACATTTTATTGGATGCCACGGACTCCCGATATGAAATTATGTCATTTAAGTCAATATATGATGGGATATGAAATGCAATTGAATGAAAGGTTGATTGATGACATTGAAAAATGTGAGTGCTTACCTGCTTGTAATACTGTTGATTATAATGTCAGAGTTTTGGGATCCCATACTCCGTATTTTGTCGATAAAGGGTATAAAAAAGAGGATATTGCAAAATTTGAAACTAATGAAATTGCGGCTCTTTGGAAGAAACATATGGAGGAAAAATTGTATCTTGGAATGAATAAAAGTTATAAATTTGACATTCCTTTGAGTGAAGCCATCAATAAGACAAATTTAACGGTTGATTTTGATATTTGGAATTGGAGGTCAACAGAAATCGAACTCCATTATGAGGATTCTCAGTTTTTAGCGATGAGACGACACCTTGCTTACACATTTGCCGATTTTGTATCACAGGTTGGAGGTATTCTCGGATGTTTTTTGGGCATATCAATCTTTAGCATCATTGAAATTTTGTATTTTTGGACTGTCCGACTCTATCAACAACACAAAAATACCAAATCAGAGAATTTAATTGATCGTAATCCAATCCAAGTGGAGAAAAACCAAATAAGCATATTAACTGTGTTACCAAAATTCAAATTTGAGTCCGAAAAATATTGAAATAAAGCAATTCAATGACTTTGCTTTAAAATTTCTCTTTTTAGATGTGTCACACATTAAAATTAATAAAAATTTGTTTTTTTGCAAGCTTTGAAATTGAAGTTTTATTGAAAAAAATTTGCTGAAAATCGTATAAGTGAAATTGGTGAATTAAAATCGATTTAAATTCAATTCATTGTTTATAGTGCGTTGTTGCAATGGCCAAATTTTCGATATCGATCTAACATTCTGTATTTTCTCCTCAGCTTCCACAACTCTATGATATTTTTTCATAAAATTCACCGAACAAAAGTACATGAGCTCTATGAAGCTAAACATTGATATTCCAAGGAAACATCCCAAGATTCCACCGATTTGTGAAAAAAAATCTGCTAAACTATACGACAACTGTCGTCTCATTGCAAGAAAATCCGGTTTTTCATAAAAAAAAGTGATATCAATCGTTGTGTAATTCCAAATATCAAAATCCACAGTTAAATTTGCCGCTTTGACGGCATCAACGAGAGAACTCTCAAAATTGTAATCCCTGTATTTGGATAAAAAGATTTTTTGATCATAGAATCGTTGCATCATTTGCACTGAATGATATTTCATTGTATTTTTCTCGAGGAATTCCTTCAAATATGCATTTTCTCGTTGGCCTGCTGAATGTGTTTGTGAAAGTTTTACCTCATATGATATTGAGATACAATCTGGTAAGCAATTACATGAATTTATTGCATTTGCAGCAATTGAAACAGTTGCTGGAGTTGAAACGTAGTCCTCAAATGAGCAAATATTCATATCCGAAGTACGTGGCATCCAGAACAGAACACAATTAAAATATCTTCCATTAATGAGAGTTGCATTAGTGAGACATTCAAGTTCACAATTATTTTGTGAATATTCTTTGAAGAATCTCAAATAACGTTCATTTGCGAAATAGCATCCTCTTTCTTCAGGTGCGAGGGCTGTTTGGATTTCAGTGTCACTGTAAATAACGGTCGGTTGAATTGAAAAGGTGACTTTTTGGAATTCTTCAACATGCAAAACATATCCATTGGAACGTGCTTCCCATGGAATTTCATTGGGATTGTGAATAAACGCAACAAATGGACGGTTACATTCAGAATCTCTGAATTCTGGATACGCTCTTGCATGAACATATAATGGATTACGTGGATCTTTAACACGATATGGGACTTCAAATAAACTCACATCCTTATTTTCTTGAGGGTCATTTTTCTTAAATACTTGAAAATATTTTCTCCTGATTTCATCTTGAGGATAAATCAAATTCGCATTTACAGCTAATGGATAAAAGACATCTGATCGAAAAATGTCATGCTTCGATAAGAGATTGAAGGTGTAACAAAGGCCCTCTTTAAGAAGAATTCGTTTGAATACAAGATTACAGTCCCAAGCCTCCATTGGAACATCTTCTGGAAATATTCCAGTACAAGCAAAAAGTTTTAAATGATGTGACAAGCTGTATTTTTCCAAAATACGAGCCACCATTGATTCATTGAAGCGTTTACGAGTTTGATTTTTACTCCGTTTTTCAATTAACTTTTGGTAATAAGTTTTTAACTGATTAAAGCACATTTTCGATACTGCGTCAAATAACTGGAACCTGTAAAGACACAGAGATTTACGAGGCGTTTAAATTATGACTTTAATTGATACTTACTCCTCGTCTGTATACTCAAAATCCTCATCATACGCGTATTTCCGTAAAAAATCAGAAAAATCAAACTTCTTTTGATTGGGCATTGTCTGAGGGCAAATCGTAATAGCAGGAAATGGAATCTAAATTTAAAATAAAAACATTTTAAATTTTATTTTCAAAAAAATTTGTCATATCTCACCTCTTCAATGGAAGAGAATTTTTGTTCGGATGAGATAACCAATGGGTTTTGCTTCCATTTGAGAATAATTTCATTGATTTGAAAGCCACACACGGTAAGTAAGAAAACGCAAATCAATATCCACATTAAACTGAAATCAAAAATCAGGTGAAACTGAAATATTTTAATGTTAAAATGATTGAAAAATTACATTTCACACTTGCTCCTTTGCTTCATATATTTAACGCCATGGATGCTTGACTCATCACAATACTCACTGAAATTACTTTTGACCACTTCTTTTGTGATCTCAAGTTTTTTATGGTTTTTAAATATAGATGGAAATAAAATACCAAGACATTTCATTTTTTTTACCTGTTCACACTTCACACCAATCAGGAAAGCAATCAGAATTGAAATGGAACTTAAATTGATTGTAATTGGACAGTTATTGCTTAAATTATTTTTTTTTTGATTGAGTGATAAGGAAATTACATGAAAAATCTATTTATTAGACAACAATGTAACGAGTCGTGCTTGAAAAATTGCAATCCACATGAATTTTTAAAATTTACGATTAACGATGAAACTTATTTTATCATATCTCTTAACAGGTTTTTTCTGCACCTTTTTAGATGTTTTCAATAAATTTATGGACCAAAAATACACGATTTCAATGAGACTGAAAATTGAAATGCCCATAAAACATCCGAGGACACCGCCGATTTGGGCAATGAAGTCAGTTATTGAATAGGCCACATGTCGTCTCATGGCTAAAAAGTCAGAATTTTCATAGTGAACTTCAATTTCGATTGTTTTAAAATCCCATATGTCAAAATCCATGGTTAAATTTGCATCCATTACTACTTTTACAAGGTCTTTTTGATATGAGTAATTTTTATATTTAGCGAGATATAATTTTCTGTCATAGAGATATTTTAAATGTGAGATCCGTACATCATCTTCATTTTCCTCAGTAACTGATTTTTCTGGTATAAAGTCATCAATTGACGATGAATCAGAATTTGATATTTTCACGTTATATTTGATTGAGTCACAATTCGGAAGGCAGTTACATGACTGCAGAATTTGAATGATGTGTGAATCTGAGAGACTTTGAGATGGAATGTGATCATATAAACGACAAAGCTTGGTGGTTTTATTGCGTGGCATCCAAAAAAGTGCACAATTACTTATCTGAAAGTCCAATGTAAAATTGGTTAAACATTCAAGTTCACATTCATTTTGAGAATATTTCTTAAAAAATCTTAATGGACGCTCATCTTCAAAATAGCATCCACGTTGTTCTGGACTAAAAGCTCTCTGCACATCAGGATCACTTCGAAACACAATCGGTTCAACAACAAGTTTAATTTTCTCAAAGTCCGATACATGTAATGCATGTCCCTTTGACTCAACGTCCCACGGAATTTCATTTGGATTGTGAATGAAGACAATAAAATCGGGTTTACAATTTGTATCGGTAAAGTCATTGTAGAGTCTCGTAAACACAGTTAATTTTTCACGACGATCACTCACGCGATATGGACGAGGAATTTTCTTCAAAGTTGTCATTAAATATTCATCACTATAATCTGTTGGGGTTGGTTGATTTCCAGTCTCGCCCATTGGATAAATGACATTTGATCGGAAAATTTCATTCTTTGGTAGCATGTTAAATGTGTGACAGTGTCCTTCTTTAACCCAAATTTTAGTAAATACCATGTTACATTCCCAATTTGGCAGATCCAGAAAAAAACCTCGACAATCTGACAGACTTAAATGACTTGAAAGTGTATACTTTTCAAGGGTATCTAACGATTTATATTCAGATTCATTGGTAATTTTATCAACTTTACTGTACAAAATATTAGGATTTTTCAAATATGAACGATAACATACTTTGGATGTCCCTACAAAGAGTTCCAATCTAATTGAAATAAAAATCAATATTAATTTGTTATGAAAATTCTTAAAACTTACTCTTCATTCGTGTAATTGAAATGAGGATCAGTTGCAAATCGATCCAAGAAATCGGAGAAATTGAATTTCAACCGATTTGGTAACTGTTGAGGGCAAATGGTAATGGCAGGGAATGCAATCTAAAAATTTAAATTGAAATGAGGTATGAATTTGAATTTGATATTCATGAAATTACATCACTAATTGGCGAATATTTCTGATCTGATGAGAATACCAAAGGACTTCTTTTCCATTTTTCAGTTATTTCCGCAATTTGACTTCCACAGACAAGTAACAGTAAAATACAGATTATGATCCATAATGTTCTATTAGGAGGTAACGAATTTAAATTGAATTTAAGCTAGACAAGTGCAAAGAAGAGTAATTACCGTTCAATTTTCTTTCTTTTCCCAATATATTTCAATCCGTGAATGCTCGATTCTTCACAATATTGTTTGAAATTTTCCTGAACTGCTTCCTTCATTTTTCCATTGCGACTTGAAGTGGGCTTCGAATACATTTTGCGATTAAAATGAAAAATTATGAAATGAAAAGTGCAGGAAATTCATTCAGTCTGGTCATTAAATTCTCATTTGATGAATTTTTTTAATTAATTATGAAATAAATTACAATTTTAATCTTCATTAGATAGATAAGAATCGTAAATCGAAGAGTGAAATTGAATTTAATTTCAATTTTCCTCTTTTTAATTCAATTTCACATAGAAAACTTCTGCCTAAATGATTTTCTAGAGTGACATAGTCCAACAAAAATATTCCCACAGCCCCCCTCAATCAGTGTTGCCACTTCAGAATTTTTGATTTTTTTTATTGAAACTGGAGATTTCTTGTTAGGAAATTCCCATCAGAATGAATTGGAATCCATATTAAGCTTCAAAAATGGCTAAAAATAAATTTTGAGATGAATCACAACAGAATCAGAAATTTTCTTAACGGATTTGGCAACACGTGATTACGAAAAATACTCATTTTTACAATTTTAATCATTTTTCTTTATTTTTTTTCAAAAATTTTCAATTAATTTTTTTTTTTTAAATACAATGAAATAATAATATAATCATAATACAAAAAAAAAATAATATTGATAAAAAAATCATAGAAAAGAAACTTTTTTTCTTTCAATATAAAGCAAAAATAATACGTAAAGGAAATCAAAGGAGAAAAATATTAACTTTTAAATCTAACTAAGTAAAGGCATTTTTTGTGTTGTTACATTTATAAATTCTAACAAAATTTAGTTTAATTAATTGATTAACATATTTTTTTATTAAAATCTTTAACAACATTTTTCATTAATTTCTAAGAACTGATTGCATGTGTAATTAATTTAAGAGAAAATTATTGATAAGTTTCGTTGCATATTTTTTCCTAATTTTCTTATCTTACAACTTCATTTTTATAAATTTTATTTTATTTTCAACCTCAATCTCGAGAGGAACTTCATTTTGATGTCTCAAGAAAACTGCAAGGACTTAATAGGAACACATCAGCTCGTGATGAGATTTTCTTAGACAATTTTTTTGTATGTTTCAACTTATCTTAGTTTTTTTTTGTTCAGTAAAAACCATAATAATACATTTTATTTAAAATTTAAAAATACAAAGACGTTATCTTTAATAAGGAGGGGATTTCGTTGCATTTTAAATTGTCAAATGTTAATTTTTTTATTTTTTTGTAAAAATTTTTCACTTATAAGCAATTACTTTTAGTATTAATTTAATTTTTAATTTAATTTAAAAAAAAACAGGCACTTTATATTGTTTATTAATGCAGTAATATTTTTTGTGAGTTTTTTTTCTGTATCATTTAAATTTTTAACTTAATCATATTTAACTTTTTTTTTTTTGTTTTTTTTTTCTTAATATTTTTTTTTTATATTACACATTTGTATAAAAATTGTGATTGTTCGCGTTACTGATTAAATGATTTTTATTTTTATTTCACTTTTACACTTCATCAGGCGCCAGTCCTGTCTCGGTTGTGCCATGACCGTCTGTGTCATCTAAAAGTTCATTGACAGCTGCTTCTTGTGCCTTTTGAGCAGCTTCGAGAGCTCGAATCCTGTTTTCTTGTTTAACGATCACGGCTTTAAGTTTCCGAATTTCATCGTAAATTGCTTTGATTTCTTTTTCCTAAAAAAAAAATTGATAATTTGTTAATATTTTGTATATTATAATAATGATAAAAACTCACTGAAACACCTGACACCACAACAGTTTGCTGATTATTGTTTGATGAATTATCAGATGTCACATTTCCATTTCCATTGTTTGTCGCTGAAGGGGTTGTTGTTGCTGCGGCTGGTGCTTGTGACGAGGATTTATCTGATGCTCCGCCTTGACCGGCAATTCTCGCTTTATTTAAGACATTTGGCTTCTTACTAACTGTCAATTGTCCTTTTGATTGTGATACGTAGCCACCCTGTACCAATAAAACACGATCCTGATTTTTTTTGTTTGTTGGTTTTTATGTTTAAGTCGTTGGAGGGTTTAGGAGAGGAATTTGCAGGGGAAATTGTGATTGAAGTGTGTGAAAATTTCATTTTTGTGTGTGTTTAATTTTATTTTGATGTGATAAAAAAATGAAGAAAAATAAAAATATTTTTATCAGTATCCGTTGAATATTCCGATAATGTAACACAAAAATCACAAACTATAATAAAAACTGAATTAAAAGCACATGAATATTTAATTTCATGCATGATGTAAGTACATGAAAAGTAAGCTTTAAGGATCTGAAGAGCTTGTAATGTTAAAATGGAATGAAAATCAACACAAAAATTAAGCACACACATTAATTTTTAAGGAAGGCAAGACAAAGTTGGATCAAACGCATTCAAATTGCTTACCTTTAAGGAAATTAAAGTGGGATCGGCATCTTGTCCACCAAACCAGTCCTCTGCTGAAATTGCAGCCTCATCTGACAACGTGTCTGGATACAAATCTTCCTGGAAGAGTTCTGATTTACGTGGCACCGTAAAACTAATCACCTGACATAATCCACTATTATTTAATCGATAAAATTTAGAAATTTCACAAGTCCCAACGTCACAACCCCGTTTTGGCATCATTCCAATACCACGTTGAGGATCGGGCGTTTGAAACGTATTAATGTAATGCACAAATGGAGGTTCTGGTGTTATCTCAAAATATCTTATAACTGAATCACCTTTACCACAGAGATAAACAAGATTTGTATCTGGATCATATAAGGGAAACATCACACCATTTGATGTGTCTAATTCAACCATAACAATGGGTTCACTTAGTGCATCTGGGGCTCGTAACGAGTATTGACGTTCAGATGATCGATTAAATCCTGTTGTGAAAATCAGTCCATGTCTCAAGAAAATTGCACGTGTTGCTTTTGCACCATCATGACATAATGCCTCACTCTCAACCTCGCCAGTTCTCGGATTAATTAAACGAATTTTCTTATCTTTACATGTGGTGACAAGTTGTGATCCATCCCAATTCCAACATGCACTATACACAATATCTGGATGACAATCCAATTGTATGAGTACTTCACCAGTCCCGACATTCCATATAACAACTTGATTATCAGAGCCAGCTGTTAGCAATACATTCAATGCCGATGGATGCCACAACACAAGACCAACACGTCGTTGATGGTAAACTAAATCAACTACAGGCTCAGTCAATGTTCGAGAGAGACCACCTTCAGGTATTTGCCACACTTTAACGACACAATCTTCAGAACCTGAAGCAATCACATTATCATTGTGAGGACACCAAGCAATATCCAAAACGGGACCCTTATGACCTCCAACTAAGGCATGATCAGCTGATACTCGACCAACCTAAAAATGAAATGAAATTAAATTAGTTCATATCCTTAATCCAATTTAAGTTTTAAATTAATCTCATTTTGGAGAACAAAAGATAATCTTCACCTAATTTTCTACGCTTTTTATCAACGTAATATTTCATTTAAATTTAATAGTTTACTTAAAAACAAACTGAAATGTTTACACAAAAATAATGAAATTCGGCATATGCATTGATCACATTTAACTAAATCAAAGTTTTTTTTGGGCAGGGCGCCAATAAAAATATTTAAATTTTATTTTTCCAAGTTCAGGTGATTACAAATTTATGGAAAATTTGAGTGCAAATGGAGCTGCCTGGTTTTTCTTTTTCTCTTAAAATTTCACGTGAAACATTTTGACCGTTAAACACCTGTTGGTTTGAATTTGTTTTTTAAAATGTGTTTATTTTTTTCTTGTTAAATATTTACATTTAGAAAATCGTATTTGAAAATTAAATTATGCCCAAAAATAATGATTTTTCATTATTTTCACACACATATTTCATTTTTTGTATATTTATATTTTCATAAATGTATAATTTTTATTTAGCGAAAATTCCTCGATCATTTTAAAATACTGTAATATCTAAAATTAGCTCAAACCGCGTCTTAAAATGAGGTGAGCAGTAAAAATAGTGTTAAAAATAGTTGTGTAAATATAAAAAATGTGTATTTTCAAAACTCACTTGCTTATGATTGAGTACGATAAATGCACCACCACCAGCTGATTCAACGATAATGGCCAAAAACTTTGGATTCACTGCACAAAATGTTGAGTCCCAACTGGATTTTGATACACGAATATTATCATAGCATTGTTCACGTTTTGCCGACTGTCCATACACATGACGAAATTTTGAACTTCTTACAACACGAAATGACATTTTTCTATCTTATATATATTTTTTTATGTGTAATAAATACTTTATGCTTTTTTTACTTTAGTTGATTAACTTAATTGCACATACATTAAAAAAAATTAAAGTAAAATGAAAAGTTTCCTCGAGGCAGTTTTCCCAGAACCAAAGACGACGACCTACGACACCGTTTTATGTGGTTTTCTTTGTTAGTGCCAGTTGTGAGTGTAAAATAACGATGATGATGATGCGTTGTTGTTGTTGTTGTTGTAATTGGAATATAAAGATGCAAATATTCACTTAAAAAACAACACACTGAAGAGGAAAACTTTATAAATCAACACGAACTGCTATAAATAGAACGTACAGAAGGAAGAAGTGAAAAAAAAGTAAGAAGGAAAAATAAATTAAATTTCTCTTTCTCAATTTTATAAAAAAATAAAAATATAAATGTTCTTGTAATGTTTCTTCAAACATATACAATAACGATGATTTGTTAATTTTGAGACAATGTTGTGATAACATCGAACTTTGTGTGTCTGTGAAAATTCTTAAATTGATTTGAAGTCAATCACTCGTTCCATGATGGATTTGAGCAAAATCACGTAAGCAAGTTAACGGATCAAAATGATTTTTATAGACCAATTTGACCATCAAACGCCCTTTTTCGACTCCCAATTTTAAATTGTTTGTTAAAATTGCTGATAAAACTCAGCTGATAATCACAATCGTTCGTTAAATACTATAATTTTTATCTTGAACGTAATTTTCGGTTCTTATTCAAGGGAAAAATACTACTTTACTACGGTTTGTCCGTCGTCAATGTCAGACTACGAGCCATCACTTCACTTACACACAGTGAGGTCTAGCACTGAAAAGACAAGCTCATGGAGATTTGCATTCATTGGTTTGGAATTGAACCCAGTGTTTAGGCTCCAGGGCCTTTAAAGGTCACTCAGGCGCTCAATTACTTCAAACTGGTCGTTACGTTGATTAAAAAATTATTAAATTTCATATGACTTGAATCCCATCAAAATGCACTTTTCTAAACCGCCCAATGGTCACTTTCTCACATTTGATTTTTAACTAGTATTTAAAACGATAATATTTTTAACTTTTATTGCCCTTTTAAAGTAAAATCATGTTTGTGTACTAAAAGTCAACCAATAAATGAACTATAATAAAAATGCCGATGGTTGATATCAGAATTACACAGGGCGTTGTTCTCTGCAAGTCTCGTCTCACACTCACAAAATGGTCTAATAATCACTTTTCCTTATCACAATTCTATGTGTTCTTTGATTCACATTGCATGTGTTTATTTATTTATTTTGCATCAACACATCATCGGCATATCCTGATATGACTGATTTTCTTATATTATTATTTTTTTTTCAATGAATCATCACAGACATTGAAATTAAAATCATAATAATAAAAATAAAATTAAAAGTCACTGAGAATGAAAAACTTTTAATGTTATTTTTTTTTCATTTCATTTCATTTCATTTCAAAATAAAAAAAATTGTGTTTTTTTCTCGTATTCAGTTTAAATGATAGTATGCGGCTCGGTGTTTGAGGGAAAATTATTGGATGATGATGTCACTTAAAAATACGAATCATGTAGAAGAATGGAAGACTCAATTTTTTTCCGTTTAAACTTTTTGTCACGATTTTGTGTGTTGAATAACAAAAGTATTCAATATTTCAATTAAAACTTAATGGTTTATGTCATGATTTTAATTGAACAAGAATTTTTTAAGTAAATAATCACCAAAAAAAGCACAATTTTTTTTTATCAGTTTCAGTCAATTTTTTAAAATTAAATTCCACTTTTTGATGCTCGATGTAAATTTAAATTGCATTTTATGAAAAATAACCTCTTCAAGTCTCTTGATATGATTTTAATTCGTATATTATTTTTTTTTTCATCTCAAAGTAGGTATAAGACGAATGCCCTTCTTTTTTTCGTGTGAAATTGCTCTACTTCCGTAAATAATTCAATAATTACATTTCAATTAAAAAGTTTTCTCAGACACACAATATTTTTAAAGTTATCTTTTCGTTATTTACTATTTTTAGATGTTAAAATGCACAAATTATTTGAGAATTTTATAGTAAAACGTACATTTTTAATGTTGGAAGTGAATGAAATGTTGAGAACGGCCAAATAAGGCGAAGGCGTACAAAAATGTCAAAATTTACAGTACTCGTTTTTTGACATCATTACATATTCACAAATTAGGGATGTAAAAAATGATCACATGTTTGAATGTAAACAGTTCAGTAGCGGAACGTGAATCGGGCAACTGTCTTTCATATTTTGATAGGCACTTTCCGTCACTCTTTACTTTTATGGTTATGTTTATTGTGCAGAAAAATTAAGTCATGGAAATTCCTCGCATTTCCTCTAAAAGAACAGAATTAATTAAATCACTTGAATCAATCACCAAATGTGACAAATTTTCAAAGACATTTCTATTAAATCTGTTTTTTACAATTAAACGTGCACTATCTCTGACTAAAAGTAAAACTGAAAAGTTGTTTGTGTTGCAATATGCTGCGTTGACTGTCAGTGACCATGTGATAATTCCTCAAGAGTCCCAGAAACACTGGTCTGATTTCAAGAAAACACTCTTAATTGGCTTTGGAATTCATGATACATTGGATGAGGTTAAAAGCAAATTGGACAACATCAAAATGGGTCATCAAAGTTTAGATCAGTACTATGAAGCAGTTAGTAAACTTGTATTGGATGCCACTGTTCTACAATATCTGAAGCGACATTGGGAGGATTTGATGTTGGTTCAACTTCATGTCGAGAAAAAGGGTATCAAGGCATTTATTGAAGGGATGAACACTGAATATGCGGCTTATTTGATGATGAAAAGACCAAAGAGTTTGGATGAAGCATATGAATATGCAAAGCGACGATTCGAAACTGATCAAAAAACATCAGCACAATTTGATTTGAATAGAGAAAGTGCAGCCCTTTCCGAGCGTATAAAAGCTCTTGAACTTGAAAAATCGATCTTGGAATCAAAATTTTTAAATCAAGTACAAATCTCTTTATGTCCAACACTCCTGATCAAGACAAACTTTCCTGCAGAACATAAACACATTTTTCTTGTCTGGAAAGAATCACCCGCTAATTTCATTAAAGCAAATTCACTTCCACCTGGAACGCCATTCACGTGGGATAAAACTATTTTTAGTGGAAGCTTTGGTCAAATTGAAACCATGGGTCATTTAAACATTGGGCTAGATTTCGAGACCTACAGCATTAGAGATGTTAAATTTTACGTATTACCGGAAAACTCGACGATTGAAGATGATGGCATAGTTCAACTCAAATATGGTGATGTGCAGAAAACGGAAAATGGATATTTTTTCACTCAATCAATTACATGTGATTCGATGCAGATTGTAATGGGTCTTGATTGCCCTAAAAAAGGAAACTGTAGACACTTTCCAGATAAATGTATGACAAACAGTAATCCATTTAGCTCAAAACTTTTATGTTTAAAATAACGAAAATATGAATAAAACATTTAAATTCCATACAAAATACAAGGCGTTTCCATTATTTACATTTTGACAGTTGTTTGATTTGTGTTTAGAGGGGTTTCTGCGTATGTGAGAAAAATATTGCGTTGACCTAACCGGTGTTCAAGGGAAAAAGAAATTAAAAAATTAAAATTAAATAATTTACAAACTGTGTAAACTAATAAAAATATTAAAATATAAAATGAGTGACTTCGCCATGCATTATCGGACTAAAATTGAGAAAAATAATGAAATGCCTGTGATAGAAAAGGCAAATAATTTTTGTGTTAAAAGTGATGAAGAAAAAAATCATATGAAATGCTCAAAAATAAAACATGGCGATGGTCCTATTAAAATTCATAATAATAATAATAAAAATTATGTAACAATCGGATATGATTGTTTATTGGTTGATGATGAGGGTGCTGGCGATGAGGAAGAAGTGTTTAAAAATAGTTTGAAAGTTGAAAAGAAAAATAAAAAATTAAAAATAAAACGTAATAAAAATCAAACAGCGCATGAGTTGAATTATCAACATCAAAATAATCATCATCAGGAGACCTCAAATAAAAATAAAAGTGTTGGCTCAGCTGATTCTGAAAATGAACCAGCTGGAGTTGGCACAACCAAACGAATTTATAAGGAGAGTACGAGCATCGATAGTGGCATCGAATGCGAACATAATCCAAATAACACGTCAGTTTCACCAAATTCCAGAAATTTCTTCGAAACTATTGACAATACATTTGGAGAATTTCTCCTCAATAGTGAAGATAATTTCTTGGATTCGGCCTTGGATTATGTCCTGCCAAAATTCAGTTGTAATCGTTTTGAAAACACATTGGCATTTACATTGCATGCGAAAAATGTCGCTCTCAATACAATTCAATATGAAAATTTGGCAGAGATTGGTGCTGCTCGAATTAAATTTTATTCAATGGCATCACAACAACATTTTGCATTTTTTGTCAAAATAACTCCACCGATAAGTAGTTCGTGTGTTTACACTCAACATTTCAATGAGAATAATAACACTGCCATGGTGACGGATGTTTCTGCAGAATCTTGGGACAACAATGTTGTTTTTCAAGTAAGTATTTAAAATTCTGCTAATTTTAACTTTAATTCATTCAAAATTTCACCAGATTGAACTGGATCCAGTGATTGCACGTGACGTTGAAGAATATTATTACGGTGCAACTAAATATGATCTCGAACCTAAGCAATTAAATGCCAAGGTGCTTCAAGGTGTTGCTGATCCATCACCTTCCCAAAATTCATCAACTTATGGTCAAGAGGATGAGGGGTTAAGTATTGAAGTGGAAAATAGTTCTGAAAGTGAAATTTCAATTGCGATCAAAGGAAAGGAAAATGAGCTTCAAGCAGGAGAATCTATTGGAGCATCTGGTGCCCAGTCCAAACGTCGCAACAAGAAAAAGAAAAATCGCTCACTTTCCGAATCGTGTTGTGATGAATTGAAAGTAATTTCAGAATCTGAAACACTTATCACACACAATGCAAAAAATGAGTTACAAAAAACTGAGATAAAAGACGTCCCACGCAAAACTCGCAGCATTTCCGAGTCAACATACAACTCCGAAATGTCAGATCACCATAACATAATAAAGTACAAAAGTATCTTGAAACATTCATCATTTGACAGTTCAGCTGATGATTTGTTCTACTCAACTTCCCTCGATATCATGCATGGACATCACCATGGAGGTGGATCCACAGATACAGAAATGTCTGAAAGTTGTAAGAAATCCGTTCGATTTAGTGAACACATTCAACGTCAACTTTATCGTTCCACTTCAAGTATTCTGGCACAGAAGAAAAAGAATCAAAGAAAAAATGAAGCTAAGCGTCGATTATTGGAACGTAAAAACAGCGAATGTGAAAGTACAGAGGAGATCGATGAAATTCCTGAAATTGAAGACCAATTAGAGGAAGAGGAAGAAGAGAGTGAGAAATCAAAAACTGTCATTGAAATGACAAAAAATAAGAAGAACAAAAAACGCAGTTTAAATGAATCTGCTAAAAACATGATTTTTGATCTCGAAATTTAACAACGAAACTGAGAGTATTCTAAATTGAAATAAAAACGAGCTACCTCCTCTCGTCGATTGTTAAATTATAAAGTTGAACTGAAGTCCATCGTCAAATACTTCTACTTTAAAATAATTACTTATTTTAATCAAACAAAAAAAATTATTATTAAAAATTATAATTCATTTTCTACTCAAATCAATAAACTTACATAATCACAAAAAAAAGTTTATTGATTTAATAAAATAGTTATACTTACTAATAATAATTGATCGATAGTCTGCAAAAGTGCATAGCATGGGAAATTGTTTTAAATTTTACACTATATACTACTATATTGAATTTATACACACGTTTACACACGCATAAGGTGTGATTTTTCCTTTTTTTTTGAAAATTTGTATAGAAATTTAAAGTTGAATAAAAGTTAAATAAAAAAATTTACATGACTTTGTTTTATTTGGACGTGGATTTTGGCATATGTTGAATTATTCCCAAAAGACATGAATTTACCTATGAATTGAAGTAAAGCGACGTATAACTGCCCATGTAAATCTCTACAGACTTGTATACACACGTACAAGATGACCACAGGGTTTGATAGGCCTTAAAGGATAATTTCGTTTGAAGCAAAAGAAGTCATTTCATTATTTTATAAAAAATAATATTTAATTTTCGTTTAATAAGTTTTGAAAAAGTAACATAGTAAGTAATTAATCTTAATCTAAATCATCTTCCTTATTGTATCGTTTCTTATCACTTGCACGAACAATTCTTGGATCGTGCTCATATTCAACATTCAATCCCAAATCACTGTAATTACCATGATAAGTCTCATTTTCGGCCGCATACCGAATCACGTGCTTCCAATTTTGATCACATGTCAAAACTTTGGGACTTCCAAAAATAATCACGAGACTTTTTGCACGTGAAATTGCGACATTCAATCTCTTTGATTCTTTCACAAATCCTAGAGTGAATTTTCGATCATATTCGAGTTTATCTTCTGAGGTACGTACGGTTGATATAATAATGACTTGTCGTTCTTGTCCTTGAAATTCTTCGACAGACCCAATTTTGGGGAGGGATACCAAATCATGTGGTTTCAGTACTTCTTTGATTATTTTGACTTGTTGTTGATAGGGTGTAATTATTCCGATATCATCTGGTTTGATACCACATTTAATGAGTTTAGCGACGAATGCGATTAATTGTCGTGCTTCTGTTGCATTGAACCATGATGGAGAGTGAGGTTCTTGTTGATTTCGACCGTTAACTGGCACAAAATGAACTCCGCATAACGGTGATTGTCCATGATAGAATTTGCCAATGTCAGATAATGCTGGTTGTATTGAAAGTAATGTTTGGATTTCGGGATGTTCAGGTTCATTTGTTATCATTGGAATTAGAGTTCCTTCGTAGAAGAGATCACTGTAAACTTTGAGAATGCTTGGAACTGAGCGGTAATTGTAAATCAATTGTGTGACTAATTTCTCGTTATATCCCTTACGGAATCGATCTGTGTCTTTCATGTAAGGTGACTGTTCCATCATTCGACACAAGAAGGAAGTTGCCAATCCACGCTCATATGCAAATCGACTCATCACAATTGGACCTAATTGCTGTGGATCTCCAGCCAAAATTATCTGCCCTTCTTCCTTTTTCAAAAACGAAATTGGGATCATGCACTCTGGTTCAACCAGTTGTCCAACTTCATCAATGATCACGTGTGTAAAATGATCATCGGGAAAATCTAAGAACATTAAATTACCCAAAGAAGCACATGTCCCAATGATAATCTTATTGTGAATCAAGGATGATAAGGGCACTTTCAATTTTAATCCATTTTCTGTTGTGATTTCCTGATCAACTACAGTTCGTTCCATGGCAATATCAACAGTACAACAATAAGGTCTCAAGTGAAATGGAATCAACTCTTTTTCAATTAAATTATAGCTGACAACACGAATAAAGTCACCTGGAATCAAAACCTGGTGTTCCAAGAGACGTTCAGTGAGGAGATTTGCTGAGCTGTTTGATGGTGCACCAACTAAAATACGTGAATCACTTATGAGAGCGATTTGCAGAATAATTTCAACCAAAGTCATTGTTTTTCCTGTGCCAGGTGGACCTGAAAAATTCAAAATTAATTATGAATGAACAATTTGAATTTGTAAAATAAATTTACCAAAAATGATGTAAGGCAATGGTCGTGCTTCACCTCTCAACACATTGAGCACCGCTTCCTTTTGAACTTGGTTCAATTTAGGGTTAAACCATCTGAGTTGTTTTGTGAATCCTTCCATGAACAAATTACCTTCCTTCAATTCAACTGCTAATCTTGGATTTCTTGGAATAACTTTCGTGGGGAAAAAGAAATCTGATTTTAAATTAGCAAACGCACGTCCAATGGCTTCATGTTGTTTACGAAAATTGGCACGAGATGCTCTGAAAAATAATCGCCAATCTTCACCGTTGTAAGTTTCGTGAAATGCAGCAGCAAATTTCAAATAAATTCGATCTTGTTTCACTTTATGTATGCAACCTTCATATTCGGGTTTCTTTGAGTTTGGGTATGGACATGATGCGATGACACTATCACCGATGCAAAGTGAGGGTCTACGTTCAGCTAGGCCTTCAATGACTAGGACAAGATATTCAGCGTCTCGTAGGAAATGAGCACGTTCCTTGTCATAAGTTCTCATATTATGAAAATGTTGGATTTCTTCTAAATGTAATAGAGCTCTAAAGCGTGTCACAAAATTGAGGGCATTCAAATTCTCTCCGATGCATGATCGCCAATTTTCAAGTTGTTCCATAATTTCACGATTAGCTGCAGTTTGCAGGACAATCTCTTTAAGTGCATCTGGAACTTCATATGCAGGGAATCGTTTTGAGATGAAACGTGGTGCAATGCAAGTCTTTTCTCCTGGAATTATATCACGATGATTGAACACAGATCGGGTGTATTGTTTACTTTTGTAATTGGGACCAGTTGTTGGGACAACACCAATTCCCCGGTTATCTTGTAAGTTGACTTCAATTGTACCATGAAGAAGAAAATTATCAAAAAAGAAACGAATTATTTCAGTTTGAGTACCATAAGACACGGCACGTACTTCAATTTTGATTTCAAATTGCTTCCCAGCCGGAATATCAACAGGTTTGTCACATCCAATGATGGTACACTGCGAACGCTTCTTTTCTCCGAGAATTTTGACAGCGTTTAAGGTGTACGGACGTTGACTGAAATTCTCTAAAATGAAAGATTTGGTTTGTGTACTGCCCTCAGTTTCCAAAAAGAAATCTAACTTTTCAAAAAGGACTTTCATCCCTTTCTTATTTGATTCAATTATACGACTTTTCTGTAGGCGATTCAACATTGTCTCATCAGTTGATTGAACGAGAATAACTTTCACAGCACGCCAATTGTACGTCTGATTTCGATAAGTTTGATCACTTTCAATGCTGTTATGTGTCACAACATCGCCCACTTGCGGCTTATATCCAGTATCCAATGCATTTTTATAGAAAACGTACTTATCTTCAATTAAACCTTGATCTTCGAAGAGTGATTTGATGACACCTTGTCGACCTTCTCGAATACGTGATGGATATATGCCTAGATATCGACAAGTTTCACCCTCATAATCCATGTAGGAGTCACTTTTTTCAACTTCAGCATCAATTTGTATCCAATCCCCAACCATCGGTAAGTAACCACCTTTGAGATCAATTGTACTTAAATTTATTTGACGCTCATATCGACATCCTTCCTCGACAATAATGAAATTTTCACGTTTTACATCGACTCGACCACGAAATGTCTTGTTAAATGTACGAAAATATTCGGGATGTGTCACTTTGAGTTGATCAAATTCATCCAAGCCCTGTTAATTGTAAAAAAATATATTAACATTAAAAATCTTGTAGGGAAATTTAATACTTACAGCCGTTTCATCTTCACCCCAACTCAATTTGACATCCTCTACTCGTATGATCCGGTGACCTTGGTCAGGAACTTTCTCTGCGAGGTAAATAACTGTACAGTCCTTTTTCAGTAAATCCACTATCTTTTTGTCAACATCTTGCATTGAAAACATGTAAATTTGGTCGATAACCCCACTCAGATTGTTCAATTCAGTTATGCGTCCTTCAGCTCTAAAATATCGACTCTCATCGGATGTTACAAGATCCTTTTGAATTTCATTTGAATCCTCTTCTTCCTCTTCATTATCTGAATGTAATTGTGCTTCGAGTTCCTCTAATTGTTTTAAGTATTTTTCTTTCTCACGCTTTGCAAAGTCGACTGGTGTAAAAATTTTAGCCAAAATATCAGGAAGATAAACCATTTTGTAAAAATATACTATAGACACGTGTTTGTAAGGATAATGAAATGTAATGGTTATGTTTATTATGATTGTCCAATTTGTTTTTCAACTGGATCGTATTTCCAGTCTGTATTTTTGATGTAAGTCAATTCTTTGCGCAAATTTGAGAGGCGTTTCATGTGCATCTCAATTCGCATCGAATTTTCACACAATTCCACGTATAAATGGAACTTTTGTCTGACAATTCCCTGTTTTGCGTTACTCAAGTCCTCGTTGTTGCTGCTTCCTTGTGTCGTCTTGAAATGAAATTGTGGGAAAAGAATTTATAATCAAAATATGATTTTAAATAGCAAAATTAAAATATTTACCACAGGTTTTTTATCTTCAGACATTGGAATTTGAATAAATTTATCTTGAAATTTATCTTTAAAGACCTTTAATTATTGATAATTCAGGAGTGAAATCCTAGCTCTGTTGCGTTTCGCAATGAATTTTTTTGTAAACAGCCAAATGTCAAATTAAACGTCAGTTTGTGGTGCATTAAATGAAACGAACGTATTCATGAATGGAATGTACAAGCGCATTTTTTTAATGTATGTTCAATTTTATAAGCAACATCTTTGCCAAAAGTTTTGTCAATTTCCATACATACGAGGTAAAACCTTGAAATTTTGTATTTTTAATGGATTTTTTTTAATTTCATGATCCGGATGACGTTGTAAATTTTTCTTATGACTAACAGAAAACCGCACAACGAATCGCATTTATTTTCAATTTGACAAGTAATACGCCAAAATAAAAAAGAACGAAGAAAAATTTCAGGTGTAAAATCAGTGAATCCAAGTTCTTGATATAATTTCAATACAAAATCAGACTCATTTTGGTATACAGATCACGATGATTAAATTATTTTCACTAAAACAACAGAAAAAAGATGGAGAGGGAGGTGGAAATGCAAAAAATACTAAAACAAGTGCAGCCGTCTTAAGAATCACAAAAGGTGAGAATTGTTTTATTTTCTTTATTTTTTTTTTATTTCAAGGAAAAATTTTATGACGAGGAAAATGTAAACAAAGAAAATTTCACTCAAATTCATGGTTTTATTTCAGATTTGAATGAATTAAATTTACCCAAAACATGCACTGTCGATTTCCCAGATCCAGATGATTTGTTAAATTTCAAACTTGTCATTTGTCCAGATGAGGGATTTTATAAAGGAGGACGATTTGTTTTCACATTCAAGGTACGTTCAAGGTTCATTGCGTCTCATTTTTTTTATTTTCGTTTCATTGAATTGAATTCCAGGTGAACAATAATTACCCTCATGAGCCACCGAAAGTAAAATGCGAGACACAAGTTTACCATCCAAACATTGATCTGGAAGGAAATGTTTGTTTGAATATTTTACGAGAAGACTGGAAGCCTGTCTTGACCGTGAATTCAATTGTTTATGGTTTACAATTTCTATTTCTGGTAACTTTGATACCCAATTAAGTCTTTGAATATCAATTCAATAAAAAATTTAATGTGTAGGAACCCAATCCTGAAGATCCCCTGAATAAAGAGGCTGCCGAAGTACTCCAAAACAATAAACGGTTATTTGAGCATAATGTGGCAAAGGCAATGAGAGGCAGTTACATTGGCGAAACATATTTTGAGCGTTGTTTAAAGTGATACAATAATAATTTTGTTTTCAAAAAAATAATGAAACGTAATTTATCTCTTCCTCATTTGATTTTTGATCTGTTTTAAACGAAATTAATATAATTGATGTCATTTAAGTAAATTTTTTTAATGGATTTTCTTTCTTCAAGACACTTAAATCACAAAATACAACAAAAATTCAAATGTTTTTAAATCCCTTCGTTCATATGAACAAATTTTTTATTCAATATTTATTTCACACTCTTATTACTATTGGAAATTGTCTGCTAGAAAAAAAAATATTTTAAGAAACTTAAAAATAATACAAAAAAAATTATAAAATAAAATAAAAATACGTAAAATTAAATCAATTTCTTTTTCTCTTTTAATGCAACGTCTTACACTTATTTTTCAGTTCAATGTTTCGGTACAAACATAAATCATTTATCGCTGATACCCTGCCATTAGTTGAACTCAAGTCATGTAACTGTGTCACAAATCCAACAGATAAATCGTAACTCGGGATGACTTTCACCAAATTTTGTACAAGTCCATCTGGAATTAACCTTAAAATTGGTTTAATTTTGTCCTGTCCACATTGAATCAGCAGTGAGAAAAATTGGAAAATGAAATTTATTTCGGGTGATAAGACATCGGTGTTGACACACTTTTCAAAGATTTGGAATAGTGTTTGAAGGCATTTTTGTAGATTTTCTTTCAGGATAGTGCTATTATCGCTTATGCTTCGTACTGGTGAGTAATCATTTGAATTTGACTCAACACTGCCATCGGATGTGAGTTTACGTAGCTTATTTGCTGGTTCAAGACTGTCCTCAAGATCAAAACTGCGATGTCTTTTTTTGTTTTGTTGTGTTGTGGTCCCTTGAGTTGCCGATAAAATTGCATAGACACAGAGTTTTGCGATGACAGTTGAATATGGCTCAACAAATGCATTACTCGTTTTCATCAAGATCATTGTAGGCAAGAGTTCGCCTAACAAAGTGACAGTTAATGCATTGATATCCAAGTGAAATATCGCAAATACAATATCTAGGTTTTTATATAAGTCTGACATGTATTTACATGATAAAAGTTGCCGCACCAATTTCTCTACAATCCATTTTTCACCACATGTGTGAAGTAAGCTATCAAGCACCTGTGCAGAATCGACAGGTACAAATCCGTTATCTTCAATTGCTTTCCATGCCTCGTCGTATTGTTCAATTAATGGAACTGATGATACGATCACGTTATTCGATTGCATACAAGCCCGCATCTTTGAGCTTCCTGTCGGGAAATGTTCACACTGCATTTTCCTGATAATTTGAAAAGATAATCCCAATCGCGTTCGACACAACGGCGATTCAGAATATGTTGTGAGAAATTGTTGAATTATTGAAAGTGGTTTTTTTATTTCCTCTTCTCGTACAACTTGGATGTAGGTAAAGAGCCATGATGCGCCACATACCGAAACAGCTCCCAATTTCGATTTAAGTCCATCTAATATGAGTTTAACTTTATCGAAATCGATTGTTTCATTTTCCCATGCTTGAAGTGTGTGATAGAGGACTCCAGGAATGCACCGACAAAGTTCTTCCCATTTAATCGCACAATTTGATGTTTCGGGATTTTGTAAATGAATTAAAAGTTCATCAACTTTGGCTTGATCACACATTTGGACCATTTGGAAGGGAGATTTTTTCCTGTTACGATCAACTAAGCACTCTGCTACCCATTTCTCGAAAAATGAGGTGCCTTTTGGATTGAGTAGGTGCTGAAATTAGTTTAAAAAATAAAGATACCTTAAGGGTTTGGGTAAATGAAGAAACTTACTTCTGATCCATAATTCTGCACAATGGACACCAGCATTAAAAATGATAAATCAAATAATTCCATGCTGAATTGATTTGCCCACTCATTACAATTAATCAGCAATTGAACAAATGACTTCAATTTATGGTCAATCGTTGCCACAGATAAAATCAATTCAAAATTATTCCCTTTCAACATTTGAGTAAGCATTGACTGTAACGTATCTTTACTTTTATTCAAGTCACTGTTCAACGTTTTGAGTATGCCCTTGAGTGGCGGCTCAGCTTTCAAGACTTTTTGAATATTTGATGTATTCAATGATTTTTGTGGATCCATTTTGATTGGTGATGGAATATTGGCTTCACGTAAAGCAGCCAGACTTTGCATTTGTTCAACTGTGATTAAATTCTGTTTTTCCTGAAGTTCTTTCAATAGAAGTTCAATCGTATTGCCACCTGATTGTGTATCAACATAATCCAAAATTGTCGTTTCATTCAAAAGTAATTGAAGTGCTTCAATGAGTTCAATTTTCTCCTCACTCATTTTAGATCTTTGAATCAAAGCTTTAAGTATTTGTGGCACTTTAATGAAACCAAATGCACTGTAAATGTAATTCCTTGGTGTTTCATTTACATTATACACACAAATAAGTGCAGCTTTTAGGATTTCTGTGTATAACTCAACATTTGTCAGATTTTTCAATTTCTGCATCAATTCAAATTTTCTCACATAATACTGTGTATCAGAAAATGGACGTAAAAGTACTTCAATTGCAATAAATGGCTCTAAACAAAATGTCAATGAAGCATTAACAGAGTTCTTGAACTCGTTGAAATGCAGATCCTTCACACCAACAAATGTCAATTTCTGTAAATTTTCAAATATATTTTTGTCATCCCTCAATTCGGCTTTCAATACCAAAAGTTTTGTGTCTTGCAACGATTTAGAACACAATTGACCCAATTCAGGATCCTCACATTTTGCAATGTAAATCATCGACAGCACAAATTGATCTTGCACTAGTTTTTCAATTAATGACCCGGTTCGTTTAAATGTGAGCTCTTGCTCTGATTTAAATGATTTCGTATCCAAGTAACTTCTCAAAAGTGTTTCATATATTTGTAATATCCAGAAAATAAGTGATAGCAAGGAGTTTGGTAAAAGTCCTTCTTCTAATTTGCTGCGACATGTCAATCCAGTATCAATTGCACTCTCTAAAAACTCGAGTAATGAGTTCACACAATGATATTTACTGAAATTATCATATTTGGAGATTCTTTTTATCACAGCAGCATGTGATACGAGGTGTGAACAGAGTGAGTGCTTCAAATAGGATAAGAGAAGTTGATTTGCTCCTGAACCCACAATTGCTTGTTGTAAAATACAATCAGCAAGATTGTAAACATCGCCACTTACGCCACGTGGAAGGACCTTGAAATGTAAAACGAAATAATGAGAATTAATATCGAAATAATTGACTTTAAAAGAACTTACAGTCTTGATATTGATGCCCCATTGCTGAATAGTCCAGCGTTCTTTCCAGGCCTTTAACAGCATTTCATTCAAAACCTGTGTCTTACTCGTTTTTTGTGCTTCTGCCATTCCCGAACTGTTTTTAATACTTTTCACTGTGATATGTGATAGTAATACGAATTTAATGATGATATTTCATTAATAATTTCACTATTTACTTGTAGAAATGTATTTTTTATTCGGAGTTTTTTTTGTTTTGTTTACATTTTATTCAAATGTCAAATATTCGAGATCGAAAGCGAATTGATTAAATTTGAAATATTGCGAACACGTGCTTTGACAGTTGAAAGAACAGACTGAAATTTAATATTTAAAAATTAAAATTAAAATGCATGATTAATTTTTGCTAAGTAATTTTTATTTTTCATCTGTGTACAGGATTAATAATGTTTTTTTTTTAATAAATATTATAGGGTTTTAAATTTAATCACCCACCAACATAAAAATGCATTAAAAATGGAAATTGGTGAATATGTTAAGAAAAAAAATCATAAAAATAGGTTATTTATTTAATAATTAATTTTGATATTGTATTATTTTATATCTATCCCAAGAAATCACTACAATTTGGATATTTTTGTTTATCAAAATCTTCAGATTGTGATTCATCAATTCTTTCTTTAACAGATTTTTTTATAGTTTCACTAAATGACACTTGAACAGCTCCATCACCAGCAATTGTCTCAACAATTTCATCAATATTTCGACTTGCATTGGAACTGGAAGAAGAGGAAGTGCCTGCTTTTTGAATAGCTTTTTTGAGTCCATCAGCTAGCAAAGCTTTCATTTGTTGAGGTGGTTTTGAACCTTGAACAATCTTACGACGTTTTCCTGACATTCCACTTATGTAGGCATCGGAAAATGGTTCTTGTGTCCTCTGAGAAGATTGAATTGTGTTAAATGAAATGTTTTAATTGAAATTTAAATTAATTTACCTGTCGTTTTTGAATTTCAATATCACGTGTGATGACTGGAAGCCATTGTGATGGAAATTGACCATGCCAGGATTCACTGCCATGAGTAACTGGAGGTAAGTCTTCATTTGAATTGTTAATTAATGGAGGTGTTTGTAGTGATTCACGTCCATTCATGTCCAGAGCTTCTTCGAAAGTAGCATCACTTCCACTACTTTCTAAGGGTTCATCGGTATCCATTGGCTATATATTTGAAAAAAAAAACCGTTAAATAATTTTTTTTAATCTTTTTAATTAAAGTGACTTACCATTGGTTCCGGGACAGTTTCCTGTGATGGTAATGTCGCCCTAGCACGTCTCACCAAATATTGTTGGATATCTTCTTGATCTGTACTCAATGCATTCAAAGTAGCAGTTATGGCATTTTGCAAAAATTGTTGAAATATCATTAATGGTGGCAAATTAAATGGAATCGTCATTTGTGTAATTTGATTCAAGTATCTTTCTGCATTTTGGCGTCCAATTGAAATAAGAAGTATAGCGAAAAATTGTCGTGTAAATTGAATCAAAGATCGTAACAATCTAATTCCAAATTCTTCAGACGTATCTTCGTGAATTAAATTGATAATGTCTGGAAGATGAATTCTGATTAATTGTTCTACCGAAGCACGTGCATCATAATCAGGCAGTTCATATTGTGGCAATAACCGTAAAAATACATTTAACGAATTGAAACACTCATTTACAGCTGTATGAATATTTTCTTCGGTCACTGCACCACCATTAAGGAAATTTGTCCGTATGAAGGAATCCAAATCAGCTCGAATCCGATTCAATGTAGTTGCTGTTGGTGCAATATTGATAAAATCACGTAATGTCAAATTTGTTCCCAAAATATTGATTGGTGTACTGTATTCTTCATGTGTCATATTTTGCATAGCATCTTCCGGAGTCTGAGCAGGTCGTGTTTGACTTCGACTCCGTTGATGACCTGAAGCCATGGCAGCAGCTGCAGCACGTTGACTTGGATTATTTTCCGGAACATGATGACTGTTGCATGACAAGAAACGATCAAATGACGACAATAAATTAGCTGGAATTGGTCTGATGTTACGTAGAGTTGATGGTGCAATATGTGGACGTGTTGTTGAACGAGTGTTGGTTGAAGTTGTGGGCAAGGTCATTGAGGCCATGCGAATTCCATTATTTCCACCTTCATTGTTGACATTTAATCCAGAATTTGCACCATTATTACCGCCAGAATTGGATAAAGTTGTAGTAAGACCAGTGTTTGGTGTTCCTGGATTGATTTGAACGTGGACATCAGCATGAACTGGAGCTGTTGATTGAATCACGGCTTGTAACATGCGAGCAAGTGCAGCATTGGGACGATTTCCAGCTAAAATGTTTTTTTATTAAGATAATTAAATTAGTATTTTCATTAAAATATTTAATTGAATTTGCATTAATTCCACTCCACAGAATATTAATGGATGAAGGTTAAAAGCATTTTTTTAATTTTTAAATTAAACAAAAGCAATGAAATTAAAATGCGTGATTAACATGAAAAAATAACAAAAAAAAAATCAAATTAACGTACGATCTGCAGTTTCTCTATTTTGAGCAGTCAAATTTGATGCTTGATCTGCATTATTTCGATTAGCTCGTTCTTCCGCGTCTCGTCTAGCGTTGGCAATGATTGCGACTAAATTTGAAGTTAAATTTTGAAAACTCTTTTGTTTTATAATTTAATTTGCAGTTTTTTTTCCAATTAAAAAATTAAAGTAAAAATAAAATTATAACAAAACTGCAAATCAATATTAAATGTACCTTGTCGCAATCGACGTTCTTGAGGTGTCAATGGGTGATAAAGTGGAATATAAATGCTTGCAACAGTCTCTTCATCATCATTTCTCGCATTAGTATTTCTGTGATTTGATGTCGATTCACTATTAATATTACCTGAATCTTCGGTTTCTTCCGAGCCCTGATTTTGTGGAATTTGAACTGGAACAGCAATTGGAATTGGGATGTTAACAGTGGCTGAAACTCCTTCAGCCTGATTTCCAGCATTTGCTCCATCATTGTTGTTGTTATTGTTATTATTCAATGACCCACTATTACGTATGATGTTTGCAAGATTGATGTTGCTCTGATTAAAATTTAAAAAAAATTCAGTTAATGCTACTTTTAAAATAAAATTATAAAAATCTTACTGGAACAGCAATCCCTGAACTCACGAAAGCACTTTGTTCGACCAAAATTGGACGACATGTGAGATATCGTGGCGATTCTAATGACAAGTCAAGCATCAAATCACTGATTGCATGTTGTGCGTGACTCATGTAATGAAGTGCTTCTGAGACGCGATCAAAGATTCTCTGATGATTTTCTCGTTGAGTCGTTGCATCATCACCCTCAAATCTGGGGTCATTCATCAAAATATCGTAAAATTGTTGAATGAATGGTTCGAGACGTGCTTGAACGGTCCTCATTTGCTGAACGACTTCACCTAATGTTTGAGTACTCGTAGTTTGTTGTCTTCGATTTGGTGTTCCAGGTTGACTAGAAGCTTGTAATTGAGGTCCACTAGCCGTTGCATTATTTGGAGTCGGCACTTCTGTATTAGTACTTGGTTGACTTCCAGCATTTGGTGGAGTTCCACTAACATGTGGAATTGTGCCAAAAACCTGAACAGTAGCATTCGAATCAGGATTTTGTTGTACAGTTATGTTCTGTATGCCATTTTGCCTAAATGTAGCTGAGACGGCTCCTTGAAATGCTTGCATTAAATTCTGGACTTGTTGTTGTGGAATTTCAACATCACCCACTGCACTAATTCCAACTTCAAATACCGTACTTTCCATTGTTTGTTGTGACAAAATATCCATTGCCGAGTTGTTGAGACCTCGTTGAGGATCTTCCAAATATGCAGCAATATTATTTGCACAATTAAGCATATGACGTGCAACTGTAATTCGATTTTGACATAACGTGGATGAAGGATTCAGTGCTGTTGTGGTTTGTTGTCCTGGAATTGCTGCCATTGCACTTAAAACACGTCCATCGAGAACCATTCCTTCGAGAAGACCATCAATGAAAGCGTCATTTCCGCGAGGACCATTTGCTCGACGTGTAAACATGGGATTACTTGGTCTATCATTTGTCGAATTTGACGAATTCACGTTATTACCATCTGAATTAGGACGCGTACCGGGAGGAGGTCGTTGAACTAAATGTACCACCTTTCCATTTACATCTGTAATCATGACTCATTAGTTATTTGAACAAAGACCTTTTTCAATATATAAATCATATCTCACCATATTCTTTTAATTGTTTTTCATCCACTAAAACTCTACCACAATAAATCAATCGTTGCATATCAGCTGCAATATTTACACTTTCTGCAATATGTTCCTTGAAATTTCGTACTGTGATCTATTTTTTTTTGTCGCAATTGATTGGAAAATAAGAAAATTTGTAAGTCAATATTCGCATAAATCAAGTTTAATAGGTTTTACCTCTTCATCCACAGTAAAATCATGATTTTGACTATCTAAAGTCTTCACTTTAACGTTTATCATCTTGGAATTTAATATTTTACCACTATTTTGATTGAGTTTTAAAGTTAACTTGGACAAAAACTTTTGCAAAAAAAGCAAAAAGATGGATACACGAGTAAATCAATTGAAATTTGTCAAGCGTTTTGACACAAGGCCAATAAAAGTCATGTAAAATTTTCCGGTTGTTTACCTGAAAAGGGGTTAGCAGAGTTTTGCAGTTATTTTTCTGTAGATACACAAACGGAAATTTAAAAATTTTGTATTTTTATGAAAAAAATTATTTCAATTCATGATTTTTACTCGAATTATTTCAACTTTTCCCTTTATATTAATATAACGGTATTTTAAGGCTGATTAATTGACCGGTAAAATTGCACGATTTTGCATGGCCTTAGAAAACTGTCAAATCTTTCAATCAATAAAAAAAGTTGTTCAGAAAATATAAAAAAAATTCCAATTAAAAATTAGGATAATTTAATAAAAACTCGGAAGATATTCAATTAAAAATACAAGAAATCGATAAAATAATAATCAATAAATTGAATTTAATTAAAAATAGCAAGCGAAATTTTGTAAGAAATAAGTAAATTAAGTGAAATTACACATACAGTACAGGAAAAATAAGCAAAAAAAAAATTATTTTAATAAAAGGAAAATTAATCGGTCCAATTGAGAAATGTCATGAGAATAATTAACAATAATAATCGAATCAATATGAATAACAATAATAATTATAATAATAACAATTCAAATAATATCAGAATGGATGATGGTGGCCTGAATAACAACAATAATAACAATAATGGTCAAAATTTCTTAAGTAAACTACCAATGAATGAGGACCTGAATAATATAAATGCAAATAATGTGGCACAATATACCATTCCGGGTGTTTTGCACTTTATCCAACACGAATGGTCTCGTTTTGAGCTTGAACGATCACAATGGGACGTGGACCGTGCCGAACTACAAGCTAAAATTGCGGTACTTTTGGGTGAACGTAAAGGCCAGGATTCGTTAAAATCTGACCTAATTCGACGAATTAAAATGTTGGAATATGCATTGAAGCAGGAACGAGTTAAATTTCATCGACTCAAATATGGGTGTGATCCACCAAATGCAAATGATCTCAAACCGCCACCAGCTTCTGGTCTTACAGATGATGCAGGCAATTTGATAACAGATGTTGCAAATTCGGATAATGAGGTGCCATTTAGTGCAGTCTCAAATATAACTTGGCGACAAGGTAGAACAATGCTAAGACAATATTTGCAGGAAATTGGTTATACAGAGTCTATCATTGATGTTCGTTCAAATCGAGTCAGGTCATTGTTGGGACTTAATAATGGAAATTTACAAGATCAGGAGGAAAACATGAATCCAAATGTTAATGGTGCAACAGACACAACTCATAAACGTGTCTTTTCAACGAGTGATCGTACAAGTGAGGGTTTGGGCTGTTCACCAGCCAAGAAGTCACAACAAACTGAAATGATGGAGGCAATGTTACTCGAATCAGAGGCTGCAGTTCTAGCAAATTTTGAATTCCTGGCACAGGCTGATGTCGAAATGTCCGATGATGATGACATGAATGATGATTTGGATTTAACGGCAAATCATGAGAGTGGGGGTCATGATGTGAAAACAGCAAAACGTAAAGCGAAAGCTTTAAATGACATTGATGCTGAAGCCGATGAAGTTTTAAATGAACTTAATTCAATTACAGAGCAATCAGATAATGCAAATAACATGGAAATCAGTAATCGTAGCAATAATCAAAATGAAAGTGAGACGGGATGGGGACAAAATAGTTTCGGCAAAAATAATATCACGAGAAATATTATTCCAGGCATACCTGGAGCTATAGGTAATTTTTTTTTTAAATTAAAAGTAAACATTTTTATTGAAATTTCCTTTCAATTCAAGGTGATGACGAAATGGATCAATCTCTGGGCTTAGGCGAACTTGCCCAACTCACTGTCAATAACGAGTCCGAATCAACAGCTTATGGAGATGGTGCCAACTCTAAAGAACCGTACCGTAAAACATGGAATGCAAAATACACACTTCGATCACATTTTGACTGTGTTCGAGCATTGGCATTCCATCCACAAGAACCAGTCCTGATAACAGCATCCGAAGATCATACTCTTAAATTGTGGAATTTACAAAAAACTGTTCCGGCCAAAAAGTCAGCAAGTCTCGATGTTGAACCACTTTACACTTTTCGAGGTCATACGAGTCCCGTGCTATGTCTTGGAATGAGTTCAACTGGAGAACAGTGTTACAGTGGTGCATTGGATGGTACCATTAATTCATGGAATTTACCAAACGTAAATATAGATCCATATGACAATTATGATCCTGAGGTTTTGCGAGCACCCCTAGATGGACATTCAGATGCTGTTTGGAGTTTATCAGTAAATCACACGAAAGATACTTTATTATCAGCATCATCCGATGGTACAATCAAATTGTGGTCTCCTCAAAATAAAACCCCATTACTTCAAACATTTACCGCAGACACATCTGAAGGCAATCCCACTTCAGTTGACTTTATTCGCGATGAATTGGATAAAATTATTGCATCGTATCAAAGTTCCAATTGCTTAGTACATGACACGGAAACCTGTAAAGTCCTCCTGAAGTTTGAAGCACAACAAGAAGTCAGTGGTAATTTTGGCAAATACATCTATAAAGTTATTTGTCATCCAACACTACCACTGATGATCACAGCACACGAAGATCGTCATATTCGTTTTTGGGATAGTAACACAGGAAATTTGGTTCATTCAATGGTGGCACACTTGGATGCTGTTACAAGTTTAGCAATTGACTCAGCTGGACTGTATTTGCTATCCGGGTCACATGACTGTTCAATTAGATTATGGAATATTGATACGAAGACGTGTGTACAAGAAATTACAGCACATAGAAAGAAATTTGATGAGAGTATACTTGATGTGGCTTTCCATCCGTCAAAACCATTTATAGCTAGTGCAGGATCTGATGCAATCGCAAAAGTTTTTGTTTAAATCTAACTTAAAAAATTTGGTAAGTTAATTAAGGAAATAAAATACACAAACACACAACACTACTTTTCTCTAATTATTTTTACTCGTAAAAGAATAATGGAAACTAATAAAATTAGTATAAACTCATGATAAACGAATATTACAAATTTAGACATGATAATGGTAAAAATATGTCACCACGTGACTTGAAAATTGCACGCTTAATACAAAATTTAATAATTTAGATTTATTTAGAACTGATAACCCCCCAAAAAAACGATGAGAGATTTTTAGAGGTGCTTCGGATATTTCAACTGAGTTCTGTTTGTGTGAATATTCCCCCTAAACCTTAGAGAAACAAAATTAAAAACTAAGAAAAAAAAGAATAAAAAAAAAACTAAATTATTGATAAAAAAAATAATCATTGAGCATCCTTATAAAGAGAACTTTGTTAATGAAAATTTAACAAAAAAAATAATTTTCACAAAAATCTTTTATCTTTGACAGAATTTTCATTTAAAACGTTTTTTAATTTGAAAATTTAATTTAAAAAAATGTAAAACGTAAACTTGAACGAAATACTTAAGCGCGTTTCCACTTTAATAGGTCTAATTTTGGAATATTTTAATCTTCGCATACAAGTTTATTGTACAAGTATGACACAGACGGACTTACAGACAGACGATACGAAGGCTCACAACACCCAGTTTTTCAAATCAACAGGAAATGCGCTTAAATTGTAACAAGTAAAATTAGGAGATATAATTTTTTTTAATTTAAAAGAAATCAATTCGAATTTTAATGAGATGGAAAACTTACTCATTCGAGATTTGTAGACGAAATTTAGCAAATAATTATGTATTATTATTATAATAATTTAATTTAAATCAATTAATTTTTTCCACTAAATTTCATACATTGTATAATTCTAAAGAAAGAAAATTATTATTAACACAAAAATATGATTATTATCTATATAAAAAATTTAATAAAAATAAAAAAAAAATTAATATAATACAAGAAATTCTCGTTTAAGTTTTCATTATTGAAACATTTTTATTTAAAATATTTTTTTTTTGTATTTTTATCTTAAAATTAATTAATTTGTAGTTGAAAATCCATAATTTCGCAATGAATCTACGACCCCAATTCCGTAGATTAACTGTCCTTCCAATTTCTTCCACCCGTCTTGCACAACTCCGTCCAATTCCTCCAAACAATCAGCCAATTCTTGATTTTCAACAATTAATTCTCCATGTTCTTTCAGAAAAACTCCTAAATATGAGTGTGCAAGCTCATAGTTAACCCTTGATTGCATCATTTTACTAATCATTTTCATGAATTGTAGCATAATTGGGATATTTCCACCTCCAATTGGTGAAAGACTCTTAATTTCAAAGTCAATTCCTGACACATTCATTGCAATTATTTTCTTGATTGCTTCATCAAAATCATCTGTTGCAATGGTTCCTTTCAAAAGTCGTCCAAATGCGGTTAAATTTTCAACGTGACTGATTTGAGCAATGCGTGAATCTTCATTTTCTTGTCCATTCTCTATTTGATTTAAATCGAATTTGAGTTCCAATCCTGCGACAGTTGGAAGGAAGAAAGGCGCTTGTTTCGGTTGTTTTGGTGGTTGTTTGGGTTTATTTCTCTTTTTACAGATATCTAAATTGAGGAGATTTTGCCAACGTGATAATGCGAGATCAGATAACGTTAGTAAGTCTTCGTTTAATGTGGCAGGTGATTTGTAATCCTCAATTTCATCAAATTCGTAATCGTCTTTTTCCGGATCATGTTCTGATTCTTTTCCAGCAACAGGGAAACTCATCACAGACGGTTCTGATGTCTCTTTAAGAGCTCTCAATGAAATGTGATTGAAGAGAGTTTTGTTGGCCCATAAATTGATCCCCAAGTAATCGACGTGTGTTGTTGCAAGGAAATCACCAGTAGGTGACATTGTCATTGAAGTACACGGATATTCAACTTTAAAATGATCAATCAGATACGATGAGGGAATATCATACACTTTTATAACACAATCCATGGCTGTTGTGAGTAACCATCTTCCATCTGGCGAAAAACAGGCGTCAGTTAATCGTGACTTGTGTCCACTAAATTTCCTTGCAACATATTTGGCATCGACATCAATTAGACATACCGTGAAATCATCTAAAGCCACACAGAGCAATGAACTATCTCGATGAAATCTGAAGAAACTGATTCCTTCTCCAAGTTCCAAGGTTTTGAGGCATTCCGATGTATTTCTAAAATGCCAAAACTTGACTTCACCATCAAAACCACCACTGATTACGACTTGATTCAAGTTATCTGTTACAACGCCTTGCACTGAACTATCATGAGCTGGAGATCCATATGTAGCACGATGGATACCAGATTGAATGTTAAATCTGTGAACTGTAAAAATTTGTTATGTGCATTAAAATTTAATCAGTTTTCATTAAATTTTTAACTCACCATCTCCATTTGAATATCCAATTATGACGAAATTACCACAATGCGTTAGATTGATGCACGTTGCAACTGTACTGAAATCCGTTCTATTCTTTTCCTGTAGGCTTTCAGGGACAATTTTAAGTTCACCCATGGCACATCGATCAAATGACCATGTTGTGACCATCTTATAATCTTGATGAATGGCAGCAATGTTATCCCATTCCTTTTCTCTTGTTGTTTCAGTGGTAAAATGGATTACAGGTGGCATTAAAAGTGCTTTTGCCTTTGAACGCTTCGTTTTAGCGGCTTTTCGGTTATAACTTGCTTGACCCATACTTCGATTCAGTGTCTCAGACACTGTACTAAAAATCCTCATACTAACATCTTCTCCAGCGGAGATAATGTGACGTCCACCAGCTCCATGATATCGAATACACAATGGTGGCAATGCATGACCTTCTCTTCTTCGTAACAATCGTGGACCACCATCGGGCATGTCAAATATCCACAATTTAATGGAATTGTCAGGTGATGCTGTGAACATAAGTGGTTCATTGTTGTAACAAACCAATGAACTCACTGCATCACCATGTGCCTCCAAGATACTAGAAAGTTTTCTCTTTTCCAAATCCCATAGACTGACTCGTCCTGAAGTGCTACCAGTTGCCATAATTGAAAATCCATCTGTTCTGAAACTGATTGAAGTTACAGCACCACACTCTTGATTAAATTCCATTAGTATTTCATCAAATTTAAGGTTTAATAAACTAATTCGACCATTTTCCATTCCAATTGCAATTATATCACTTGCAGGAGCAGCCTCCAATACAGTAATTTTTGAGTCATATTTATTGAATGTGTAAATAAGTTTCGAGGACTTTAAATTCCATAATTGGAGTGTGCCTTGTTCACTTCCAAGCACGATTTTATTCACATATGTAGGTGGATGCACAATACTGGTTACTTTAAAACTCGTCTTATCAAAAGGGATTTCTAAGTAGACCAGTTCTGATTCAATATCCCACACTTTCATTACATTATCTTCATCGACAGCAATTAAATGTGGACCAAATGGCAGTAAAAGATGAATATTTGCTTTGTGTCCAATAAATGTTTTTTTTATTTCCCTTCCAGACCTCCATGAGTAAATATTTTTACCAGCAGCTACATGAACCAAAAATGGATCTGTTGCAACACAATTAATGTCCTCTGAATGTAATGGCGTGCTATTTATGAGACGAAATCCTGATGTGAATGCATGAACACTTCTCCCTGTACAAGTAATAATTATATTTTCTTTTCGTTTTTGGTAATATCGGACAGCGGCAGGAACATGATTGCTAACGAATCCTAGTGATTTATTTCTATTGAATATTCGACTTCCTGGCATTTTTTTGAAATGAACTTTTACGTTTCCTCAATGAAACGTTACGAATCTTATTAATTTTAAAGTCTTTTATGTATATTTTTATTTAAATTTATTTTAAATTGTATTAAAATTGCTTCACATGTGAATTTGTTTTGATTCAAGCAATTGACAGTTCATTTTGACGTTTAGAACAATAACAATCCCACATGTTCAATTGAAAATAAAAAAAAAACATTTGAAATTTAAAGTTTAAAATTAAAAATGATAGGAACTATGGAAAATAATAAGGAATCAAAATTATTTTCTAAACTATTGACGAAAATAAATGAACGCAAAAAATCCGAAAAATCTGTAAAGAAAATAAAAAAACAGAAGGTTGAAGGATACAATTCCGATACATCTGATGATGATGGTCAAGATTCGGCTGAAGAAGATGTTCATGTAAAAAAATCTCATAATGGATCAAAAGTACTTGATGTATCCAAATCAGAGAATGGCACGGAAATCATGGAAGTTGATTCAAACTCTGACCCTTCTGACAGCTCCTCGGATGTTGAAGAAGTCCAAAATGAAGATAACACAAAGGAAGAAAAGCTGTTAAATGTTCTCAAAACAAAAGTTGAAGAAAGAAAAAAATTGAAACGGAAATCAAAGTCTTCTGAAGAGGTTACTGATCAAGTCAAACAAAATGATGATGAACCTCCACCAATGGAGGTCGAAGACTTAACCGCTGGAGATTCAGAGAAAGAAGAACCGAAATTGACAAAACCAAAAGATATCGAAGAAGCTCTCAAAGATTCTGATTTCCAAGTTCTTGGCAAACAAATTTTTGAACAACGTCGTAAAGTGCGTTCTGTTCTTCCACCATGGCTCGCGTATCCGAGAATCATTTCAAATGACCTGTCAGACACTTCAACGAAAATTAACGACTTATCTTATTTGGATGAAACATTGAAAGAGAATTTACTTGCAACTGGAATCGAACATCTGTTTCCTGTACAAAGAGACGTGATTCCCTTCATTTTGGATATCCAAAGTAAGCCAAGTCCTTTCTGGCCACGAGATATTTGTTGTTCCGCTCCAACTGGAAGTGGAAAAACCCTCGCATTTGCGATACCCATTGTTCAAATTCTTTTACAGAGAGTTCAGAGAAAAGTAAGAGCTTTAGTACTCTTGCCCGTAAATGAATTAGCTGAACAGGTTTTTAATGTCTTTAAACAGGTAAATTAATTTAAAATTTAGATTTCAACTTACAATTTATACTTAAAATTTAATTTCAGCTATGTAAAGGAACAAAACTGACTCCTACTCTCCTATCAAATTCACTTCCAATTGCTCAAGAGCGTGCTCGTCTAGTGGAACAAGTAAATGGTCAATATTACTCCAAGGTTGATATCGTTGTGACCACAGCAGGGCGCCTCGTAGAACATTTACAATCAACAGAGGGATTTTCCATCAAAGAATTACGATTTTTGGTGATTGATGAAGCCGATAGAGTCATGGATCAGATACAAAACGATTGGCTGTACCATTTAAATAAACATATTAAATTGGAAAATGAGGCATTTTTAATGGGAAAATCAATTCCATTAAGTGTTAATGTTCTTCGAAGTACTTCAAGGCCACCACATAAATTACTTTTTTCAGCGACTTTGAGTCAGGATCCAGAGAAAATACAAAAATTCAAGTTATTTCATCCAAAATTGTTCACAACTGTTATGGAAAAGAATGAAATTGAAGAAAATGTTAATGGTGAAAATGAAAAGAGTGAGACCAAGAAACATGAAAAAGAGAAACGTGGTGATTTTATCGGAAAATACACAACACCTGCTAACTTGGTTGAACATTATTGTATCACAGAAGCACGATTAAAGCCGTTAACAGTCTATGCCTTGCTTAAAGAGAATAATTGGCGCCGATTTTTGTGTTTCACCAATTCAACAGATGCCTCGCATAGACTTTCTTTCGTTTTACAAGAACTGTTTGGTGATGAAATGATAATTGAAGAGCTTTCAAGTACACTCAGTCTCGTTGCTCGTAAAAATGTCCTTCATAAATTTGCCTCATTCAAAGTAAATGGAATAATTAGTACGGATGCACTTGCAAGAGGAATTGACATTCCAGCGGTTGATGTTGTTTTTTCATATGACGCTCCAAAACATGTCAAAACATACATTCATCGAATAGGAAGAACGGCCCGTGCAGGACAAGCTGGTACTGGTATAACCCTTCTTGAGAAATCTCAATTGAAACCGTTCCAAAAAATTATTGAGCAAGCAGGAAAGGAAAATGTGAGTGAGATAAAATTGGTATCCCGAATTGAAGAGAGTAAGGCTTTGGATTACGCGAATACACTAAAAGCACTTCAAAAAGCGTTGGAGAAGGAGAAAAGTATCATTAAGAGGAAAGCGAATATTAAAAGTGATGCTGTGAGTATTTTATATTTCTTCTTTTGATATAAAATAATAATGAAATATTTTTTATTAAAATAGGGTCCTAAAAATCTTCTTGACCAAATCAGACAACAGATCAATGAAGAGGAGGCACGTTACTTTAATCACCATATCCCATCAAGTTGGAGAGAGGAAAATATTAAAGAAATGGCAGAAAATCAGTATAAAGCCAATAAGAGGTTTAAAGGTGAAATTTCCAACAAAAAGGGAGGTAAAAATGGAGCCCCACGAAAGCAGTTCGGAAAGAATGACAAAAAATTCAATAAAAACCGAAATCCTAAAAAAATGGAGACGTAAAAGAATTCAAAAAAAAAATAAAATATATAAATTTTATATCATACAAAACTTTTATTCATATAAAAATGATTGTTTATACCATAAATACCTTGAGACCGTCAAGTGTCACGATATCAAGGACCATATCATTGAAAAATGGATGAAATTCCTTCACAATCTTGTGTAAACTGCGTTTCGTAGCTTGTCTTGCAGTAATATAGTGACGATTAGATTTTTTCGCTTGAACTAAATTCATTGTGTTAATTTTCTCCAAAATTTGATGTAATTCGAGCATTGTTGAAATGATTTTTGGAAGATAATCCTGAACGACTCCATATTTGTCTTCAGTTAAGGATGCGGTTGCAATTGAAGCGACAGCTTGACTTATCAATGTAATTTTATCCGAGTAATTCCTGAGTATTGTGTTGATCTTTTTGCTCTTATCTTCACCAAAAATGGATTTGAGACTTGATGGCACATTGCAGTTTAGGCTTGGAGATAAAATTGGAGGTGATGGACTTTTTCTCAATGGTGAAGTGAATGTCATATTAGGACTTTGTGCAATTGGACTTGCCATTAAATTTCGGATGCCCATTGAATCATTAAAATCTCGTTGTTGAACTTTTTCATTATTCACAATGTTCTGGACATTTGAATGTTGCATCTGATTATTGTTGATTGAATTATTTTCTTTTAATGGAACTTTCTTTTTCTCATTAACAATTTCATTTAGAGCTTTAATGAAATCTTGAATCACCACCATTGTAGCTTCATTTACCTTACGAAAATTGTGTGGATGGCCTCCAATTGAACTAAGTGAGAATAATTCCTTACGCCTTGCAACGTTAAAGTCTTTGCTCAAAACAAACAGATCAAGAGCAGCCAATGTTTGAATTAGTGGGATTTTGGTGTAGAGGAGTCCATCAGCTAATGTTAAACTGGTATCATTCAATGCTAAGGATCGTTTCTCGATCGGGAACTGCTGATATTCAGTGAAAACGATTTCAAAAACAGATTTCAATGAAGCTAAAATGCATGAAATGTGAGCGAAGAGTAACCATGTGTAAAAGTATAGGCGATAATCGATGATGAGTCCTAAAATTTAAAAAAAAAATTTACTTGACTAAATTCCATTCAAAATTAATTCATGACTTTACCAAAAATTTTATCATTTTCCAAGCTCTTGCTCCATATTCCGACTCCCATAAAAGTTGTGACAGCTAACGCACATAACACACTTGGAAAAATCGAATCCATCAATGATTTCATTAAAACATCTTGAATCGCTGACTTAATCCTCACATATTTAGTTTGGGATATCACCGGAAATTCAATTGAATCCGTTTGTCGCTTACTCGTAAAATATGAAACTGTTGCAATTCCACATAAAAGCAAGTAAATGCATTTCAGGTTGTATTCTCGTGACTTTGTCAGGACTGAACCATATTCCGGTGTGAGATAACTCAGGAAAATAAACGTACTTACAAGTCCAGTTAACAATTGAATTCCAAATTTGATAATTTTTCGTAGTAATTTGTACAATTCACCAACTTTTCTCGATGAGAGTTCATTTTGCAGAAGCATTACACCATTGAAGACTGTCAGAGCTCCGATTGGGATGAAGGACAGAAATGTGGATAATGAGATCATGTTGCGAAATGTTCCAAAGATCCATTTGAATGGTGAAAGTTGTGTTACGTTTGTGATGAAAACCAAAAATGTTAAGAGCAGGTATTGAATTAACAGGCAAATTGTGGTTGCGAGAGTAAATCGATAGACACACAATCGTTTTGCTTCCATTTTTAATATTTCTTACTTGACTTTTTCATTTAAATTTCACGATTTTATTACTGTGTTTTCGTTTTGTTGACAATTTACCCGGCAATTTTTTAAAATCCAGTAAGCATAAGTGAATCATGTGCTGTCCAGTTAGCAACAAAATTTGAAATGAGGAAAATTAGCCGTTACAAATTTAGGCCTTTTGCAATGGAAAATCTTCAAAAATAAAGGAAATTTTTATGAAAATGATGTTCAATGAAATTTAAGTTATAAAAAGTAGATTTTCTAGAAATATTTTAACGGTCCTATAATTCAAAACTTAACAACAAATTTATCGATTAAATCTTCCAATACAAAATTTCTCTCTTCTTTCATTCAAAGAAAATTCTCAAATTAAATTTTCATCTTTATCATTCACAAAACATTACAATACACACAAAATTTCTCATAGAATCTTCTTTTCATGCTCAATATTTGTAAAATTTTCCCGCGCATGTTCTCTCGTTTCGTTGAGTTTTTCATCACTTACAAATTTTGCTTTACGTACAAACACACACACAACACTATCTTATCTTTTCACATTCATTTTTCTTTTTAACAATACACATTGGAAAACTCAACGAAAAATTATTGCAATGAAAATTTGTACGAGAGAAAAACTCTTCAGTATTCGTTTGTGCGGTGAATGGGAATTTTAATGAACTTTTATTTGACTAATAAATGCAAAAAAAAAATTATACGTGCACATTTAACATTTAAGTTTTATTTGTAAAAAACTAATAAATTGCGCTTCATTTTACGTTTAATTTTAGTCATAATTGCATTGAAATGTGAAAATAAGCCAAAAATATTACCAAATTTAACATGAAATTGCAAAAGTGTTTTACTGAACAAAAAAATACGTCGTAAAATTTTAATTTAGAAAAAAAATTTGAAGGAAAATACGTGTCAAAAAATTTATTCTAAAATAAAACATGATTGAATCAAAGTGATTGAAAATAAGTGGAAATTAGCCGAACATATTTTAATTTTAAATCAGAGGAAAATTAAACTGATTTCATTTTTACTATCAAAGTCATAAACGTAGGTAAATTGAGTCCTTTTTACAATATTTATTTTTTTTATATAAAATTATCCTTGAATTGAATTGAACTCAATTTAAAATAAAAAAAAATAATAAAATGAGATTTCATTTCATTATTAATTAATCACATTACATGGATACGGAAAAAATGTATTGAATCGATTTTTATCAAAATCTCTCGTATTTTGTAGTATTTTTTTGTGTATTGAAATTATTTCATTTAGATATTTTGGGGCTAATCTTTTTATTTTACTCTTAATATTTAACAACGATAACGAAAATATAATCGTATATAAATTATTATGGATTACGTAGCTCTATTTATAAAACAGATCAATGGACATGAAACAGAGTGATAAGTTCAGATGAACCATAAATTTGAGTATGGAAAGATGTTTGTGTGTGTGTGCTTTTATTTGTTTTTCTTTATTTAACAATTTTTCCATATTTATTGTGTTCGACATATTGCTTTTTGTGTACATGAATGGAAAAATCTACATTAATAATATTTATAGTACAAGGTTTTTTTTATTTGATTGAAATTTAAATTGGAGGGGTGTGTTATTGCTCTTGAGGGGTGATGTGAATTTGTGGGGGAAGGTTTTTTGAGTCCTTCAAGTTTCCGGATTGGGGGGAGGAGTCTCAGAATTGTCAAAAACCGCTTAGAATTTTTAAAAACCGTTAAAAAACTTAAAAACCTTTAAAAATTTAAGAAAACCTTTAAAAAGTCTAAGCTACTTTTTTCAACTTTTATTTTAAAAATCGGTTTGACTGCCCGTAAGGGGGTAAGCAGATTAAATTTGACAGCTCATTTTGTATAGATACATTTACGCAAATGTCAAAAATAGTACTCAATCATGGATTGTCAAACTTTGACCTGTGTACCCAGTAAGTTCATAGAACAAAATTTATTTTGACGTTTAAAAATGATTAAAACAAAATTTTGAAGCTTCCATATGTGTATCTATAGAAAATAAACGTCAAATGAAATATCAAGTGAAAATTTACTCAATGGACTTTGCTAGTTAGACCGTTAATCTTAGAAATTTGACTCTAGAGCCTTATATTTAAAAAAAAAACGTGAAAACCGTTAACTTTTTTTTGAGCCCTCTAAAAGCATGAAGCCAATTTAAGGATCTTTGAGTCCCATCGCCTTCAAATCCCCAAAAATCACATTTACTTTTGATTTTCACCTAAGTTGTCTGTTCATTGAAAGCAAAACACAAAGAATTTTGTTTACTTTTGACCATGTTTGTCTGAATTCAGGTTATTTTTATACCTTTTGTATTAATTTTGATGAAAAGAAGTAAATTATTTTTTATTATTTCAAATCTCTTTTATACAATTTTTTTCTTTATTTTCATCTACTACATTCAACAAAACATCTTTCTATTTATATAAAGAAAATTCACCCAAAATGAATTTGTTGATAAAAGTAAGTCTCAAAAAGTGACCAAAAAATCTTTTGAAATACACAAAAACAAGTCTTTCTAGACGATTGAATTGCTTTATTTGCCATTATTTGATATCCATTTATCAGGAAAAACGAATCTAATTGACCAAGAAATAAAAAATTATTATTGTTTCAATTTCTTTTGTCACTTTAATTATTATCATTTTTTTTCTAATTCCAATCACACTTTTTATCGTGCTTCTGATGCTTTTTCAAAGTATTTTTTGCTCTATCGCAGTATGTTTTTGAACAACAATATAAAAAAAAATCAAATTGAAGTCAACATACGTTTTGGACGTTTATCGAATAAGATTATTTGAATAAATTTTGTTTTTTTTTTTATTTTATTTTGTGTCGTATAAACTTAAAATATTGGCTCAGAAATTGAAAACACAAAGCACGTGTGTGGCGACTGCTGATAAGTGTCTGGGAGTATTTTACTTTTTGGCAACTGATTTGAGTGTCTCAAACATTGAAATGAAAAAAAAACATTATTATTTAGGACAAGTTTTAAAATAAAATAAAATAAAATAAAAAAAAGTTTATTTACAACTAATAATTGTATCAATAAATTTAACAAATTTCAATTAAACATACAGTGAGCGAGTGAAACAATGAGAAAGTGTCATCATTTGTCTATTATGTCTATTAAATTTAGGTTAGATGACGATTAAAATAAAATAAAAACAGATATTTATAGATATTTTACTGTTGATAAATAAAAAAAAAATATTTATAATACAAAATGTAATATTTCAAAATGTAACATTCTATTTATTTTTTTTATATTATTGCACAAACACGAGATCACTCATCAGCACACATCGCTCAATGTACAGACGCAGACAATGAAATGATACCGCCACTTGTTTTAAGAAATAAAGGAAAAAAAAATAATAAACAGAATGAAAACAATCGTGTTTTCACTTATTTATTTATAAATAACCGACAACAATGCGCTCTCATGATATTTTAACAATGCCACCAATGAAAACAAAAACAAATTGTATTTATTATTAAAATAATAAAAATAAAAAGTGAATATGAAAATCTTAATGGGATGCACAATTAACGAGTGTTATGGCGTCTGTTTGTTTCGAAAAAAATAAATGAAATTTCAATTAAAATGTTACAATGTAACAGAAATCGTGAAATTCTGAGTAAAAGGCAAGGCGTCTCCACTAGTTCAGGTTTTGATTGTGTTGTGTCAATAAATTTGATGAATGATTTCATTGATTTGATTTGACTTCTTCACGTGGCGTTTAATTTCGTTAAATTTTATTTTTCAATTCAATTCAATTGTATTCAATTTCATTCAAAAAGTGAACCAATGGGACCTGAATTTGATGGAACACGTCACATTTAAATGTTATTTTCAATTTAACGAATAAAATTCCATTAAAATTTTCCTAATTGAAGTCTGAGCTTAAAGTCTTATTTGAATCAAATTTCTTTTTATTTTTTATTTTTTTTATAATTACAGTGAAATTTGAGTCAATTTGAATTACATTGAAAAGTCTCTTACGAGGATTAATTCAAAGAACACACTCTTCATAATAAGCTAATAATAAATATAAAAAGTGTCTCTATCTACAATTAGTGTTTTTTTTTGTATTCATTTCCTGTAAAATAAAAATAATACTTTTTATTTATCATGTGGCGCTTATGCCATATCATTACAAGGCGTTGATGTTAATATGACTGTAAAATATTAAAAAGGAATGATGAAATGTGTGTATTTTTGCAATGTTTTCACATAAAAGTATAGTAAAAAACAAATTTTGTATTCAGTTTTAAATGCCTACTTAAAAAAAAATGCATTTAATGGAGAATTACAGAGTTGTATGACTGTTGATATTAAGAAAAAAAGTTTTCATTCATATTATGCACTGAAATTCAAAAATTAGTCAGTTCGGTACAGTTTGGCAACCTGCTTCCTTGAGAACCAGGCTCCAAATTGAAGAGACTTCGCTCACTCATTCATGGTAAGGTCAGTCTACCTGCCTTTCCTTGCAAAAACCTCATACAAAGCGATTTAAATTAAAAAAATAGTCTCTAAACCTGTCAGTTCACAGATGAGTTAATCGGAAATGTGAATTTTTCCTATGTAATGTAAAAATATTTTTCATATTCATTTTTTTTTTCGAAGGTAAAGATATGATAAAAAAAGGGAACCCTTAGGGTAAAAAATACACACAAAATGTCATTTCATTTCATTTCAACTGTTAAAGTATAACACAATTTGCTTCAACAACTTTTGAAACTCCTTTAAAACATCATAAACGTGAATTTTGGTCTTCAAAATAAAAGTATGACGGAAATAAGAGGTGGAAAAACTTTGACTTGCCTTATTTTTCCATGTAAAAAATGATAAATTTCATCTATTTATACAATAATTAAGTTTTGCTTGGTTACAGGTACTTGTATTTAAGTTTGAAATTAAAAAGGGGTGAATTTTACTCCATTTTAAATAGAAATTAATTGGAATTTTAACAGTTTTATCTGAAACTGGATTTTTTTTTGATGAATAGAATCAAATTTTTTGAATTAAGTAACTTTTCAATGGAAATTTTTGACATTTAAGTTAATCTTATATTAGTATTGAGACATCAAATCAAAGAAAGAAGAAATTTTGTTTATTTAGGTACACTTTTAAAGGTTAATTTGAATGTAAAAAGGAAAAAAAATCAAATTAGAAGACTAAATATAATGCATACTAATTTAAAGGCATGTAACTAGATTAAAAATTTTCCTTTTCATGTGCACTGTTAAGTGAAAATGGACCGTAATGCTGAGTTGATTCACTTGTCAAGGGGTGTCTTTTAATTAGGGATGGCTTCTGAGTTATTTTTCAGAGGCATTTTGTATCGTTTTTTTCAAATTTTCGTTCTACTTAACGTGCTTTCACTTATATACGACGATCGAACGCGCCCTTTTTGTCTAAACCGTCACTGCCTTAACTGAGCGCTCACAAGACGATTGAGAGCATGATAGCGGATGGTTTACGGTGAATTTCAATTTACAGTGCAACAAAAATTTTCCATATTCAAATTTAAATTCTTGGAAACACCTGACATACACACAACCTAACATACACCATTTCAAACTGATTGAGTTAAGATGCTCCTACTTTAACCTTATCTCGTATCATATTGTTGCCATTAAAGGCATAATATGTTTCATGTTATTGTTGTTGTTGTTGCCGTATCTCACATTCATTATAAAGGTCATATTAATATTACAACAAAAAAAAATATTCATATATTGGCCGTTATAATATTGTATCAACCTTTTTCTCTTCATTTCTTTAACATTTCAATCATTTACAAAATGAACGTTATATTTTCCCTGTTGTATAAAAATTTATATAATATTATAATACAATGAAAGAAAGAAAGAAAATCTGATTACTTATTCATAACATCAGCAATGCTATCTTTTCAATTTTTATTACTCATTCAAACAACGATTGAACTCTGCTATAGCTCTCGTGTGTGTGTGTGTGTGTATATGGAAAGAAAACTAAGCAAATTTATGCAAAAAGGCACTTTATGCCACCAAAACCATATTTATATTAAGTACAACACAAAATAAAGAAAAAAAATAAAATATGAATAAAATTCTGGTATAATGTAATAATCTGTAAAAGTAGATACCAAAAAGAGAAGCAGAAAAGGAAAAATCGATTTTCATTTTGTTTTCTTTTTTTTTTTTGCTAAAATGAAAATATGAACAAAAAAATTTGTAGCCTAGTGAAACCCTGGTTGTCAGTCATGTCATCCAATAAACACGACTTTTGATGAGTTTTGTGGCTGTATCTCACATATTGTGATAGATGGATAAAGTTATAAATTATTTCTATTTATTTAATCTTATTTTAGACATAAAAGAGGCGGAAGGAACATCACTTTTATGCTATTTTTAGAATTGATGTTCCATTTCTTATCTATGTTATAACATCAACGTTTACCTTATCAGTTTAAAAATAGTTTGTTCTCTTTCAAATGTATGTGAAATATGATATGTAAGTGTGTGTGTGTGTTCATTCATATCATATTTCATTTAATGCAATTTTATTTTTTTTAATTTAAATTAAGCTTTCATTCAAAGAGTTTCTTGAATGAAGACTCGTTTTGTGATACAATTCAATTGAATTGAATACATTGAGTGTTGGAAATGTCCCACAAACCACACGTAATGCTATGAAAGGCTAATTAAGTGACTACATTGCTTCAATTTTATTCGAAATTGGATAAAAATATACTACAAATTGAATTTCGCCAATCACACTTAGCTTAGGCCCTAATAAGAGAAGTGACCCACTTAGGACTTGCAGGACGTTTTCAATTAACAGTGTATTCTACGCCAGTTTTTCCAAAATATTGTCGAATATGAAGTCATGGTATGACCGTCCATCACCATGTTATTAGCTCAATGAAGCTTGAGCTCATGCTAGTGTTCCATGTCATGAACACCATGCCCATCATTTCGAGACACCTTCGTAGATCAGTTAAAGATTATTTCACTTGAAATCGACCTCTTTAAATGTAAAATTCAAGTTTGCATGTTAAACTAATTAACTTACAACAAAAAAAAATCCTCATCATCCAAAAAAAAAACAATTTATATTCTCCTTTTCAGTATTTATCGATTAAATTATTCTAGTATCTCATTAATTTTCCTTTTTTTTGTGTTGCCTTGAATATTTAACTCAATTTACTTTCGGCGTAATCAAACTTCAACCAAAAATTTAACATTCATTTCATTACAGATATATTCATATAATTTGCGAACCAAAAAAGAAAAATAAGTATGAATAAATTTCCATCAGTAAGCAGCATCTTCAATACAACATTAAAATTATGTATGTTATTCCGTTAAATTATGAGATTCAGGCTAAAATATTTCTCGTTTTTATTTTAACAAAACACCGGAAAATTATTATTATTATAATAATAAAATAATATTGACGTCACTCACGCTAAAAGTGTATTATAATCGGATCATATATTGGCATTCATTTGAAAGAAAAATAATAATAAAATCTTTCTTGAATTTATGTTACTAACCTGTTCTTGTAATAAATGTCACACTTTTTATGCAATTTTCATTTCAATGTAATATGAAAATGTAAAAAAAAATGCAAAACGTGATCGTTGACGATAGAAACGAGCGCATTTCTATACACCATTCACCTCAAAATCGTCGATGTTTCACGAAGTTTCAAGGAAATTCCGCAGTTTTCCGAAAATTCAACGGTTTTCGACCGTTTTTGAAATTTCACTGATTTTTGAAAATTCTGCGGTTCCGTAATTCAGGTCAATTGAGGTTTCCATTTAGGAAAGTTCCTCCATATTGAAAAAGCCGGTCATTTTGTTGACACACACGGACAGGCGGCCATCGTGATCGCCCTCAATATCCTTCAAATCGACGAAGAATGCACTAAAGACAAAAGAAAGGAAAGAAATGGAAAAAGAATATAATGACACCAATTATAATGAGATATTACATATATGGTAACCGGACTCCACCGTAATTTGTCAACACATTTACAGACAATTTACTTAATAATTTCGTCATAACATGAAGAGAAAAAAAAATCAATGAAATAAGTGTCAAATTACAAAATTACATTTCAAATGAAGATTTTGAACTAATATCTTTTGTTTAAACGAACAAGAAATCATTTCACTGAAATTTCAATGGAATTAGAACAGAAAAAGAGAATGTTAGGGGTAAGAAAAAACAATTATGAGAAATTTCATTGATTTTTATTTGGTTTTGTAGTAAAAAGAGGTGAGAAAAGGCGTTTATAATTAATTAATATCACTGTTTCTTATGATTAGCGTGTTTTCCTTGAAAGAACCCACAAAAACAGGATAATTATGATAAATTGAGGCATCATTCACGTGAAATAATAAATGAGAGGATTAAATTATCGTAGTTTTTCATTTACACATTCCAATTAAAGGTTGCGATGAGAAAATGAGGCTCAAATGCACTCACTTTTCTACTTTGATCTTGAATATGACATTTCACTTTCAAATCTTCCCCTAAAATGCAAATAAAACAGAATAAAAACTTTTTTTAAAAACTCATTTAACATTTATTAGCAGTACAAATTCACAATTATCACAAACTTTTATCTTAACACTCATTTAAAAAAAACAAATTTTTTCCTTAAAAAAAGAAATACCAATATAAAAGCCATTAAATGTGTATCCAATCCTTCCGCAAATCATCATCATCATCATCCTCATCATATCATAGTAAAAAGATGAAATGAAAAAATAAACTTCAACATAAAATGAATGATGATTCCCTTTTTTATTTCCTATTCACTGTTTATAGATATTTAGTCTTAATTTCAACCTTTATATATATGTGGCAGCTCCCTTTTTTTCCTCGACAATGCAGTGCAAAGTGAAAATAAAACATGAAACGAAGCAAGAAAAATATTTATCTACGTCACAATTTGCTTTATAATAAGATTTTTTTTCTGTTATTCTATCACATAGAAAAAACGACAGGTGATTATACTTTGAATAGCTTTAACCCCATAAACCTAACAATGGTCTTATGCAAGGGATATCTATAAAAAAATTGTACTACAAGAGAAGTTGTATTTGTAAGAGAGACAAAGCACCCTTCATATAAACAGACATAAAAAAATTATAATAAAAAAATGAAATCTGTATGCGCAGAACATGGAAAAAAATGTGAAAATGTATCATGAGTCCTCAGACAAGAGGAAAAATATTAATTTAACATGATCTTAAAGCAGCAACAACAACAACATGGTACAAAACATGGTGCATGTATGACAGGTTCATGAAATAAAATTTTTGGCGTTTCCTTGAAACAACGTCCTTGAAAAAAAAATAAAAATAAAAATAAATTAAAATGATTAATTAATTGAATTTTTCTCCCATAATTTTTCCATTTCAGGTCACCTTACACAGCGGAATTTTACCCAAAACCACGATACATCACAAAATATTTACCACCAAAGCAAAAATAGCAATAAATTTATCAATGTGCTAAAATAGATAAAAAAAAATGTGTAATTGTCCATTTTAACCGTAATTTTTATTATGATAAAATATTTAAAGGGAAATTTGAAATGAAAATGAATAATAAAAGACGAGAAATTTATAAATTGAACGATTTTTCATGAGCTATGAGAAATAAATTGAAAATCATCAATAATAATAATAATGATAATTAGCTAAAAGAAGCAGAAGCCAAAAAAAATATAAAAATTTAGTTTCAAGTATAATTAAAATTATTAAATTTAATATTAAAAAAAAAAATAATATTGAAATAAATTAATATTAAAAATTTATTAATAAAAGTAAAGTAAAATACAACAAGCAACAACAAATAACACAACTACCATAGGAAAGCATGGGCTGTGGACAAAGCAAAATACATTTATATCCACGAAAAAATAAGAGCAAAGCAAATGGGAAGAAGAATGGTCATAGTAAGTATAAGAAATTGTTATTTTAATATTCAATAAGTAGAGTAAAATATTTTATTGACCTTTCGATGAATTCGAAGAAATTTTTTGATTGATTTTCAAGTGAAATTTAAATTTGGTTGTGCACTGTAACTTGAAAATGACCCGCAACGGTCATCTGCTCGGAGAATGAGTTTTGATCGCATTTTTTCCGAATTTCCGAAAAAAACGAATATTGAAGTCACACGTGTAGCTTTCAAATAAAATTACTGGTAGCTTGCGGGACATTTTCAACGTACACTGTATTGATCAAAGTGTTCTCATGCAAAAGTCTGTTAAATGTAAAATTATTCATGAATTCACTGGAAAAAATCATTTTCAGATTATTATTATAAATCTCATAAATTGAATAAAATTATATTTAAAATGTCTGAATCAGTGAAAATCAACCATGAATGTTCCTTTTTCTGAGTTGGGTGACCTTGAGCGTTGATTTTACTTGTCGATCACCTCGTCCAGAAACTTCAACACATTTGATTTCTATTTTAAATGAGAATCCGAGTTCACTTAAGGACGTTTTAATGATTTTGAGAGGACTCTCAAAGAAAAAACACTGAAATGCACTTTTCCACGCCATTCAATGACAAACTTTCCCAAAATTCCATGTTTTACCCATCAAAATTGAGACATTTTCCCTTCATGCCATTTCAACAACAAATTTTTTTCCTACCTTTTTTAAAATTAAATTAATTTAATCAAGAGAGAAATAAATTTTCAGTGTGTGAACCAATCATTTTTATTCCCATTTCAATAACAGTAATAATCATAAAATATATTAAGTTGTTTATTGGAATCAATAATATTCATTCAAGTATGACGTTCAAAAAATATTATTATCCTGCTTGAAAAGAATTACAAGTAATTTTAAATCAGAATATTTGATTTAGTGTATCAAGAATTTTCGAGACATTTTTTTTTCATTGTGAAAACTATGACGACAAATCTATTTTACTACAAAAATCTGATAAAAATAAAAATAAATATTTTGTGACAAGAGAAAAAAAAATTATATTTTTAAGTAACTCATAAATAATGCAAACTTTATTCAGTTCATACAAAAAATAAAATGAAATGAAATGAAATAGAATATGAATTGGAAAATGTAATGATAAAAAGTTATAAACTTTTTCATTTTGTATCTTATTTTTATGATATTTGAATAAGAAGTGAGAAGAAGAAACAAGAGATTTAGTTTTTCCTTCTTTTTTAATACTTGTGGACTTTTTTTTTGTGTGTAAGAGATATCTTACAGACAAGATAAATATTTGTTTTTAAAAAAAAATAGAGAATTTAATTTATTTTTATCAATGAAATGTCAGATGAAACTTTATTTAAAAAAAAAAAAAAGATTTTGTTAAAATACAAAAAAGAATGATAAAGGAAGTGTAAAGGATTAAAAAATGAGAGAAAATGAAGAGAATTTAAGAAAAAGTTTAAATGCAATTAAATGGATTGAATTCAGACAAAAACGGTTAAGAGCTTAAATTAATGAGTAAGAGAGAGAGAGAGAGAGAGGAATGGTGAATGATAAGATTCAAAAATGTATAAAAATGCTAGAAAAAGGTATAAAAATGAGAAAGAGAGCGTTAAAAGACAAAAATGAGCTTAAAACTAAAAAAAGAGAGTCTTTCGGTATAAAAATATTGAGAGAGAGATTGGGACAGTGACTGACGTTAAGAGAGAGCAACATTTTAGAGAAGACAAAGTTTTGCCATGTAACTAAAAAAAGAGAGTGAGAGTGAGCAATTGATCAACTCATTTTGATAATCAAAATTTGGAAGAGAGAAAGAGAGAGAGAGAGAGAGAGAAAAATTCGCCTTTTTCCCTGAAAATATTATTTTCATTCTATCATTTGAAATATTTTTCTTAATACAGTATAGTTTCTCGTATTTCTCCCTCTCATATTTCTTCCCTCCCGTATTTCTCCTGATTTTAAATTTGACAACCTCTCATATTTCTTCAAAAAGAGAAATATGGGAGGTTGTCATTGAACAATTAACAGGAAAAATGTAGTCAAAATCGCGTAATTTCCAATTAAAAATAATAAATACATTTATGTTCACTTTATTTCAACGTCATTTTTGTAAAATCAATGTGATATAACAATATGAAGTGCAAATTTTACCACTTGAATAAAATATTTCCATTGAAAATTCAAAGATTTCATTGAAATTCCCATATTTCTCTTTATTCCCATATTTCTTCAAGCCGATCCCCGAGGTGGAGAAATATGAGAGGGGATACTGTATTTGTCATTCAGTCACCAAAAAATGCTGTGAATTTGTAAAAAATTGAGAAAAAGTCGTCTAGTCATCAGCTAAGCATTTCTTTGTCAAAAGACAACGAAAAATGAGTCGACCTTGAGTTGATCCCCAAAGCGATTTCAATGCACATACATTCTATGAAGCTAATTTTTATTCATTTTCATTTAACTCATGTTCCATCTAAAGATATTTTTGCAAACAAAAAAGAACAAAAAAAGTGACACGTCACTGCTAAATAGGGTTATAAGCTGTATCATAATCCACTCATCGTCTTTTATTGCCAAGCGCTTTAACACACACTCATCTTATTAAAAATGAAAACATGAAATTAGGAGGAAAATGAACAAAAAAAAAGTATATTTATATCTTCTTTTATTACCAATATAATAGTAAATTGTTCCAAATATATTGGATTATCACATTATTCTGTGGACTTTTCATAGGAAAAGTACTCACACAGACACACTGTTAACGAACATAATTAACTTATGTTTCTCTTGTGACACATTTTGTTAAAAACACACACAATACAAAACTGGTTTTAGATGGAAAAAGTAACGAGAACTATAGTGAAATAATACTAATAATAATAATAATAAAGATATTGTGTTACATTTTTCATAATATTAAATATAAACCCTTTTCCTCCTTTCAACTCTGTTCTCTTTGACTCTCATAATCTCCAAGTCATTTATTTGGGTCATTTCAACATAAAATTTGCAAATATCATGTTTGTATGAAATTTTAGTAGTAAAAATAATAATAAAATAATAGTAAATAGTAATATGAGTCCTATTTTTAGAAAAATGTTCAATGATTTCGATTTAGATTGAATTTGAAAGAGTTGTCAATGTCGATCGTCTTCGGTTTTCTTGAACCTTATCTTCAACGAAATGCTCATGAAAAAATTAATGCAATAGGACAAATTTCAACCAAAAAAAATTCCATCAAAATTATTAACCTCGACTTACTAACCTCTGGACACAACCCTAGGACTTCACTTGACTGGCACGGCATCATTGACCTATAGAATTGACCCTCTTTTTTTGCCATTGTCAGAGTCATGACTTTAAATTATCATTTCAAGGAAATAAAAACACTATCAAATGCAAAATGAAAGTCATACAAGGGAATGACATTAACATTCAACACATAAACTGCAAAATTTTAATTGGTGGTCTGAGTCTATTTTCAGTATTTTCATAATAATAACTTTTTTCTGCCTGTGATTATGCATGTGTATGCATGTGTGTGTACGTGTTTGTCCATTTCACTTAAAAACATTTTAAATTTACGGTATAATTGAGTTGGAAATCATAATAAATTTTTTAGAGTCAAATTATAGGCATGAATAAAAGTTATGGTTGGCATCATAGCACATTATTACAGCTTATATACTCCTTAAATCGTTTTTTCTTTCCTTTACTCTGGTCTTTACTGTACTCACTGCAATGTAATAATATAATAAAATAATATTATAAAAAAAATGAACTTAATTTTTTTTCCTTATTATTAGATGGTTATTTGCAAATTTGAGTCATAATATTAACATCAAGATATCTGTAGAAGGCATACTGCCAAGAAAAAAAAAATATAAAAGAAAAATTATTTTCTCGATTATGTAGTCAGATTTAATTTATTTATTTATTTAATGTTATGTTTTTTTGTACTTTTAATATGAAAATAAGAGAGACCTATACTTTTAAAGGAAAACGTGGAATCACAGATTTGATTCACTTCATTTCGCTTGAGGTCATTAAATTTCCTTTTATATCTGAATTTCATGAATCGAGATATGAGTTAATATTTATTTTGACTAAGTACTTATAAAAAAAAAACTTTTTCAATTTACCACCATAAATAATTCATATTTATTTTGAAAAGCCAAAAATTTTTCATTAAAGCATTGACCTTAAATTTACACAGAGCAAAATAAAAAATATAAACATTACTGATGAGTTTTAAATTCAACTGAATATGAAATTGAAATGATGTCATTTTTTTACACATCAATTGGTGTTTTTTTGTTTACTTTTTCATTTCAATTTTCATTTTCGATTTAAAAAAAATATTTTACAAATCATAATTTTTTCCCTATCATGTCATGAACAGACACTCACAAATTTACCGGGCATTCCCATTAATTTTTTCACTCGCATACAAATTTGATTTCAATTTCTATTTATAAGTGTATGAATATGCAAAATAAAATAAAAATAAAAAATTGTATTGGCTTGGTATGTGACCCAGACATTTGAATTCCGTGAATTTTAAAGGGAAAATCGGGGTCATGCTGATTCGTCGGCTGTTTATGCAAAAATGTGTGTTTGTGTGTAAATTTGAATGTTCAACTACAACAAAGTGTGGAAATTGCAAATGGTTAATATTCATAAAATAAATAAATAAATAATTAATAAAAAGGTTACATACTGTGTGTGTGTCTGTAAATGAAGTAATTTGTTAAGTGAAAAATTATTTTTATTACTTGTGAGTGAAAAAAAATGCCAATGAATAAACATTTATTATTTATGGTGTATGACTGATGAATGTAAGTGCGATTATAATTATAATTTGAATAATCATCCAGAAAAGTAATATGAGAACGGTCAATTTTTATTGGTTTAGTTTTTTTTGTAAAAGGGTGTAGTTATAATTGATATTACAGTGGAAATTATTTAATTATATCCGGATTTTTTTATGAATTGGGTACAAATTTGGATTTGGAACGTGATTTGACGACACGCGACAGTCTTTTTTCGTCAGATTACATTGAATTTGGTACCCAGGCCATAATTCAGGTCCATTGTGCTTTCTCGTTATCTTCATCAGAAGTCCTTAGCGCTTATCCTGTCCTCTCAGGGTATCGTCACCGATTTCAAGCCTTTAACTCAAATGAAGAAACCGGAAAAGGAATCGATTAGAGGCCGTTTCCTTGAAATTCCACCCTAAATAGAAGCTGTTCGAGTTTCAAGCTCATGCCTGGTCATTGAACTCATCTCACAATGCACTATACCATCATTTGTCGCATCACATTTTCTATCCTTCCTTTCAATTTTCATTTTTTTTAAAAAATACAACCGCGAATTATGCCTGAGGGTAAAACAAAAGAAAGCAATTTCTATATTAAAATTGCTCTTAAGAAAATTGAAGCAAAACACAATTTAAATAAATATCAACAACAAGAAATTTTCTGCATTTGACAATTCGAAATAGCACAGTCCAACGAATCACATGACAAAAAAAAAACAATTATCTTAAAATGAATGTTCTAATTGAGAAAAAATGAGTTCAATCAAAACACTTTTCATGATTGAGCTTCAATGAAATTTTTGGATTTCAATAAATCCTCAAGTCAAATCATGTTCGGTCACAGGAAACGTTAATTTTGATCACATGTTCAATTTTGTTTCCCTTAATATTTCATATAAACAAAAAATTGAAAATAAAATGTTGTTGTAATGTGTCAATATCCTTAAATTTGATCCAAAAAAACCACCTAAAGGCAAAATTTGTCTATAAATATGTTATTTTTTCATGTTTTGGTGTTTTTTTTATATTATTATTTTTATTGTTGTTATTTTTCCTCTTGTTTATCTGTATATTTTTATTTATTTTGTTGAAGAAATAACTGAAAGGAGTGCATCGTGTGTTTTTGTGTATGAAATTCTTGGATGTGTGCCAAAACATTTTTTCGTAACACGTTTTCTTGTGTTTTTATAAACTTTTTTTTTATTTCAATGAGATCTTCCTTGAAAGAGTAAAAATTTAATTTGAATTTGTCGTCTGTCTGTCCGTCTTTAAGCGTCTTGTACACGTGTATAGATGGTCTGTAGAGTTATACGGTGTTAATTTCTTGAAATGCCACTTTAGACGAGTATTTTCTTTCAATTAAATATTTTAAGCTAAATTGGACAAAGTACCCTCAATTCAGTGATTTTTGGAGAAAATGCTAATGATGGATGAAAAAACTGTTCAACTAAAGTGATTTTCTTTTCTTATGTTTAATATCATTGAAACATATTGTCTAAGGAAATTAAGCGAATGTGTCACTAAAACTTTTGAAATCAAACGAAACGTGTTCGATTAAAATTACGTTATTGTGGTTTCTCTTTGTTATTATTGTTTATGTTACTTCGGGTTCAAAAAAAATTATTGAATTTTTGTTTGTAATTGAATTAAATGGCTTAAAATCAAAAGGAGGTTCAAATTTGATCCTGAAAATCATCAAGATCTTCAAGGACAATGAATTCAGCATCACTGTCATACTCAATTGTAAAGCGATCTTCAATTTCATCGAAAGTTTGTTCTTTGTATGAAACGGCATCTTTATAAGACTCTTCACCAATACGAGGTTCATCCGGTTCTTCATTAACTGAATCTAAACAGGAAAATCAAAATATATTTGTAAATAAAAGTCAAATTTTAAATAATTTTATAAATTCTCACCATTTTCTTCGTTGACAGCAGTTTCAGTGTCCTCCTCAATATTTGCTTGAATTTCCTGGTCAACTAATCGTTTTCTGCGTTCCTTTTCAAATCGATGATCCTGCATAATCTTGATCTTTTCCTTTAGCTCTTTCGTCTTATCACGCATCATGGTCATAAATTCAATTTGCAAATCCAAAATTGCTCGTGCATCTTCTTTTACACTTTGCCGCGCTTCAGGAAAATGGACATATTCAGATTTTGATGATAATCGTTTGTACAGATCTCGTTGCTTGACAATATAATCCAACATTTTGACTTTCACTTGATTAATATCGAAATTCGCTTCTCTTAAAAGTTTGGCTTTGGTAATGACCAGATTGAGTTGGGATGACATCTTGCCCGATTTCTGGGATTTCTACTAGAAATTACTGTAATTTAATGTGAAATTTATTGGAGAGGATGCGAAAATACCTGTAGATATTTTTTATTTACTTTGATTTAATTTGATTGATGGATTTCATAAGAAATTGAAAATAAGTCATTTGAGAGGATTTGAATTCGATACTAAATTTTAACTAAAATTAACTCATTCGCGTCATCCGTTGCGTCAACGCAACACCTACTTTGAGGTCACTTTTCTCGTTCATATCAAAAAATTTCTTTGTCAATCTTTTTTAGAGTCTTAATTTAAGATGTTTTGTATCAAACAGTTGCATGGTTTTTGAATTTAAACTAAAAAATTATGAGCGAAACTTTCAAGAAAAATCGCGTTTTTTTCATTCTCGTACAAGATTTCTGTATGTATTTGTGTAGCACTTATACGTATTTTATTTTGGCTCTCCTGTAAAATTTTTATATGAAACCTAAAATTATCATCGAAGAGAAAATTGTTCACTTTTACCTAAAGAATAGATCGTAGAAGAACTTTTTGTTCAAAACTCAATATTTCTAGGAGCGGTGTCGAATGAGTTAAAAGAATTTTGATATGGAAATGACGTAAACTCACTGATGAGTAGGCAACACACGATAATTCATGACTAGAGATATCAGAATCGTCTCAATTCAAGTTGAGAGGAGGCGCTTTTCAAAATTTTCATCTTTAATTCAGCACACTCCTAGAAATTGTCATCCAAACAGTAAAATGCAAGTAATTTTTCCGCAATAATATTTCATAGAAATACAAAATTGTCTAATAATGGTAACAGGAAACTGTGTTGAAAGCTATTTCCAGGTGTCTCATTTTTATGTAAGAATAATAATAATTGTTGCTTTTCCTCATATAAAAAAAAAATCATAAATTGTGAATTATTTGAAAATTTTTTAATAGAAAGTAGAAAATTAATGTTAGACAGTCGTTTCCTGAATTTGACATTCAACAAATTGGTATAGTGGAGTCATGTCCTTACCATTTAAGGAAACATTTGTTTAGCCAACGGCATTGTGTGTGTGTGTGTTTGTGTGTGTGTCTTGATGTATGACAATTAAAATGGAAATTAATGAAACACTTGTTGAATTTGATAAAAGGATTATTTTCAATTGGGAATTACATGAAAGACTGATTTTGAATAACATGAGCATCAAACCATAAACTAACTTACACCAAATAAAAGGACAATTGAGGTGTTACGTTTAATAGTCAAAGTGTGTCAAAGAAGAAAAATCTTCATTTAAATTTAAATCTCAAAAGAAGATTATTTGAACAAAAAAAAAATTTAGCATGACTGGATTTGTCATCCATTTTAAATTGCCTGCAGTGATTTTGTTCCAGAAAAAACACAAAAATTGCCAATGCCATCATTATTTTATTTTATATATTTTTTATTGTTTTATTTTATCACAGTTAATACACAGACAAATTGTGAAAAAAAAGTCGTACGAACAACAGGTTTATTGATTTATTTTACTTTATAATTCAATCAAACATAATTTTATTTGTTGCCACATCAATTTGTACAATATTCGTTCTAAAAGCGATAGAAGCCCACCAGGTACAAGCTTTATTTGTACAAAAAATTATATGAAATTTTTGTGCATATGGTGTGTGTGTGCGTATGTATGTGTGTGTGTGATACAATGCAAAAAATATGTACGCATGTTTTATTTTATTTTTGGAATCAGGCACGTTTTAACATTAAAAATACAAGAATAAAAAATAATAGGAATAGTGTCTTCTTTTCCATTTTTTGAACGATCATAATAAAAAATGTGAGTTGAAGTTTATAAATAAATAACACTGATGAGCTATGAAGCGAATGAATAACTCATCGTCACTGATTTTATAATGAAATTATTATTAATTTAACATGACAAATTGAAAAATTAGATTAATTTTCTGTTATTTTCCTTGTACTTTCCTAGATGACGACAATGAAGGGGATGAAGATGAGGGTCAAAATACCGACGATCACCGAAAAGATATTACATGCAATGAAAAAGATAAAATAAATGATGATGATCAACTCACAAATAATCCTAATGATGCCACAAATGGTGAAATCACAATACCAATTTTAAGAAATGGACCATTATTACAAAGCCAGTAAGTTGTTTTTCCTTTTTTTTCTATGCCTAATATACATATTTAATATGCATGAATGAATTTGACCAAAACAGTGAAGAAGAAATTTTTCCTTTAACTTTATCTGTTTTACATATTCATTAAATGTACTTTTTCTGTGTCGTTCGTATTCCCTGGCGTTCACTTTTGAATTTGATTAATCTAGAGAAATTTCCAGTAGTCAACAGAATTTTTTTCGTATGCTCGATGAGAAAATTGAGCAGGGACCTGATTATGATTCAGCGAGTGAAACAGAGATAGCACTAGAAGAGGCAAGACTGAACTCACTGATACAACACTGGGAATCGGCAAGCATAACGGCATCAATGTGTTCATCCACAAGTCGATCATTGCAGGGAACACCAATTAGACAAGTCTCGTTAAGGTAATTTAATTTTTTTTTTTGTAAAATACCAGGCGTTTCCATTTAAATGTAAATGTTTTTTACAGACAACACTTGTTAGCACAACAGCCAAAATTTGTTGTTGGAGCAAATAGTCCAAATAAAATACCAATTCGACCAATGCCAATACAAATGTCCGCTCAAGCAGCATTATTTAATCAAACAAGTTATGCTGGTTTAGCGGGTACACAACCACTTCCTTCAACTCAATCCACTGTGCCCACTATACTTTCATCATTGTCATCCACCTCATCATCAGCATTACAACAACAACAGCAACAACTGCCTACATCTCAACAACAACAAATTCGTAGTACAAGAACATTACCACAACAACCACCACTAGCTGTAACACAACAGGTATTACCAATTACAACAACAACAACCACAGGACCACCAGTACTGGGCCAACAACCATTAGTTGGACCAAATAGCAATGCAGCGATGAATTATTATTCAGCATCGCAACAAATACAACCACCACCGCAATCATTTTTTGGAGAAGTTTTACATCCTATTCAAGTAAGTTCCATTTTTTCCTTGTTACCCTAACAGAAATTTCATATTTCAAATTTTCATCAGGATTGAAAAAAAATGTACGCTTATGACTTGAGTAAAAAATTCCTTTTATTTCTTGTAATTGAACTGAAATCAAGGTAACGATGTGTGTGTGTTTGTGTGTTGAAATTTAACAAAAAAAAATGTGTTTTGAGTACAATGCACTACTAATATGAAAGGCTTATTCACATATGACCTTGAGAATATTCAATGAAAAATTAACTTTAATTTTTTTTCATTTAAAAGGTTCCGCAAAACTCTAGTAGTAATGCTCCACAAGAACCAAGGTTTCCACCAGCAATAAGTGTACAAAGGTTAGCTCCTCAGGTACAAAGGCAATTACGGGAAACTCAAGAACTTATCAAAGACTCTACTGTACAATTATATGCTGCAGGTTATGGAAGTCCAGGTATTTTTTTCAAATTTCCGTTAATTTCAATTCAAATAATTTACACTTTTTTTTCATTTTCAGGACCACCACAAATGCCAGTGATGCGAGTACCACAACGAGCATCTCGAAGGCCACCATCAAATCTGGAGACACAGTATACACAAGAATTGTCGTGATATATAGAAAATTAGTAACTCTTTATTAATAAATATTAAATTAAAAAAAAAATAAACTGATAAAAAAATCTCTTAATTTAAATTAAATTTAAATAAAAAACATGTAATATTAAAAAAAAAATATTTATTAATAAAATAAGGTGATCATAAGTAATAATTATAATTAATATGGTAAAAAAATGGCTACTCATAAAATATTTGCTATAAAAAGAACACAAAAATCCTGATAATTTATAAAATTTAAATACATTACAATACAAAAATTATATTAATTGAGTTTTCCTTCCCGTATTCTAGTGATAGTAAGAGAAAAAAAAAACACATTGAATTATTATTATTGTTAAGTTTAACTTAAATTTTAGAATAAAAAAAAACTTTAACAGAATTTCATCCTTCCTTATTAAAGTTTAAATTTTTAAAGGAAAAACTGTAATATTAGTGTTAAATGAAGAAATAAATTAATATTAAACCATTTTAAATAAAGTAAAATTATTCAGAAGAAAGAAAATCAATATTAAAATTAAAAGTAAAAAAAAAATAATAAACTGATGATACATTTATGATAACTTTTTATTATGATATGCGTATGTAATTATAATTATAAATAAACAAAAAAAGTAAATATTGAAAATAAAACAAATTTTAGCTAGAATTGTCGGATATATTAAATATAGAGCGATTCTATCAATTAATATAAAAAAAAAATATGACTTGTATCCTTTTTTTGTGATCTTTAATTTCAATTTAATCCAAGGGCGTCTAGGAGCGTACAGTGAGTGTAACGTAACGTTACGTACGCAATGTACGTTAACATTTTTCTCTCAGATAAGGCTCATTAGGCGGCTCAGGTTATCTTATTAAACTCATTAGGGTTTTAATTATTTCAGTCTTTTTACGAGACTCTGGATATGAATGCTTTGACTTTTCCAGGACATGCCAAAATATTGAATTTCAAATGAATAATAAAGTTCCAAAATCAAAAAACGTGTAAATTATAATTTTCTGAGATCAATTTTTCCTCATTTTTAAATTTTTGAAAAAAAATTTGATTAATGTTAAAAAAAAACAATTAACAAGATCTTATGTGACATTTAAGAATTAAATTAGTCAAAATTGATGAAATTATAAAAAAAATTAAGTAAAAATGTTAGTTTTAAATAATGAAAGAAAAATAAATAATGATCAAAAATCTGTAAATCTTGTGTTTTATTAACTGCCATGTCATGCTGCTCAATTTTTGCTTTTTTTTAACTTTAAAATAACGGTCATACTTGAATTTAAAATTACGCGGGAAATGTCAAAATTTCGGTGTTTACTAAACACCAATTTTGACAGAGTTTCTTCGAAAAGACGCCATCTTTTAGACTGAATAAAAAGAAAATTTGCACTTGAAAGTAAATTTTAACATTAAATTCTATTTTTCTTTAGTGAAAATACACTAATTTAAGGTAATTTTTAGTTAAATTTTTGAATTTAACCCACATCTGTTCAATTAACATGAAAATATATCATTGGAACATGAAATAATTGAGAAAATATGGTCAAATAAGGTGCTTCATTAGCGCTTCCCGTGTTTGATTCTGAAAATTTTATCATTTCGGTCCCTCTGGCTTGGGATTTTGTAATTATTTTGTTTATTTACAATTTTAACATTTAATTAAAGGAATTTTTACTTTTAAATTGTATGAAATTACATTTTCATTGTAATTTGAATGAATTATTGATTTTCATTGAGTACAGAACATTTCACGGGACGCGTCATCGTTCTTCATATTTTTGTTAAATGAAAAATCAATTGAAATGATGTTCGTGATTCGAAATTAATTTTTGTGATTAACTTTCATTCTCAACAGTTTTTTTTAATTGAAAAATGGCTCAACTTAAAACTGAACCTCGAATGGAAGAGGAAGGAATGGAATTTGTTGTGTATGATCAGGAAGGTGAAGATGATGAAGAGGAAGGAGCTGGATATTTTGTCGATCAAGCCGGGAATTATTATTACCGGGCTCATAAAGGAGCAGAGCCTGTTCCATCGGCACCACCACAAGAAGAAGAAAACGAAGAAGAGGGTCCAATGGAAACGATTGAAGAGCTTAATGAAAATGAGGAAAGTGATATGCAGTATGTTTTGATCATGCCAGATGGGAAAGGTAAGTCAGATATTTGTATTCTGAATTATTGACTTACATTTTGTACTTTCAGAGGGAGAAAAGGAAGTTTACGATTTCGAGGATGAGGAAGCAGAAGCCGAAGTAGATGAAAAAGGAAATATTCTGACAGTTGTCAAGAAACGTAACAACGCTGGACAATCTGAAGCCACCCACATGTGCAATTATTGTAATTACACAACGAGTAAACGTTACCTTTTATCGCGTCACATGAAATCCCATAGTGATGATCGACCTCATAAGTGTTCAGTGTGCGAACGTGGCTTTAAAACAGTTGCTTCATTACAAAATCACGTTAACACTCATACAGGAACCAAACCTCATAGTTGCAAGTTTTGTGAAATGTCATTTACAACATCAGGAGAACTTGTCAGACACGTTAGATATCGTCATACCCATGAAAAACCTCACAAATGCTCGGAATGTGATTATGCTAGTGTGGAATTGTCAAAATTGAAGAGACATATTCGGTGTCATACCGGAGAGCGTCCTTATCAATGTCCTCATTGCACATATGCTAGTCCTGACACATTTAAACTCAAAAGACATTTGAGGTAAATTTACAACTTTTGAATTTTAATTTAAATTTATCTAATTGAAATTCGTTACAGAATTCACACCGGTGAAAAGCCTTATGAATGTGACATTTGTAAAGCCAGATTCACACAATCCAATTCATTGAAAGCACATAAATTGATTCATAGTGGTGAGTTGATACAGAAAAATCTGAAATTCAATTTGAATATCAATTTTATTCAATTTTAGTGGGAGATAAGCCAGTATTTCAATGTGAATTGTGTCCCACAACATGTGGTCGAAAAACTGATCTTCGAATTCACGTACAAAAATTACATACAGCTGACAAACCTTTGAAATGCAAACGATGTGATCAAGAATTTCCTGATCGTTACACTTATAAAGTGAGTTATTAAGCTTAATTTGATGACTTTTAACTCCTAAATTTCAAATTTCAGCTCCATACTAAAACCCACGATGGTGAAAAATGTTTCAAATGCGATTTATGTCCATACGCTTCAATTTCTGCTCGTCACTTGGAATCTCATTTACTTATCCACACCGATCAAAAGCCCTTTCAGTGTGAACAGTGTGACCAAGCATTCCGACAAAAACAACTCCTTAAACGTCACTTCAATTTGTACCACAATCAAGAGTATGTGGCACCAGCGCCCAAGGAAAAAACTCACGTTTGTCCAACATGCTCACGTCCGTTCCGACACAAGGGCAATTTGATTAGACACATGGCTATTCATGATCCTGATGCTGAAGTTCATAAGATATCGCAAGAGCTTAAGGAGGGACGACAAAAACGAATTCAAATTATTGATGGACAAGAAGTGGTGACACATGTCAAGGCAGAAAATGATACAGAAGATGAGGATGAAGATTCAATGGATATGGAACAAGAAGAACAAGTCGTTAGAATTGAAGGTGAAGATGGACATCAATATGTAGTGCTGGAAGTTATTCAAATGCAAAATCAAGGTGAGACAGCCGAAGAGGGAACTTCAAGTAATGTCGATCGGCTAATGAACGATGATTTCCTGTTGAATGATGGTAAGAAGGCTTTAATCGATATTTTTAATGTGAAACTCAAGGAATATTTCCCTTTAGAACTACCAGAAACTACATTAGCTGATCCAATCAAGACTGAAAAACTTGGAGACGATAACAACGATTGTTTTGGTTTCGAGGTAAATTTTACATTTCAAATAATTTGTCAGTTAAATATTAAAATATTTTTGTTTTTTTACAGGACGATGACGAAAATCAACTTCATTAGGAGCAAAACCAAAAAAAAATACTTTAAATCTTTCATTGTTTTTATTAATTCTTATTATTATAAGAAAAACTTATATTTTAAATTTGATTTCCTAATTTAATACTAAAAATTTATAAACAATTCTTATAAAAAAATATCGTACGGTGTGTGTAAATTTTTAGTTCTAACTTGTTCTAAAATAAAATTTAAATTTCAATAATGAAAATACCAATAAAATTAAACGCCTTTTATTTAAATTCAATCAGGTTAAGTGACATTCTTGCAGTTCTAAGGAATTTGCATCAATTTCCTGAATCAATTCTCTAATATTCAAATGTCCTCTCTTACTCACATTGATTCTCTCAATCTCACGATTAGAAATTCATTCAAAATTTCAATAACAAAAGCATTTAAATGCGATATCTGTGTCCATGCACGCGTTGTGATAGTAAAACTTATTATGTTAGAAAAGAGAGCGGGAAAAAGCAAAACAATCTCAACTTAAAAATGTAAAAAAACAGAAATAATACCTGACCTTGGCAGTATTTTATCTACCTCAAAGCATAGTAGAGGGAATCGATTTTAATTTCAATTTTAAAATCCCTTTAAATTTTCATTTGCTTCGTAAATCGCCATAATTTGCATTTGCATTTAATTTTTTAATAATTTTTTTACAATGTTGCTTCAGAATTTAGCTAGAAATTGCATGAAAATCGGGAGAAATCATGAAAATTTGAGAAAATTACAGCTGATTCGGACATTTACCGAACATAGAATGACTGTTAATGGACACGAAGTGAATTATGTTAAAACTGGAAAGGAAATTAGCGATGATAATTTAATTTTACTGCCAGGAGCATTGGTAATTTATCAAATTATTATTCTTTGTGTTGTCATGGTTGTAATTTAATAACAAATTTCATTTAAAAGGGATCAGCATTAACAGATTTCGGTCCACAATTGGAAAAACTACCAAAGTTATTGCCAACATATACAATTATCGGGTTCACTCCACCTGGATATGGGAAAAATCGGGCAGAGAAACGATATTTTGGCTTAGATTTCTTTGAACGTGATGCCTTAAATGCATTGACTTTGATGCAACACCTCGAAATAAACAAGTTTGATGTGCTCGGATGGAGTGATGGTGGAATTACGGGTATGATTCTTGCTGGTTTTCATGAATTCAATGTACGGAAATTGGTGGTATGGGGTGCCAATGCTTACATTCATCCAGATGAGGTCAAAATCTATGAAGGGATTCGGGATGTGAGTAAATGGTCGGAAAAGATGCGAAAACCAATGGAGGACGTTTATGGCAAAGAGGGATTTCAACAGCTGTGGAGTGAGTGGGTCGATACAATTCTAGGATTTTACCATGAACGACAAGGAAATATTTGTAAAGAGCATTTAGAGGTAATTACGGCACCAACTCTCATCGTCCATGGAGCAAAAGATCCAATGATTGTGCCTGAGCACGTTCCTTATTTACTTGAGCATATCAAAAATTCTGAATTATATGTGTTTGAAGAAGGCAAGCACAATATTCACTTGCGATTTGCCGATAAATTTAATGAAGTTGTGGCAGAATTTCTATTGAGAGATAAAGAAGACTAAAAGTGACCAATGATACTTAAAATTAAATTTACATTTCTCAAAATTTTTTATAAGATATTGAGACAAAAAAGTGTGTGGCATATTTATTTAAATTAATTTTTACATGAATTGATATTACAGGAATTTATTTTACAGGAAATTTTAATAAAAATGAATTGAAATTGCATTTTCATTGTTATTTTTTATGGGATCAACGACTTTATCTTATCACAATCAATTATTTCAATAAATTGAGTCTTATCATGTGATAACATTGCACTAATTTAATGATTACATAAAAAATTGAACACACACCTCTTATCACGTCAGCAATTTTAAATTTTTATTATTATTTTTATTTGACCTATGCCATTGAAGCGTGGCGTTTTTAAATGAAATTTTGCAAAAAAAATATCAAACTAAGAAACATTTTTTTAAATAAAACTTGAATTTTCTTCTAACTCATTAAGAAAACATGTTTCAAATTCAACCCAAATGTATAATTTTAACTGCGTCACATTTATTTGATTTTATAACATTTTATAAGTGCTTATGGGACCGTATATTAGATTTTCATGCGTGTTTAATGTAATTTTCCGTTTCTCTTATTCTTACATACGAAAAAAAAATTTAAGGTAGTCTCACGATAATGATATTAACAGAAAAATAAACAATATTTTTTTTATTTTATTTTTCAAAGATGTTTAAATGAGGAAATGAGACAAAAACGGGAAATTAGGATACCAAAACGATGATTGAATGCTTAAAAAAAGGGTATGAAACGTATTTGTTCACTAATTATGCTGACGTAAAAGAGGACTAATTATGTTTTATTTTCCTGCTTAAATGAGGAAATGCTTTTTCGTATGATGATTCACATAAGAAAAAAAATTAATGCGATTGTTGCTCCATGACAACAAATTTTCAATTGAGGATTGAATTGAAATGAAGTAAGCCCTCATTGAACTTGAATGAAAAAATACATTTTTTATTTGATCTGATGATAAATTATTAAAAATGTGATGAATTATGAGATGTGTAATCAATCACAATAAAAATATAAAAAATGTATGGGAGGATTGGAAGCTGTGTGTCATGTAATTTTGCTTCGATTTCATGCTCAAATGATTGTCAGCTCATGAGACGTTGTTAGTTGAGAGCAAACCCTTTCCTGATTAGAGCCTAGGGCATTTTCTTACAAACTTTACTTGAAATAGTCACATGTTTATATGAATTAAACCCATTGAACAAAATGAAATTGAGAAATAAGGACACTGTAAAATGAAAATACCCTGATGGGCCTTCGCAGTGCTATAAGCGGACTTCATGGCAAGTGATCCCAATTTTCGAATTTTTATCAGAAAGAATCATCTTGAAATGCGATCAAAATGAAACTTCGCAAACGTCGTGATCTGAAAACGACATGAGGCGCCATTTTCAATGTGAGTCAGGTCTCAATGCGGGAAATTTTCTTCTTACAGTGCACAATCAGACGATATCCGATTAAAATTCAATTCAAATCAATACAATACAAAATTCAATTCAAATTCTTTCAAGTGATAAAAGACAAAAGAAATTAGCATATAAAATACCTTAAACACTTGATTCTCATAACTCTTCGTTAATCTATCCGTTAATTTTCATGCATTGTTAAAATGAATGAATGAATGAAGAACATTTGCTTTAAATTATCATAAAAATTGGGTTTTCTCACGAATTTATCCTAATATTTTACATAAATGAACAGGATATTTGTACAAACATTACGTGTATGCTCTTTCTTCTTCTTCTTCTACTTTTCTTAGCTTCATACATTTTCCTTTACCACCATACAATTAACACACAGCCCAAATAAGTTGGGTAAAGAGATGAAAAGTAAGAAACAACATGGATAAATAATGTAAAAAAACGAAACAACAACAACGAAAGTGAAATGAAGAGCTATAAAAGGGAAGGACATTAGCACATTCAATTTCAGTCTTCATCTAACATCGTTCGGAAAATCATCCTAAAATTAAAACAAAAAAAAAAGGAAAATCGGTTTCAAAAGTAAATATTAAATATTTAATAAAAGCGGTAAAAGTTTTGATTAAACACCAGAAAATTTTAAGAAGGGTTTTCAAAACAAATTACAAAGTTGACAGAGAAACAACAATCAAATATTTCTCAAATTACAAGGAAATAAATTAAGAGAAAGGTAATGTGAAAAATGAAATCTATGTTGAATGTACAATTTAAAGGTGTCGAAACCTTTCCTAATTGAATTTGATGTTAAATGTTAAATTGAATTTAAATTATTTATGGAATAAAAAAAATAAAATAAAATAAAAGGAAATTCAATCATAATTTGATCTTTATTTTGAATGTACTGGAATTTTCATGTCAAATATAGAAGATTTAACCGGATTTAAAGTTAAAATCTAGCATGAAGTATTTATGGGATTTAAATTTACTGTTCACGTGTTTCAATTTCTGACATGAATTGAAAAAAAATATTTTTTTATTTTTTGATGTAATTTTTCTTCATTAAAAGTGTGATGGTTTTTTTCTAAAAAGTGTGAATTGCTGATTAAGCACGTGCCATGTCAGTGAACGGCAAAATATTCTGATTAATGCATGAACTGGAAAAGAAAAAATAAAAGTGATAATGAGTAAGAATTTAAATTTTTATGGCTTTGAACTCAATTTTCATTGAAATCCAATCAGCAACAATCAATTTAATCCGAAAGAAGCGATTTATTTTAATCCCAAGACAGTTTTGAATCCACAGTTTTTCAAAGAAAAAATGATCCAAATAATGTCATGAAGCCTCTCTGTCCGTTAAATGGTCTTAATGGACTTTAAAATCACTGAAAATGCACTCACACTTTCCATCCAATCTCTGAATTTTCTTTCATCAACTTATTTATGTACATAATGTATCATTTTATATACAAAAAAAATAATAATATCAATATTTTTCTCATTTAAAATTCATATGATGCAACAATGGGATGGTGTCTGTTGTGATATCATAATCATAATTATGAAAAGCGAAAATCTTTCCCATTCTCCCGAAAACGTGTATATTTTTGTTATTTTTTATTATATATTTTTTTTTTGAATAAGTGTGTTTGAGATTTCGTCTTCAATACTAAATTTAATTCACATTCAAGGTCTTTGATCTTGAAAATCTTATTGTTATTGTGTAAATGTAAAAGAAAATCACGAAAAACAAGGTGAATTTACATTAAAATTATTTAATTGATATTTATTGTTCTATTTTTGTAATTATGATATGCCCTCAGGTTAATTGTAAGCTGTTTTTCCTGTTAAGAGATTTTCATTTCAAGTTTTTGTTTACTTGAAAAGTGGGAGACGAGTAATAGAAAAATTTTGCATTAGAATTTTAATGCCTCGAAGTACTTTGAAAAGTATTTTTAGGATATAATTTTACTTTTATTAGTACTTAAAAGCATAAACAAGACCTATGAAAACAGAATTTTATTTCACCTAAAGAGAATTTCCATTTGAATTGATAAAAATGGGCATATTGAGACTGTCCGTGCATGGACCTATTTAAGTCAACTTGAATTGACACAATTTTTGGGCTGAGTCCACACACTTTTGACTTTTTGTGGCATGATTGTCCTTTGAAGAGTCTATTCGTTATAAATTTTCATTGAAATGCGCTCGAGTACATCATTCACGATTACATTTCAATTTTTTCATTTGGTAAATCGTTAAAAAGCAGTAAAAAATATATTTTTTTATATTTTTAATGAAAACTGAAATAAAAATAGTTTTATTAACAAAAATGATATTACGAGGCAAATTTTGCTGCTATCTCATAATAAAAATCGTTAATGATCTTTCTTAATTGAGCTTAAATGACATGAAAATTGAATTGTCCTAAATTTCACTTATTTCTAATTAAAGGGACTCAGACACGACATTGAATTGCAATCAATGGATCAATTGCATGTTATAAATAACCACAAGATGATTTTTTGGTATTAATAACTGTCAGTTTATTGTCATATCATATCGTGACATTTTGTATTATGATGCCTTAAAAATTTGTTTCGATATTTTTAATGTCCTTTGAGCATTTTAATAATTTTTTTCCATTTAGATTCGCCGAGAAATTCTTTCTCCATTAATTTGGTGTATTTACTCTCATTTTTGATCAATTCCAGAAACTCAATTCGACTTACTGTGTTCGAGTCTGATCCAATGTCATGAATTACCTTCAACTTTGGTAAATTTTTAAAGAGAATCATTTGTTGTGCCTCACTCAATTCAGCCTTTTCATGGTCACCCAATCCAAGCACTTTCAGATCTCTTAAAAGACATAAAAATCCAAACGCATTTTTGCTCAATCCAATTCCATCAAAGTCTATTTCAAGCACTTCCAGGTTGTTAAAATTAAGACAAATTGTTTTCATGACTTGATCATGCTTGCCTGGACCATGCAAGCCACCTAAAAGTCGTAATCGACGTAAACTTGGACATTTTCTGCTCAAATTAACGATTCCTTCAACTGAGATTTTGGTGGCTTGCCACAACTCCAAATGTTCAAGTCGTGGCATTTCATTCCATTTTGTGAGAAAACATTCATTGTATCGTAAATTAATCAGAATTAACTGTTTAAAATTTTGACCGTTTTTCATAATTAATTCGATGATTTCAGGCACAAATTTATGGTGACAAAATTTAAGGGAATTTATATTCGGGAAACTTTCTAACATGGTCCTCCAACATTGAGTGCAGGATTTTCCAGGTCTATCACGTGTAAAATAAATGTATTTACGTGGACCTGTTTTGACAAATAGAGTTTCCAAGGTGCTAATTGGAATTTTCTCGTGTCCAAAGAAACATGGATGAATGTCACGATACTCTGCATCTCGGTAATTTTCACTGATACAAAAATCGAGGTATTTCAATTGTTTTAAAGGCATCAATTTGTGAAAAGATGTGATTGTATCATCAAATCTCACGGTCAATTTCGTTACATTTTGATAGAGATCAACGGGAATATCGCCATAGCATTCAAGGGACACACCCTTAAGATTTTTTTGCGTTAACAAGAAATCATTAATTGAGGTCGAATTGTAATCATCAACTCTCCAACCACATTCAAGAGATTCAAGTTGAAGTTGCGATGACAAACTTTTGAGTTCCTTTAAAACTGCGTCTTCTGCAACACGATTCGCACTATGATAAATTGTAATGACATTCGGTCCGACATTTTTAATTGAATCACCATGCGATTTCAACAATTTCGACATATCTTTGAATCCAGAAAGGGATTTAATCGACAATTTCTTTACAGGTGGCATTACATTGAGAAATCTTTCAAAAATGTTCGCATCTCCACTCAGATCTGACAAAATAAGGTCATCAATTGGATTGAGACAACTTTCCTTGTATTTTTGACTTTCCAAATATTCAAGCATTTTTTCCCACATTTTATTCTGATAACTCAATGACAATCTCAATATTTTAAGGTTTTTAAATTTCTCAAAAATCACAAAAATATTTCCATAAATTTCACATTTAAAATCAGTAAGATCAAGGTCAATCACTGTTTCACACATTTTATCAAAAAAGTCTGAAAGTTCCTCTAACTTCGACGAGAGATGACATTTCCCGAATTTGAGTGAAGAAAAAGTGAGATTTGATTCCATTAAAACTGAAATTGGAGGTTCGTGAACTCCTAAGAGACAATCACTCAAGTACAAATGACGATCCAATTGAAATCTTTTTGAAGTGTCCAAGAGATACAGCCAGTGATGACACACCAAACGACAATTTAATCGACTTGGGTGATTCAACAAAGTAAAAACATCCAGTAAGATCTGAAATTAAAAACATTTCACTGAATTTTATTCAAAATTGAATTGTTTTAAGTGTAATCTTACCACATCAGGCAAATTTATCATTGAAATTGAAGACCCCTCTTCCATTATTTGTTGTTAACCGGTGTTCGTAAGGCAAAAATCAACATAAAACTGATAAAATTTTATTAATGTAATATTTTAATACTGGAAAATGAATTCAATGCCTTTTTTTTATCACAATTGGGTTTTTCCAGAATTAATTTGTCGCAATTCACTGATAACAGGACTTGGCTTTCATTTGGATTGATCCATGTTTATAAACAACATTTGAAAAGTAGAGAAATTTTATAATCAAGTAGGTGTGTATAGAAAAACAGATGTTTTTTATACGGGATATGGGCGAGTATGTAACATAATATTGCATAATGTGAGAAAACGAAATTCTCTGTTTTGAATTTTATCCATAAAAGAAAACAATGAGAAAGAAATTTGGGAGAAAATGTTTCTTTACCTTTAAAATAAACCGTTATGATAATTTAAGGTATAAATAAAATGGAGACGACTGGTTAATGGACTTATTATGTTGATTTCATTTACAAGTAACCAGGCGTTTCCATTATTTTCACAAAAATTCCTTTGTAGTCCAATAAATTAAATTTATTTTTAATTTCAATATTTTTCTTATCATTTCAGCTCAAAAGAACAAAAATCAATCAAAAATGTATGGAATGTTACTCGAAAGTGTCGTGCATTTTGTACAGGTAACGAAAAAAATTGACCTAGGTCAACCCTGATCTTAAGATTAATCGACAATCAAATGAAATGAAATATGATGACATGACATGCAAATTGTATTACGTTTAAAAGAATTTTCATTAATTTGAGTTGTAAAACTGTCTGCTTAAGTTCATTAACTTCCCTTACCGTAAATTTTCACTTTCATTTAAAGACATGCAACTCAATTTATGAGTTGATTTGATGAAAAAATGTCACTTAAATATGAATTGATGAGTCAAATTTCCGTTTTTTCCCTGAATTTCATTTCAAAAGTTTCCCTATAATGACGATTTTTCTTTTAATTTTCTCACAGCTCGAATATGGAATGACAGTCTGGAATGAAGCCATGAAAAATATCGATTGTGAAATTCAAATTTTCAATACCCATCAAGTAAGTACCTGCCTTTGATTTGAATTTTATTTTAATCCAATTTATTTTTAGATATATCCTGATAACCTCATTCCCGATTTGGCAGCAGCCATATCAGAGATTGTCGGAAAACCATATAATGACATAATGGAATTCTTCGGTCATTGCTTTGTACGATTTTTCACAAATTTCGGTTATGACGAATTAATTAAAGCAACTGGCCGGTATTTTTGTGAATTTTTATCTTCAATGGATAACTTGCATCTGCAAATGCGCTTCACATACCGGAAAATGAAGAGTCCATCGATGCAATTGGGAGCGGTCGACAATGATGGTGCGGTTTTGATTTATCGGAGTTCACGTTGTGGTTTCTCGAAATACCTAACAGGACAATTGTGTGAAATAGCAACGACTTTTTTTAACATGGACCTGAAAGTAAGGATTTTGGAGAGTCAAAATGACGTTCAAGGTGGGACAACTGCTCCAATTAGCATTAATGGAGGATTGAAGGATGTAACTGTTAAATTTCGATTGGATTTTGATAATCGTGCTTATGTGAGGAAATTTTTTTGGAATTAATTTGAAATTTAATTTTTTTTTTTGAATTACAGATGGCATACAAAGTTCATTCAAGTGCGCATCCATCTCAGCAAATTTTACCAGACATTTCAATTGATCTCCTGTTTAACTTGTTTCGTAAGTACCATTTTTTTGAATTTAACGAGTAAATTAAAAAATTTCATTTCCTTTTTGTTATATGCAGCATTCGCACTCTTGATTGATCGTGAAATGTGCGTTTGTGGAGCTGGAGAGAAGATTGTCGATGCCTGGAGCTCAAGTAACAACAATAAGGCACCCAATCTGTTGATGGGTGTTAAAATTGACAAGGCCTTTACGATTCGTCGTCCACAAGGAATCGTTTTTGATTGGGATACCGTTTACAATTCAACAACAGTCTTGTTTGAGTTATCGCTCAATAAAGCACTGCCAACCAAAATGAAGAAACGCCTTTCAAAACAGGAATTGTCAGATCAACAACGTGAATCAATGACAGGGGAATCCTCACAAGAAAGGAAGGACTCGAAATTAGGACGCACCCTCCTCTTAAAAGGACAAATGATGTATTTAAAGGATATTGATGCATTAATTTATCTCTGTAGTCCATTGATCTCAGATTTACAGGAACTTGGCGATATGGGTCTTTATTTGAATGATTTGCACAACCATGGATTGAGTAAAGAAATGGTTTTCAACGGTTTCAGTCATTATTCAAAGCTTGATTTACTGTGTGAAAAGGAGGAAGCTCGTGCCGAGGAACTGGAAACATCTTTAGCCCTTGCCGATAGTTGGAAGAAACAAGGCGATGAATTACTGTACTCAATGATCCCAAAAACTCTCGCTGAACGCCTTCAAAATGGTGAAGATGCCTTGGATTGTGTCACAAAATACGATTGTGCAAGTGTAATTTTCGCCGAAACCACTATCAATATCACAGATGGTGGCTCAATTGAAAATGCAATGCAGACTGTCAACATTCTCAATACAGTCTTTTCAACATTTGACGAACTTGTTACTTCTCCAATTTCATATAAAGTTGAAACTGTTGGCATGGTATACATGGCTGTCAGTGGTGCCCCGGAATTGAACCCTCTTCACACCTTTCATGCTGCTGATCTTGCTCTTGACATGTTACATGCCATTACCCGTTTAAATGAGGAGATCGGAGGGGTTTCTGTTCGCATTGGATTCCATTCAGGACCACTCGTTGCCGGAATTGTGGGCTTAAAAGTACCTCGATATTGTCTTTTTGGCGATACTGTTAACACGGCCAGTCGTATGGAGAGTTCAAGTCTCCCAAATAAAATTCAAACAACGGGAAGCACTGCCACAATTCTAATGAAGTCAATTTACGAGGTTGCCTATCGTGGTAAAGTGGCTGTTAAGGGTAAAGGTGAAATGGACACATATTGGCTCATAAGTGGAAATGACGATCGAACGTACAAGGATCAAAATTCAATTCAATCGATTCAAAATAAAATGAAGAAGAAAATGAGAGCTGTCAGTAAATTAACTACAATTGAATTTCCTGAATAAAAAATTTTCACTCATAATTTATTTAACAAAAATGCACTGGATGTCAATAAGAAATTGAGCAACATAATGTAAAACTTGTAGAAGAGCTTTGGAGAAAATACGGTCCAAATAAATAAATGATATCGGAATAGAATCATCACAATTAAGTAAATGCAAATTGGTGTCATTGTCAACACAGTATACATTTTGATCAACATATCACATGAATTCTCGTTGTTTTTCCTGTAAGAAAAAAATTGAAGAAAAAAAATGACTTTAATAAAGTAAATCACAAATTTTAAATGTAATCAAATTCACCTTTTCACTGAAGTATTTAAATTTTTAACTAGATTAAGGTAACTCAAAATTTGACCGTTAAACGTATTCAAGGTCAACAAAATTCCCACAATTACAAATGAAAATTGCTGTAATCCAACATAACCCGCATTCAAATCAATCGTTGCAAGACTATTCGAATTTCCCTGAAATGAGATGAAATTGAAATTAGATTGAATTAAAATATTGATGAATTTTACCTGGTAAAAGTAAAAAACTTTTCCAATACAAAAATGAGCTAAAATTTTCATTACAATGTGCGTCGCATCATTTTCCTTTGGATTCGTTGAATTGAAGGCCTCAATATGGGTGTTTATGAAGTTACATGTGATGATACAAAGCCCATTTAAAATAATGTTATGTGGCTTTTGTAGCAGTGATGCAATTAACACTACGATTAATATGAAAAACAATTGTTTTCTGCTCCTTTTATGTCCTGATGAACTGAAGATAATTAACATTAAAATTAACAGACAAATACTGGCCCAGAATACCATTAAAATCATATTCGAATATGACCTTGAAATGAAATTCAATGATGAAACACTTCCAGCTGTGCATCGATATCCATAAATACTCATCAAGGAAACGATTGTAAGTCCTTTCACTAATTTTGATCGAAATTTATCAATTTCAAGGCTATAAAATACTGTTACAATACCAAAAATTGTGAATAAACTCAAATACATTTTGTGCTCTTCTTTCATCAAGGAATCACCAAAATCAGGGACATTTATCCACTTATCACCTGTTTGATTTAAGCGCCTCGTCAAAATATGTGCCACGAAAAACAGGATCCATGTTACAATTTTTCTACTCCATTTGGGCTTTAATTGAGTTCGGAACACGTGTTTCATGTGTTGAATGCACAGAATGATAGTAAATGTATTGAAAAAATAGTACCATGTTTGATGTTCCTCTTCGACAAAGGAACTGCTTGCAAGTGAAAATGCATGGAATGTTGTTAAAAGTATGAGGAGAGTTAGAGTGCTCGGCAATGTCGAAATTTCATGGAAAATCTGAAATTACAAGAAAAAAAATTACATTTTAATTGAAAAATTTCAAGTTAACACCATTAATTTTTTATTTTATGTAAAAATACCTTGCTGAGTCCCCAAAAACTGTGTCACATCAATTTTAAAGCTCTTTGCTTACTGGAGCAACGCAAAATCATACGTTAACCCATTCAAGTAAAATTTTATCACATAAATTCTCCGTAAATCAATGATATGAATTGAAAAGAGAGAATTCATGCATAGAGAGCGTAAAATCATATGATTTTTATTTTTTTTTTGTACATTTTATTCAATTTACACATTCATTGAAATTAAATTCATCATAAAATCTTGATAGCACACATTCCATCAAAACAATTCAGTTAATTTTGATATCTTATTCAAGTCAGACGTCGTTTGAGATTAAATTTTTATTTTTTTTCTTTTATTATTGTGGTTCATTGTGTTTAATTAAATAATTTATCTTAAATTTTTTTTTATCATTTTCGGTTAATTTAACGCTGGTTCACAGTAGCACTGCATTTAATTTAAAAGGTAAATAAAATGATTTAAAATTTTTATTGTGGTCTTACGGTATTTTTGTGTACTTTTAAGCTGATAAGGCAGAAAAAAAAATATTAATTAATAAAAATGTGTGTTTTGTTTATAAATATGTCAAGAAAGTGAATTGTCTTATCAGTTTCAGTGTTATTTGTATTGAAATCATTTAATAAAAATACTTGAGACCTTAATTGTTTACTGATTTCAAGTCTATTTTTATGTTATTTATAGAATTTTATTGAAAACTTGCATTATGGTAACATTGGATTCAAACATTTTGGAATATGAAAGTAAAGCTCTATTAACTCCAAGTCTGGAAGATGTCAAAAATGTATTATCAAAGGGATTGCCATCAAATTTTGAGACCGTCTCTGTTGACGTTGTTGAATGTCCTAATTTAAGGGAAGCACCATTTTATTTGGCATCTGAAGGTAAGTTAAAACTGAATTTAATTCAAAATTTTATTAAATTTCAGTGAATTTCATTTTCAAGGTCTTTGTGGCGATCCTGCCCTCTTGGAACTTGGTGGGGTTCCATATCTCCTGCCACTCGTTGACAGATCAAGACTTTATGACATTAAAACAATGTGTCAAAAAGCACTTCCATCATTACCTGAGATGCTTGTCATTGGAGCCGGAGCTGGTCCCTATCCATTTCTAGGCACAAATGTCGAAGGAATTTTCAATTTCAAAATTGAATCAAATGGAACCGTTACAAATAATTCACATGTCGCACAAGTCGATGAAAATCTTGACTGTAAACTGCACAAATTGGAACAAAATGAGACTCGATGTGCCTTATTAGGGAATTTACTTTTAACTCAGGGCAAGCCAGGGAAAGTTCTTCGTGTGCATTGCAAGAAACGTATCGGTAGCCTTGATTTCATTACAAGTATTCGCAAAACCCTTGCAGATCATTATCCAAGCACGATTGGACTTGGAGGTGTCTTCGTACTGAAACAAGGGAAAGCGAAACAGCATGTCATGCAGGACTTTTCAAAAACTCCAATTGAAACGGAGACACAACTCAATACTTGGCTCAAGTTTTATGAAATGCCAGCGAATTTAATTGCCGTAGGAACTTTGATCACAGACGAGGCGGATCTTGATTTGAGACTTCAACATTTCCATAGCTTTTCAACTGGAAAATGGGGCGGACATTATCACATCGATACAACGCCAGATGTTGTGGAATATGAAGGGTATTTTGTGGTTGGTGAACAAATTGTGAGAGTTGACAAGCCAACTGTCACACATAAATTTGGACGGGATTAAAATTTTAATTTCAATGAAACGAAAAATATAACAATTTACAATGAAATTCATTTATTTTTATCTTTTTAAGGTATTTTACTAGTAGGCATGACTGGACGTTAATGCAATTTATCTTATCATCCTTATCAGTGCGGTTACTGGTAATCAATGTTCTATTTTATTTGAGCGTGTGGTTTCCCGAAAATTGATCCATCTTATCGAAAATTACGTCATTTTGAAATTCAGGCTTGAAATTGAATTTCTTTAGAGAGCTTATCAAAAGCTCAGATAATTGCATGAAAAGGAAATAAGCCATAAAAGTAAAATTTATCGATGACTTTAAATATTTATTCAATTTCACATACACACACACATCCAAAAAAACCACATGCGATACTGAGAATTGATTGAAATGAAAATAAAAATTCATACAAATTTCATGCATAGGCACATACACAATGAAAAATACCCCTCAAAAACTTAATTTCACTCACACATGTACAGAAATCAAACTCACACATTCAAATCCTCACTTTTTTATATAAAACAGAAAAAAACTGATTTCACAGCTGATTATGAAAACAAGAGATGCAAAATCCCTTACCATTGAAATGAAAAAGACAGAAAATCCATAGTACATAATCTTCTAAGTCTCATGTTCTATATACTGGGGAGCAAACAAAAAAAAATAATGCTCTGTACAAACTTTATTATAAATTTATACAGAAAAAAACACATTTGTTCGAATAGAAACATGCCGAATGGCAAGAAATGGTTAAAATGTGAACATATATGGCAAGGCAAAATATTTATTTATTTATTTATTCATTCAAGGAAAAAATGAGACAATTTGGGTTCCATTTTTGTTGTTTCCTTTCAAATACATGAAATTTATGTTTAGTTGGTTATCCCTGATTTCATTTCATTTTATCCTATTCCTTTTCTTTCGTACTGAAATTTGAATTGTTGTATGTGAGTGTCATGATGGTCCTTTTATGTTTTTTGGGGGATAATGATTTGAAAGATGTGAATCTTCAAAGTAGTTTAGGTACAAAAAAAAGGAGTTTGATTTGAAAAATAAAAAGTAGGTAATTTCAAAGGAAAGTATAAGTGTGTGAGTGAATGCACGAAATGCATAACACGCAGTTTGCTCAACATAATTGTTCTGGATTAAAAAAAAAAAATTTACGTCTCTCTTTTTTTTTCTTATTCTATTATGTTAAGTCGTTCATTGAATATGAGATTTTTTTTAAAAGAACCAACAAATAAAAAAAAGTAACCAAATTAATTTTTTGGATTTTAAAGCAAACTTGAAACGTGTCTGTGTTCGTGTTTGCATTGCACAGGAAAATATGGTCTCTGTATAAGTTTTTTCATTTATTTATTACTATTATCTTTAATTTTACATTGTTTGTTTTTTTTTTGTACAAAACTGATTCAATTTTTGTTAATATATAATAATTTTATATTTTTTTGTAATAGTAGTTGATTTTTTTGTTGTTGTTGTAATTTCTTATACCTTAAATTTTAATGATTATTTTTGTTTTTTTATAGTAATATTTGAATGTTTCTTTCTTTCTTAGGACTTAAAAAGAGGTATTTTTATGTATTTTTCTTTAAATTTATTTTGCTTTAGTATCGTTTACTAATTTAAATTTAAATTTTTGCTGATCATAAAATTAAATTAATTGTTATTAGTTCTCGGATCAGTTGCATTGATTGCTGAATGTTGAATGGGAATGGGAGCTGAATAATCGTGTGGATAATCATCGAATAGCATTCTAAGAATTTGATCGGGTCTATGAACGCGTGTAACACGAGATGCTACCATGGGTGCCGGATAAATTGTGTGAGTGTAAGGTCTGGTATTTCGATTTAAGGGACCACGTGACGTCGTTGGAAGATTCAACTGTGGCACACCCTGTTGAATTGTTCCATTTGTAACGTGAATTGAGGGATTCGTTTGTAGCGATAAGGGTGGTTGTGCTTGCATCGAGAGAGGATGATTTGATGTAATTAATGGTGGGACATTAAGATTGCTCGTTGAGGGGCCACCTCTATGTCCATTCATTTGCATTCCTGTACGCAAGAGTTCTTGACGTCCTAGTTCACGCTTATACAGGGTTTCATACTTTTTGGCACGTTCTTTACTATTTGCAAGTTCGGCTTTGAGTTCATTCAATCGTTCATACTTGATTTGAACAATGCGACGTGCGTACAGTGGACGAATGTGCTTCGTTTCGGCCTTAGTACGACACACAGGACAAAATCTCTTGTTTTGCTGGACTTGCTGGTCATTTAACCATCGCTTGACACATGATTCACCAAACAAGTGACCACATTTAAGTGAGACAAGTGAATGTTCACCTGACTCCTCCCAGGGTTCATAACAAATGGGACATTGAGTTCCATCTCCATCATCATCATTGTATTCCCTAAAATTTAAATTAAAAAAAAATCAATCACTGATACGGTTGAAGGTCAATCATAATATTGATTACAAACAATATTCAATTTCCAAGGAATTTATTATGAATATAGCTCCTAATCAAACTTTAAATGTAAAAATTCAACTCACCATTTCCTTTTTTTCGTGAATGAAGACTCATCTGTTTGTGTTTCCATATCTACAACATGTGGTTTGTATTCAGCCTCAGTCTGTATGGCAATTTCGGTGGAAAGATGTGACACGAATAGCTCACGTGGGGATTTTCCAAAACTATTGTGCGATTGTGACGTCACTTGACTCTGTTCAGGGGCCATTTGTAAATTAGCTGTAATTGGTAAATCAAAGTCAAGTTGTCCAAAATGGTCGTCTAGCAGATCCTTGATAAGTCCAAGTGGCTCATCGTCCAGATAAATTGATGAAAGACCTGAAGTGGATGCTGACGAGCCCGCTTGTGGTTCTGGGAGGCGTGGAATCGATGGAAATGATAAAGTCATGCTGGTATTATTGCTGCTATTATTATTATTACTAGTATTGTAAGTTGTTGTTGGATGATATTGCAAATTCTGTTGGTTCTGATTAAGGTGAGGTAACAATTTTGGTTTTGCTGGCAATGGCTTTGGTATTGGTTGATTAGAATTAACTATTTGTACATCAGCTTCACTTTCATCGTCATCGTCGTCACCCAACAATTCAATTGTTTCCATAGGTTGCACCACCAAGATGACATCATCATCCGTATCGATATCTTCAACTGCGACAGTTTCCTCTTCTACCTCCTCAATCGAACTATTAGAATTAATTATTGGCACACTTTCATCTATTTCATCATTACTACTACTATTTATTGTATTTTCATTTTCAGTACTATTTGTTGAAATAATATCATGTGTCGAAATGACCCCCACTGAGTCATTAATATTCACAGAACTAGGAGAATTATTCGACTCCTCTTCCTCAGAATTACTACCTGAATTTATTATCCTAACATCAATCATTTTATTGCCTACAACAGAATTTGTTGATTGCGTACTAATCACAATTGTGCTTCGATTTTCTGAAATATTTTCTCTAGCAGCAGCCATTGTTGATATCAAATTCAATCCATAATCATACACTTCTCCATTTTCCTCAGCTGCTAATACCACTTCAGGTAACGTTGATGTTGGAATTGCACTTTCAACCTCACTACTCATCCTTTAGCAAGATATTTTTTCACAATTTTCCCTTTAATTCACTATAATTTTGCTTTTTTCGTATCTCATTTGACTTTAAAATATTATAATCATTAAAATACAAAAAAAAAGTATATATTTGATGAATGCAATAGTATTACAAGTCACGTATGTTTGTACACTATACTAGGGAGTGTATCTACGTATACACACTTTCATACACACATACAGTGTGTATATATAGTTTTTTTTTTAATTCAAATGGGTACCAAAATGGTGGTGGTATACATTTACGCATTCCTATTCATACAAAAAATTTTTACTAATATTTTAATATTTTTTATGTTCTCTCAATTTTGCACTTAATTCAAATCAATAATTTCTTTCACTTCAATTAAATTTGTCTTTTAAATATCTAATTTTTCGTTTAAGTGTGTCTGGAATTGAACTTATTGGGAAGTAATTATCTTTTAAATGCCAGTGTGTGTGACTTCTTAAGAATAATTATTGTATTAAAATATAAAAGTTTTATTCGATCACCTACAGAATTGAATGGGAACTGAACTGACTTGAACAGAACGTGTATTTACTGTTAGGTTTCTGTTTCATGTCTAATGTGTGTGTATGTATATGTATGTTCATTTTCCATATACGTTCCATTCATGTACGTTCTATTCATGTAAAAGGAATTGTGTAAATGGAATATGTATTATTAGAAGGGGATCAGAGAACAATAACAATAAATAATCTTTTTTTTATGTTTATTCAGTGAATTTCTCCTCAATTCATAGAGACACTCACACATTGAAAGGATTGTGAATTTGAATATGACAGCAAGTGCATGGTTTCTTGTCTAATTCAGATCATTTGTCGGAAATTACTTAGCTAACTGGCATGATTCCAAATGAGCTCTTTGTTATGGAAGACATGACACATGAAAGATGTAACGAAAATGCACTTAAAGTCAAATTTCATGGATACTTTTTCAATCCTTGAACAAAAAAGGGGAGAAAATAATCCTTAATGCAATTCAAACAATTTACTATGCTCATATTGTACAATGAATAGAAGAAAATACGCATATTCAGAATTTTGCGTTGTTCCATTCAATTTGTACATAGAATCTTGCCTTATATACTTCGAAAGGAAGAATAAAGTGCAACGTGATATAAGCATGACATAATATTGTACATAAATTAACACAGATTTATTTTTATATCGTATGAATAAGAAAAACACTGCACTTATTTTTCTTCATTCTTCAAGTTAGAAACACAATCGACTTACCTTTGATATTCGTTGCAAGTTGAATTCGTTTACAAGATACCATACATTCAATGTGATTATCCAAATACTGACAAGTAAACAGAAAAAGTGAGACCACGTGACACTGCTCACATCGAAAACTCCCAACTTTAAAATTATTATTGATATAAATAGCGATACACTGAATCGTTTTCCATTGCAACGCATTTCAATGAAGTCTTTTTCATTTAAAATTACCATGAGAACTTTGAACCATATCTGGAATTAAAAATTTGAATTGTAACGGTTTGTTTAAAACAAAAATAACGGTTAAAATTTCGAAACTTACAGAAAATGCCATTAAAGTTGAAATTGAAAGTGAAGTCATGTCGTATTTAACGGTATTCGCTGTCAGTAGCGATCTCATTTCTTGACTTGAAGTTGTGTATTTCAGAATTGAATGCATAAATGATGATGGATCCCTTAAATCCAAATATTTATGATGGTAACTTTGAGCTTCATTGAGTTGTAAATAAAATTCTGAAACATATATTTTATCCAACATGTAAAATTTGATTAAATTACATTTCACCTTTCTCTTTAATCGTCTCAAATTCGAATTGCAATGCAATTTTCTCAAGTAATTTATTTGATGTGTAATTTAATGCAAATAATTTCTCATTGTCACTAAAATCATTGAGCAATTCAGGAATGAGAGCTCCATTACTTGTCTCAGGCACTTTGAGTCCAAGTAAAATTGAAGCTGTTGTTGCCAAGTCAGTTTGATCATAAAAATCCTCATTGATTTCACAATGAATTCCTAAAACGATCAAAGGGACTTGCGTCTCATCTTGTGAACTTCCACCGTGACCTCCAGCATCTCGCATCCCATGATCACCTGTTATGAAAATTATGTTTTGTTGGTTTGAAATGAATTTCAAGTAAATTTCTTTTATGATTTCGTCCATTTCAAGTAATTTATCATCGATGGTAGGATTTTGAGCACCAAGCACGTGTCCGATGTGATCTAACCCGAGGAAGTGTAGGATCATGAAATCCCAGTCAGTTTGAAGGAGTTCAAATTTGATTGCATTTGTGATGTTTTTGTCGCCCTTTGAAAGGATTTAATATTAGTAATTCATCACAGAAAATAAATATGATAAAATTCACCTCATAAAAATCATTAACAAAAAATGAATCAAAATTTTCAGCTTTTCTTATGAAAAAGTCATTTCCAGGAAAAAGTTTTGTCCAGACATTGTCACCGTAAAACACGATCTTCTTATTATTCGCCTTGAGTCGTGTCACTGAAAATAAATAAAAGTCAAATATCATGTCAAACATTATGATAATCGGATATGACTCACACAAATTATCGCTAGTCATTGCTTGACCTGAATTCAAATTCAAAATTACATCGAAAAAACTGGGAACTGTCCCTGAAATGATGGTTTTAATCTTTGGCATCGTTACAGTTGGTGGATGTACTTTCAATTTAACCATACAAGCTTTTGCTTGATCGTCAACTTGAAGTAAGCTCCACGTGAAAGGCATCTTCTCAACAAAATCATATCGAAGGGCATCAATTATCATGAGAATTGAGCGATTGTAGTAATTTCCATTATTGGCACTTCAATGAAAAGAGATTTTGATTTCAATTCAATTTATAATAAAAAAATTCAATTTTGATTTACCTTTTTATATTATTTTCCGGTTCCAGTAAATCAGCTCCAATTTTTTGGGAGTCTGAACCTAAAGTCGGTACAAACGATATCGGGAAAAATCCTTGGAAGAATTGAAGACAGGCAAAGATGAAGAGGAAAAATGACCATATGAGGTAAAATGATGTCTCAACTTTCATTTTTCATGACTTGCATTAAAATTTGATTGTTAAATTACTTTTAAATTCAATGTTAAATTGATAAACAAATCATTTTTTCGGCTTTTATTTGCTTTGTTTTGATTGTGCCCTATGTGCAAATAACAATAAAACCGTACAGATTTTGAAAATATTCTATGAAATTTTATTTGAACGGGTAAAATTTTGGTTCTGAATGTAAATTTTCGCTTTATTTGTACATCATTTTAGCCGGATTTCATTTAAAATTTTCATTAAAAATAAAGAAAATCCATTGAATTTCAAATTATCGTACGTTTATTCAATTCATACCCTTTAAACAAAATATTTCAGCTAGATGGCACTGCAGTCAAAATTGGTCTTAATCAAAACTCGTTGCATTTCATTCAAACGCATCTATTTGTCTCTTTCACGCATGCGTATCTCTATTAGGTTTCTATACGGTATTTTGTACGTGCTTCACATACATTAATTTAAAATTAAGCATTTCTTCTCATTCGTCTGTCAACCGTTACAGAGTGTGAAGCTCAGTTTAGCAAGAATTTTATAATAAAGCGGCTATTTTTAAAATATAATCAATTACAAAATATTTAATAAAAATAATTAATATTCCAAATAAAATTCAAGGTATTTATAAAAGTGCTTTATTAAATTTATTTCATTAACGACCAGGAAATGTGTAAAATTCAGTGCAAAAAATATCATAAGAAAAGTCTGTGAAGAAAAAAATTCTGTACATGGGCGGCAATTTTTTAACCATGTACATTCAGTATGTGTGTGTGCTTCTAGAAGAAAAAAAGGAAGCTTTAATTGAAAATCCTAAAAGAAATTCGTTAAATTAACTTAAAGTGATGGTAAATTATCAAAAAGTAACATAAAATCAATTGAATTTAACATGTTTGAATGGAAATTTCATTGAAAACAACATGCAAAATGTGAAAAATATGGTTGACAAAATTTAGCAAAGAAGCGTCTGTGTCTCATTTCTTTGTGTTTCTCGTATGTCATATACATACATACACATATGTGTGTGTGTACGATAGAATTAAAATGTATGTTCAGGATAAAAATTATTTTCTATAGATAGACATCATCGTACAGTCATTTATGATTTGTATGCGAGCGGAGGAGAGACACGAAGAAGGGAAGCAAAAAAAGGCATTGAAAAAAAGTTTATTATAATAAAAAAATAAGAAGAAGAACAGTTTATAGAATATATAAAATGTTGAAATGCCACAACCATATGGCTTCAATCTTTTCCTCTTTTAAAATGCGTTTTCTTTGTATTTTAAATTCAAATTTTGAATTAAATTTCATATCATTGCCAAAAAATTTTATTAATTTTAATATTAATTTGATGTGAAATTTATAAATAAAAATAAAAAAAATTTTAAATATTTTTTTCATTATCATTTTTATTAAGGACATTGACACTTGTAATTGAACGCAAATCAAATTCAAGCACCATCAATGATAATTTTTGACAAAAATTGGGCATAAACTTATTCAGTGTGAGATTTTCATTGAAAAAAAAACTAATTTATTTTTTATTTGATTTTTGTTTTTCATTAATTTCACGATAATTTATTAATTAATAACAGAAAAGTAAATTAATAACCGAAACGCATGTTGGCAAGCTATAATTAACTTTAATTACCTTTAAAAGTAAGAGAAATGCGAATTCGTAATTTTTTTGTCTATTTTTTGCTAGATTTTTTCTTCAATATGGTACTTTTTGCTTTTTTTCAAAAAATTTCATCTCTTCAACATTGAATCAGAAATCATCCATATGGAATGGATTAGCAAAGTGTTTACGTTAAAATTGTAACTTTTTTTTTATTGTTTGTGATGTTTGTTGTAATGAAATTTCAATTTATGTTTAAAAATAATTTTATTTTTTTTGGATTTTCATATTTTACATGTTTAATTTTTTATATAAATTGAAATGATTCAAGTAACTTTTTGAAAAATTAAGCAGGGAACCGGATTTTTTTACCTTTAATGCACGTTGATGGTCAATGGACTTCATGCCCATACCAGGATAGCTCTCGTTTTGTTTAAATTTCCTGGATTATCCTTGTAAATTGAAATTTTAAACAGAAATTTAAATACCCTTGAAAAAAAAATCGTTAAATATCCTTTTTTTGTATGTTAAATTTTATCCTTCAGATAAAATCATCTTTCATGTGCTTAAGCTACTCACAAATTTCATAAATATCAGATTACATTAAATAGCCATCTTATGTTTTACTGGAATTTCAACGAAAAATTGAATAACAATGATAAAAAATTTTAAAAAATGAGGATTTGTTTACTTGTTTGCTCTTTTTAACGAATTCTCTTCATTTTAAAAGATAAAAATATTTATTTATTTTGTTAAAAAAAATTCCTTGTTGAAATTTAATGTTTACATTAAGTTTGTGCACATATTGATAATAAACATTATTTTTATTGTTTGTTATTTTTTGTTGAATGATTTTTACGGTATAGATAAGTAAATGAAATTGAAGCAAAATTTGAGGAATTTACAAAAACATTTTGTTTTTTTTTTTAAATATACATTTAAGTAAAGTCCACTGTAATGGACCTATAGAACATAGAAACCCATAGAGGAGTTCTATGAATGGACCGAAATCTGGAAAATGAGGCTGAATTCATTTTCGAAATAGGACACTGCTTTGTCTGACATGAGGCCATGGAAATTTAATGATCCAGTGTTGTCTGAATCATAAAATATTTCAATTTATTATTTTTGACCCCTCAGAACTTGCATGACACAAAATTGTACGTGTGTATGGGTGGTCTGTAGAGCTATATGGATCCAGTGTCTCATTTCGCAACTTCAAGTCAACAAATTTTATCTGACACTCTTGGAATTTTATTTAAAAAATATTCTAATTACAAATCAATTTTATTTGTTTATATCAAAATTGATCAGTTTCCAATTTCTAACCTAAATATTTTTTGTAAAATGATTCCATTTTTTATTACAACTTCATATATCAGAATATTGAAATTATTACCTTTATTAAGTGAGTCAGTTGAAGCTTGCGATTTCATCAAAAGGTGAATAATCTAAAATCTATTCATGGTTATTATAAAAAACAAAAAAAAAATATTTTCTATCATAATAAAATTGATGAATCACCTACACTTGTCGCTGAATTGTATCAATAATTACATTAAACTTCATGCACACGCTTATTTACTTATCATATCGCTCTTTCCGTGGACGAAAGTTCTACGGCCTGTGTATTATCATTGAATTGGGATTTCTTATGAATGGAATGAGTGATATGAAATGTATTTATATCATTTTTAGTGGTTGCATGAATCAAAAAATTAACTCAAGTAAGTTGATTCATAGTAAAATTATGAAGAAAATACTATTTTTTTATTCTTTTGGATAACTAGCAAAGTTCTTTGCATTCTTAGGGACGCAGAGATGTGGTCAATGTCGAATTAAACCCAATTTGCCTCAAATAATGCAGAAAATATCCGTTTGATCACGATTTGAAATGTCAAAATGAAAACTCTCGTACAACCCTATAGACCATTCAAACACACGCACAAGTTGACAAACGAAACGTCAAAATTGTGTCAAATGTCAGCTGAATCGACCGCATTTGACTTTCTCACAGACTGATCAGGTCCTAAAATTTTTCCACTGTCATCACAATTTCATTTATTAACTTTTATCAAATTTCATCATTCACTGATAAGAAAATATAAATAAAATAAATTGCGATGGTCTTATCTCCTTTCATTTCAAGCTTCAATGTAAATGTCAAGTTCAATCAAAAATTTGTTTATTTATTTATAAAATCATGATTATCAAAAAAAAAACATAAAAATAGCATTTGTTTAATGGAAATTTATGATACTTGGAACAAAAATTTAACCAGGCAATAATTAAATGGAAATAAAAGTTCTCTGTTACGATTCTGTGTTTGATTGATTGATTTATTGCTACCAATAATACAAAAAAATAATAAAAAATAGAAGAAAAGATGTTATGGAATTTCATTCATTATAAGTATTATTATTTTTAATTCACTCAGACTTCAAATGAAATGGAAATAAATGAAATTAAAATAAAAATAAAATAAAAAAAAAGAGAAAAAAATTATATAGCAAATTAATGTGATCAACCAACCAAGTATAATGACCATCATTTTCTCTTTATACTGTGAACTATTTTTTTATTTATTTTTAAATTAATATTAATATGATTTTATTTTCATGTTTTTTTGTTCATTTTAATGTAGATTTAAACAGTAACTTCTATGATATTTTGGAATTTCGGGTTCAGACCTATGTGACCCCATACCAGAGTGGCTGAGGCTCCGTTCCTGATGGTTAATCACAAAAAAAAATATTCTATTTTCAATTTCCTTTGAAATCTCATCCCACTTCCTTTCAAGTCAAATGTTTTACTTTTTCTTTCTTTTAATTACCGTTATAGGGCTTCACTTTTCCTGTTTATTTTTATTGTGCAATTACTTTTTTTTTGCACAGCAACATTGTCATTATTTATAGAATTAACATCTAAAAATTCACTTTCAAAATAAAACAAACAATAAGTTCAAGTACACATTGCGACAATCATAATTACCCTGATTAAATTTCAAATCCGAAACCTTACACAATTCATCCTTAATGTTAAATGCTCATTCACAGAATTACAAGTACTTAACATTTTTATTTTTAGTTCTTTTCATTACATTTTCATTGTATTGTAAAAATTTCACTGAAAAATATCACAAAAAAAATTCTAAAATTAATCAATATATTACCCACATGATACAAAAAAAAAACATTCCATTTGTATTCAGTCTTTCATCAAATGCCGGGTAATTTGAGTATAAACATTGAAAATGAAAAAAATAACATCAAAAATGTATTGAGCGTCATCATAACTTTTTAATGTCGGGTATCCAATTCAACGACACACATATTGAGCACATTTTTTTTTTTGTATTTGAAAAAAAAAATACAAGGAATGCATTGTTTATATTTGAGCAAATGCCTTCCATGATTTCAATTCCATGTTGAAGTGCAATATTGACTGTTTATTAAAAGTGTTAAGGAAAAAAATAATAATTTTTAATGTAATTTGATGCGTTTTACTACTCTTTTTATTAATAAATTGGATTTAAATTGAAATTGTATTAAAAAAAAATGTTTCCTTGTTCAAATGAGATGATGATTTGGACTGTCGTTGAAATTGATTATGAGAATAAAGTTTTTTTTTTGGATCAAGATGACGCTATTTCATTAAAGTGACTGTTATTATATTATTAAAAGAAATTTCGAGGAATTTAACGAGGGTAGGACGATAATTGACATAAAACACATTATTATGTCGGAATTTTTTTTCATTTCATTTCATTTCATGTCATAAATTAATTGAAGAATGCCTTTTTTTCATTTCATCATACTTTGAATGTCAATGAAAGTAAAATTTTCATGTTAATCCCATTTTTTAACGGTCATTTCAAATGAAAATGAAAATTAAATTTCAGAATAAATTAAATTTCACTCTCAATTTATAACGATTTTAATAATAATTTATGCAACAATAATTCATCATCATGAAAATGTGAGTAGGTCGTAAAAAACTGCATTTAATTAAAAATTGTGATGAATATGCACTGAGATTTGTAAGCCTCTTATTGTTAATGGAAGTAATTTGCAAGAGTATGTTAAAGTAATCAGTAAACGCAATTTAAAAATTTTATTTAATAATAATAAGAATAAGAAAAATTAAAAATAAAAATACAAGTAATCATAAAAAATGTATTCTATGAAGATGATACAATGCAGATTATTGTTTAACTTGAATTGTGTGTGTTTCACTGATGGTGTGAGAGATTTTGTCTTGTACATTTCAATGGAGGATGATTATAAATAAGAAAGATGAATTATTATATCTTTATTATTATTATGAAAGATTGCCATTTCATGTATAGGCTCATTATTATTTAAGAATAAGAAGAAAGAGGCTAATAAGAACTTCCTACGATATGAATTTGTAATACTTTTTTATCTGTTTCTTAAAGATTATGGTCAATTAGTTTATTATAAGACTTAATCTTGTTCTGGCTTGACGTTGATTTGAAGAAATTATGGATTATTAATTTGATGTCTGAGTTTTAAGGCAGTTCTCAAGGAATTGGTGGCGTCTAGCAGCGATTTCAAGGGAAATTTGCCAAATCTATTCTATTTTGCCATGATGGTCTCTCAGTTACCGTGAGACTTTACCAGTTTTGATTTCAGTCAAAAATTGAGTCCTTGCCTATGAGTCGATATCGGTTTTCAGTTTATTTTCACTCTCAGCGTCCTTTGAAATGCTATTTTGTGGTCATTAGGTCTGAGCTGGTCTCAATGTGTTAAGTTTTTTAAAAATATAAGCTCAAATTTATTTCAGAAAACCTTCAGTGATCCATCAAAGTCTTCCAGTCAATTTCATTTCAAATTTCATTACTCACACATCCAACAAAGAATTGCATTCAATTCAAGGTCGATAAGAAGTGATTTGTGATAACAAAGAAACTACGTAAAACATTTTTTTATATATTATATAAAATAAAATGTAAAGTAGATGAATCATAAAAAAAATAATGAAGCTTAACCACATCTAAATTTAAACTGGAATGCGTTGCAAACATGAATCAAGTCGTAAACAAGTGGTTTTAGTCTGATAATTAAAAAAAATCATATGAATACGTTGCATTAATCACAAATCAATTAATAATCAATATTCTTTGAAATTTCTTAATCAAATTTGTATTGAGATTTGAATATCAATATCAATAATAATAATAATTTATGAATTAATCATCTTAATTCAAACAAATTGCTGGTGACTCGTTAAAATAAGAAAAAAATAATAATTTTCTATAAAATTTTTATGATCGTCATTATTTGTCTTGAATTGGTATCAATATCATAAAGAAATTATTATTCTTATCACTTGATTTGATTTTTTGAGTTGTGTTGACATACATTTCCGATTCCCGTTTTTGTGTTTTAGTCAGTTATAAATCGTTTGAGGAAGTAATCACACAATAAATAAATAAATAATATTATAAATTAATATTAGAAGAAAAGAAAAAAATTCTTTAAGAATGTAATTAAAAAAAAATTTAAATATAATTTAAATTTCAATAATTTGATATGAAAAATATTTGAATGTTCCGAATGGGGGATGATAAAGAGAAATTTTTGTGAATTTAATTGGATTTGAAGTTTACTCACCTTAATTTTATTGTTGTTTAAGTTCAAGTGTGATTATTTCATGATATTTTGAATTTGAATTGCGTTGTATTTTCATTCATTGTGATTTCATTGTGAATTTAATGATTAACTAATTGTATTTTTCATTTTAATTTATTTCCAGATAATCTTGGTAGAAATCGATTTGATAATAATTTGTAAAAACTTTTATAAAAGTAAACCAAAAATTTTTTAAATCTCGTATTTTGAGTAACAAGACTTGTGCGTGCTTCAATCAAAACAAAAACTATTTGTGTAAAATTTTAAATTAAATAAAACTCTTTTTAAACAAAAAATAAAAATAACAATAATAAAAAATGCCTGAAACAAAGGATGAAGTTGCCCCAGCCGCCGTTGCTGAAAAAACCCCATCACCAACTGAAGAAGCAGCAGCTGCCACCACAAATGGCGCTGAAACTAATGGTCATGGTGAAGAAGCTGCTACCACTAATGGAAACAGCAGTGAAAAGGGTGATGGTGATAAGAAAGCCGAAGAAAAGAAAGAAGATCCACCAAAAGAAATGCGCGCAATCGTTTTGACTGGATTCGGCGGTTTCAAGGGAGTCAAGATTTTGAAGAAACCTGAACCAACACCAGCTGCCGGTGAAGTCTTGATTCGAGTTCGTGCATGGTGAGTACAGAAATTTAATTTCCTTGAAATGTGTAATTAAAGCAAAGAAGAAAATTTTTATCTGTGATACGTGAAAGAAAAATGAATTTTGTACGAGGAAATTTAAAATTCTTTAATGAAATGTCTAGACTTCAACTCAAGTCACATTTAAAGCTCATTATAAGACATTTCAAATAAATTTTGATAAAAATTCATGTATCATGTATCTCATTTTGAAATATTATTTTTTATTGTAACTTTAAATTTAAACTTCCGATGATTCTTATCATTCTCAAATAACATCACTTAGACATGAAATCAATTTTTTTAACATCAGTTCAGAAAATTTAAGTTTTTACTCGTTATTGCAATCATTTATCCTTGCACATGCAGGCACTCATTGAAATCGTTCAAAAATCATGCTTTGTGTAAAAAAAAATAAAAGTTTACTTTTTTAATTTTTTTTCAACAACATTTTCACATCATTTAGCTTTGTATTTGAACGTATCTGAATGAAATGGGATGATATAAATGAATAAAATTCAAAAAAAAGAGAAAAATGATGTTAAATTTCCATTTTTTTTTTGTATTTATTTTCCCAAGTGAGTGTAAACACACAAGCACACGCGCCTTTCAAGTTGAACTCTAAAAACACACACAGACAATCATTTGGCTTTAATGTGATTTTTCACGTATAAAGACCGATTTTTCATTGAATTCTTGTTTCATTTTCTGAATTCATCTCACCATGATGATGTTGATTTCTTTTTCGTCTTTTATGGTATTTGCGGCATTCATGGCACAACTGGCATTAATGGAATAACTTACAATAACTCTACACGTGTGTGTATGTGTGTGTGTGTGTATGTTATCACAAGTGCTATTATAACACAGAAATGGGAATTAGGAAGAAGAATTGCTCGAACACATGACATTTAACATGGTTTTAATGGTATTAAATAAAAGAGATTGTAATAAAAATAAAACATTTCAAAGGATGAAGCACACATAAAAAGGAAAAAATCAATTTCACGGAATAAAATACATTTAATAGGAATAGCAACAGGTTTAATATCCGATTATAGACACATTTGTGGCCATTATAACGGTTATTATGTGGTCACTGAGTGTGTTTAAGTGTGTTTTTTTTTCAAAGAAAGTATCCATTAAATTGATATTTACATTTAAATTTCACTGAATGGAAAATTAAGTCCAATTTTTTGTATGAAAATAATTAAATTCATTTCACCACATTCTGACATGTCCCTGTTTCCATTTAAATTCACATCATCACCGATTTTTCAGAAAATATGACAGAATCAGATGAAAAAATAATCCAAACAACATCACGTTCATGTCTCACATTTTCTCGAATAACTTATCCTTCCTTCCTTTTATTTTAACACTCATCAACATTCATCATCCTGATCTGACTTTTTTTTACTTTTAATATTGTACGATTTTACGATGACGTTGTTGTATCACATATGTGTGCTAGTGTTTTCAATGCATAAAAGTAACACACATAAAATAAAATTAAAGATACGCACATAAAATATCGATCGATGATGATTGTTTTTCCGTTATTTAGTTAAAAGGCATCGGATTCATTGAAAGAGTCGAGCACACACACGCACATACATTAGTTAGGCGTGAACAAAATTTAATAACACAACAAAAGCACGAAGTCTCTTCTAATAAAAAAAATATAAAGTGTGTGTGTGTGTATTTGCCTTTATTTGTTCATGTTATTCCATTTTATAGTGCAGTTTTTTTCATCGTCTTCTTCCTTTTTACTGCATATACTAAATTTTGAAGTGAAAAACGTAAAAATAAATTTGTACTGCAAACATATGGAGAGAAGCATGATGATGATTATTATTACCACTATTTGAATGTATTATAATAATAAAAAAAAAAACACACAACATGCGGGAAAATATAACTGACAGAGTCTTGTCTGAACACAAAATTTATTTATACTCCAATGTTTAAAGTAAAATATACAATTTTTTTATATATGAATAAGGGATTGAGACAAGGGAGCGCAACATGATGTTTTTACCACGCATCATACTACACATTTAACGTATTGACTTGGTATATGGATAGAATTTCATATACAGGGACGACAGGAAAATATTTTGAGTCATCATACATGATTTCAAGTTTTTTTTCCTTGTATAATTGCGGTGAGTCATACAATTTTTCAATATAGAACTGACTGACTCAGGACTGGTAATGATAACAATAAAAATTGACGGCAGTTTGGCGCGATACACATTTTATTCACACTCACAATGTTGATAGATTTCAACAAGTAACTTTATTGAGTCAATTTGCTATTAAAATATATCGTCATTAGATATTTTGATGATTATTGCCTTCTGTTTCGGTTAATTATGTGTGTGTACTGTAATGATACGGGTACTACGAAGGTATCCCTGGTATCAAAATAACACAGTATGGGGTGATATGGGATATGAAATTTAATTTTTATGAATTAATTGATAATTTAAGGACCAAAATGTTTTCAATTTCAATTTTTGCCTGTATTTTGACCCCATTGAGTCATTTCCTTTAAAGTACATTCAATTTAGATCACATTTCATGTTTCATTTGTGTTACAATTTCAAAAAAAAAAAAATGAATGAATAAATATCGACCGGTTTCTCTCTTCTTTTGTGTATTTGTGTTTTTTTTTAATTTAATATTTTTTTATATCACACACACACACGTCTCGGAACACAATAACACCGAAAATTAACATAACAAAAGGCGGTCCTGGGCAAACAATAGAAAATTGACATTTGAGTGTCACAAAGGTCAATTCAAATGCCATTAATCAAAATATTGGACAATAACTTTATATTTATACCAAAATTTGGATCTCACTGACATTTAATTAAAATTTTGCTTTGAAATTTTGGCTTTTGTGAGATTAAGAGTAAATATTTTGATTTATATTTATCATTTTTTTCATTGCAAGGGCTGGGTTCCATTTAAAATGTAACAAATATTACATTTCCATTAAATTTAAAGCACGTCCATTAAATAATTACTTTTAAAGAGACGATAAATGACCATCACATGAAAAAACGTGTCGAGTCCTTTTATTATTTTTACATTTTTAATACATTTTTATGATTTTCAACTTGAAACTATCATGTCCTTACACAAAAAAAAAGTCAATTTTCACAACATAAATGTACTTTTTTTTTCCTCTTTTTTTCAATGGTACAATGAATGCATTCAATATTCAAGTCAGACATTTTAAATGTCCTTTTCGTGCAGGAATACTAACATGAAGTTACATTCCAAAGTTGTTGTTGTTGGTGTAACAAAAAAAAATAACATAAAAATGCCACACCACAGTGTAAAATGTGAAATAAAATGATAATAATAATAATAAAAAAGTTAGTAATAATTGTTGTAAAACTTCAACCACAACTCTTCCATTCAAACAGGCAAACAAACAAACAAACATTTTAAAATAATAATAAAAATAGACAAGAATTAAAAAAAATGTACATTTCGCATTAAATTACACACAGTAAAGCATTCTGGTTCGTAAATAGTGGAATAAATAAATTAAAATGCGCTTTACTGCACTCTGGGAGCAATACAAAATTAATTTTATGAAATGTGATTGTGAATTTAAACACAATTTACATTTCATTCAAAGGGACACGGACACTTTCAAGTCCACGGTAAACATTCACCGGAGTATGACTTGTCCAAGAAATTCTGTTTCATGGAACTGACACTGATAAATGGTCTCACTGACGGACAAGCACAAGTGGTCCCATTGAACCAATTTCAATCTAAATTAACAGGAAATTTACTTTGAAATGTACTTTTATTTTAATTTTCATTTAAAATACAAAAAAAGGAACATGATGATACGAGTGGAGAGATGATACTTGAAGTGTGGGTGTGTTGTAATACTGATTCATTATCATCATCATTATTATTATTATTATTTTTATCCTCATCATCATCCTCCATCTATGTGTATGTGAGATGCGTGTTTTTTTTTATTTATGTTATATAAATTGCAAATTACTTGCAATCGGATCTGATGTTAATGTTAATTCAATTCAATTGTAAAATTGTTTCATTTTATATCTGTGTGAAAAATGTGTGCTATGTGTGGGTGTTTTTATTTTTCATTTCATTTTATTTTATTTTAAAATCCATTATTGAGTATGGATTTTAATTTCAATCGTAAATGAAATGAAATGTAATGGGATTTGTTAATAAAACTTGTTTTATTATTATTATTATTACTTTTTTTACGTATGGACATGAAGAGATATGGGGACATGATACAAATGATATGAAATATAATAAAGTGATTGATTATATTGAGTTTTAAATAGCATGTGTATGAATGTTAATAAAGACCAATCATGATTTATTGTATTTGATGAATATTTACTCTGATTATGCTCATAATTCATGGACAGGTCATGGTTATCTATGTTTTAAAAAAAGGAATTTATCTGATCAATTGAAATGCGGCGTCCATTGATTGATTGATTGGAAGGAGGATGAATTCACTATCGGGATTCAAGGCAAAAATTTATCGAAAACCGTTAAAAACCGTTAAAATTTGAATTTATTCAAAGAAATGTCAATTTCAATGCTTGGACAATGCTCAAACCAAAGATTCAAGTGAAAAAAATTTCAATGAACCACCAGATGGCGCTGTTTTCACTTTTACAATCATCTCTCACCAGCATATTCAACGAATGTCAATAAGTTCGTTGCGAATTTCAGTGAAACAATTATTTCTTAATTTCACTTGTTTCTCTTCCCACCTCATCAGCCATCGCATCGGCCTGCTCTAAAAAGAAATAATAAAAACAATTGAAAATTACAATAATAGACAAAAACCGATTTCAACTGATTCACTGAAATTTGTATTTCCATTCAACGCCTTTAACCAAAAAAATGTGATTCAGTCTTTTGTTACACATTTTAACGAGTGACTTTAAAAACTCACTCATATAAAAATATTTATGATGTTGTTTATTGTCATGCCTTGTTATTCTTTCATTATTATAAGTTTTTTTTTGTGTTTGTATGCTTCTTTTGATTATTATTATTCATTCCGTGTATTGTATTTGCAATTTGTATACAAAAGATAACTTTTTTTTATTAATGTTTATTATTTCAGTTTCATTTCTTGAGTTTTGGGTCCCAAATCAAAAAAATTGTTTTTTGTGTGTGTTTGCATTGTTAAGCAAATCAAAAAAAAATAAAAAAAACAAGAAAAAGAATAAGGATTGATTAACATTTGACTGACTGTATCTTAATTTTCAGTTAACTTGTTATGATTTTTTTTTTGTTTTGAAGTTTGAGAGAGATAAACTTCAACTGATTATTATTTGGATTGCGTGCCTCTGGGCAATTATAAATGAAAATCTCTCATGTAAAGAAACATTGAGATCATAAAATGTTTGTTGAGTCAAAAAAAAAATGGAAAAAAATTGAATCACGTGTAATGTTTTTTTTTCTTACTGACCACTCGAGTTAATTTAAATTGAAATACAAAAAAAAATTGATGAACAAACAAACAATTAAACGAATAGCGATGAAAAAAAAACGAAAATCTCGTTCTTAATCTATGTTTGATTGATCTAATATAAATTTCAGTGAATTTCCTATCGATTGTTTGAAAAATGGGTCTTTTGAGGTCATTTGTGCGTCCGCCCCCTGTGTTTATCAGATTTTTGCGGTCTTGGAAAGCTGCATTTTGAAAGAATTTTGAATTTGATTAATGACAATGCACTTTCGGATATCATTCAAGGTCACGTCCTTCATTTTTTTCATAATTCTATCAATTTCCTTTCAATATTAATTCTCTCAATTTCGTTACACCACGCCTCATATTATTCTATCACTCCTTTAAGTTTATATGTCGATCATATCACGATTCAAAATCGCCACACACATGATCATCATGCTTTTAACACACACACTTGATTCAAATTACTATTAAAACTATACCTTATTGTCGACATAAAGACGACGAATTGAACAGAGCAAATGAAACATGTTTTGTGTAAATCTGTCATTTATCTTCAAATAAACGAGTATTTTCAATTTAATTGTTAACTTCAAAGACTTCAGACACGAACTTTAACTTTAACTAACTCAAGAAAATAACGAGAAAAAATAAAATCAGTCAACGATAGTCATTAAAATGTCATAAAAATATCATTTTTTTTGTACATGATTCATAGGTTTCAATTCAATTCAATATTTGAAGAGCTCGTCAATCAAATTTTAGTTGTGAACTTCTTTTACACACACAATTTTATGTTCAACTGTCAATTTGTAGAATATTGTAACAAGAACTTATGGATTCGGTTAACATTTATGACATATGGGAAACAGATGTCCTGAATTTAAATTTGAAATGTGTGAGGAATGTAAGGAATTTATTGTTATTTTAACTGTTAAATATGAGATAAGACCGTTATTTTTAATTTCAATCTAAAAAAATTAATGATATGCATTTTTTTTGATTATTTTAATGAGAAATTGATAAGAAATCATCATATAAGCAATGATTCATCAATAATTTCAATGAAATTCAAGTTAAATTGAACAAATTTGTAATGTTTATTACTAATTTCAATTGTCCGTCACTATAACAATAGAAGTAAGTCAATAAATTGTGAAATTTCTCCTTTTCAATAGTGAAATAACTCAAATTAGATGACAAACGACGACAAATTATGACCATGAATCATCACAATTGTTGCATTTTTAAATTAAGTGATTCACAGAACTCGGATGGAATATTAATTTAATTAAATTAAATTAAATGTTAATCGATTAAATCAATGAATGCCCATATTGTTCATATTTTGATGCATGTTGAGTGAAATTTAACATGTAAAAAAAAATTTCTCATGAACTTTCATCTTTTTAGTAAGTAAATCATTCTTATCGGTTAACTTATTTATGGTTTAGTAGCAGTTTAACCCTTTTTATTCAATGATTCATGGACTTAAATTGTTCTTAAATGTTCTGTTAAATAGAAAGAAGGAAAGAAAACAGAAGAAAGGTCTAGAATAATAAAATTTTTAATAAAAAATGAGAAGAAAAAATGTATTAGAACAAAGAATTTATGTGATCGTTAAAAATTGATAAACTACATGTTTCGGTTTTTTTTCCATTCTCTTGTTTTTTTTTTATTATGTTCACATTTCATTCATAATTTAAAAGGCAATTTTGTATTTGACCTATACGGGAGAAGGTCATTCAGTGGTTTAAAGGTACGCTTGAACTACATTTCCTCGTTTCTTAAAGTTTAATGGAAGTTAGAAGGTCAAATTAATTTGATATGATTTTCAGAAAATTCATAGATAAGGAAAAATCTGCAGAAACACCTGCATTTTGGTTAAAATTGCCACGAATTTGGACTTCCATTGATCGAACATTGAACGACCACTCGGGTTATAAAGCAAAATGTTCGACATTCAGAAAGCTTGGAGTAAAAATCAGTGTCAAGTGTGAATTAAATTGAATATTTTTCCTTTTTTATAGAGCTCTCTATGATAGATAACCACACACGCGTACACACATACATTAGTGTATGCCTTTAACCTTCATCTGACTTTGACTGTGACACAAACTCTTTCATAATATCATCAAAGAACTCATATCATAATAATTTAAATAATAATTAAATTCTGTTCCAAAAGAAAAAAAAAATATCTTAATTTGATAAGAACTTTCTTACTTATTTTTCTGCTCTCACATTCACTAAATTTATCATAATTATGTATATATGATGATCTGTAGAGAAAGTTCAAAGGTTCATATGCTTTCATTTGACATGTGGGCGAAAGAATTTTCTGTATTGAATTCAATTTTATTTGAGTACCAATTATTTCTTGTAATAATCGAAATAATTGTACAAATATAATCAATATGGATTGTAACTGATCAGGAATTCTGTAGAAAAATTCCAATTTTTCCGAATTTCGTCTCATTTGAATCCAGATTCACTTTCAGAGAACGAAAAAATAGAGACAAAAACTTAAATGATTTTCTTTATCATTAAATGACATGTAATTACATTGAAGTGTGTATCTGAAAAGGGAAAACAATCAAGAGAATGCGTTATACAAATTTCCCAAAGGCAATTGCTTGTGTACTGTTATTATCATTATTATCATGTGTGTGTGTCTGTGAGAGCATCAAAAACATCAGACACAACATGTAAAATACAAAAAAAGGAGTTAAAATGGCACAAAGAACATTTATTTACAAATAAACACATGACTATGAATGGGGTGAAAAGAATTAGTTTTTCCCACATTTAAACCATATCAATGTGTGATGCAGACAGACAATTAACTTGAAGGCGCTTAAGGCTTTGTAACAGTACAAAACAAAAAAAAAATGAATATAAGTATTTGAATAGAAAAAAAGTGTCTTTTATTTATTTTTATTGTAATTAAACGCAATTCAAACAGATTTTTTTTTTTATTTAAAGCGGCAATTAAAGTGAAAAGACCTGGATTTTCATTGAAATTGAAGAATCTCCTCTTAAAATGCCATAAGGATGTTATTTTGATATGAAATTGAAGCTCAACATCCTACAAGGCAAGAAAAATAACAATAAAAAAAATCTGTCTCACTCAGTTCATATTTCAATAAATAATCTATTTTTGTTATTTATTATTATTTTATATGTGCCTTGATTTAAATTCAAACCATCTTTTATCATATGTGTAGGTGTTTTTGGTCATATTATTGCAATATAATAGCTTGCAGCGAAAATAACAAACATCAAAGATGAGAAATGGGAATTTGTTTGCGTATGATTGAAATTGAACGGCAAAGAGAAATTTCACGTTAAATGTAATAAAAAATAAAAGTCTTAGATATTATAATAATAATAAAACAGATGCTTTCTCACATTGATAGTTATTCAATTGTGTGGATGAAAAGAAAAATTCAAAGGAAAGAAAAAATGGAAATCAAGTGTAATTTCAGCAAGTGATGTCAAACCTCTTGTTATCCTCATTCTATCAAATCCATGCCAATTTTTGTATCAGTTTTTTGGTCTAATTCGATTTGAAATGTAAATTCCATTACAATATTTCAACAAGTAAGTCCCCCTTTTTTATTTTTAATATTTGTATCAAATGTTGTTTTTTTTTCTCCGAATAATGCCACATAATACAAAATTCATACAAAAATTTAAAGATGATGATAAAAAATGGGGAAGATAACAAATTTAAGGATTTACAAATAATTATCAAGTCTAATCCTGGTTTATATCATTTAAATATTGAATGGTACACACTGAAAATGTTTTATTTTAACAGGATTACATCTAAATTCCTTGATATTTGTTCATTCATTTATGAAGTATGAATTTCTATGAATTTTGTCTATTATTTGACTGTTTTATGCTGATTCTGCTCAATTCATCTTAATTTGGACAGTAATTTAATATATTTTTTATTTTAAATTAAATTTAAGGGCATTTTGTGACGAAAAATACGCTTTTAAGGACGGTTTGTCGGTAGCCCACTCACCCAGTCTGATATTAGATCCAAGAGTAAATCCAGAAACGGTCCTTGCAATGAATTCGATGTCAATCTTTGAATGGGGCACTTGAAAGGTCATTCATAGGAGAAATTTTAACTTAAGTGCAATCGATTTCATTGAAATGCACTTTTTTACACTTTTCAGTGAATAAATTTCAATTTCTCATCTTACAAAATGATGAAAAACTCCCTTCTTTGAGACATTTCACCATCTTGTGCCTTAGAATTTCATTTAATTATAATAAGAATGCAAAAAAAGAAAAAGCCTTTGAATGAAACACATTTTCCTTCATTAAAACACCTTTTAATTTAAAGGTACACCTAATTTTTTTTGACAAAATTAGTTAAAAATACCCGTTTTGTGTTTCATAAAATTTAATTAATGTCGAATTAGGTTTTTTTTTGCTTTATCTACAGTAAACTAATACTGAAATTACAGATGGTGATGATAAAATGAATAAAGGTAAATAATAATACAAATTTCGACAGTATAATTACACTGTATTTATAATGATGTTGATGGTGTTTCATTATAATTATTGTTATTATGTATTTAAAAGTGAGTTACACGGTGAATAAACACGAATTTGTATTATCAAGCGATTTGAGTCAATATTTGGGAGAGGGACTGTAACTGCTTGCAATTAGTTCACTTTTTTTATATTAATTAAGTCATTTTACCATACATTTGAGCCCTTAAAATCATTTTGAGAATGAAATTTTTTTAAATTTAACGTTCGGTGATGAATTGAAAGCCTTTTCAGATCTCAAATGGACAAATTTTCCTGATTCAAGGTCAATCAATGAAATTTTCCCAGTCAAATGCCAACTTTTTTATATAGAATTGTGTAATAAATTCCATTTCACGCGTTTCATTTCATCCTTCCTTGACTTGAATCCAAGTATTTACAACACAAAACTATGTAAAATTACAAGGAAAATGTACAAAAAAAAAAATCTTTTCTAATAAAATAAAGCTGAAAGTAATGTCGTGTGTCTGTCGTTAAATTTTATGACGGGTAAAAAGATGAAATGTTGCTTTTCTTCCATCTTCCATTTGCAATAAGTAAAGTGAACTACTTGAATGCTACAAGTGAATTTTATGTTTGTCTCCTTCTCATACCAAGGACATTGTGAATGAAATTGTTGTGTATGTGAGCCAAAAGAATGTAAAAGGATTTCATACTTGGAAGTCTTTATGTTTTTTTTTTTGGCAGTATCAACGTTAATACACTTTCTCTTATCTTACAGACAAAGACACGATTCAAGTGAATTTCAGTGTGGAAAAAAGGGAAATAAGAAAAATGTTACGGAATGTTAAATCATTTCGTTCATTAAACTCTTTTTCTTATTCTTGTTCTTTTAATAGGAGTACGCACATAACACATAACCCATAAAAAAAAAACAAACATTCAACATAAATTATTTCCTTAACTTTCTTTTTCGTGTTATTTTGGATTAGATAAATACTTATAATAATAAAATTACCACAAAAGTGAGCAATGTCTTAAAATTAAAAGAAAAAGTGTTAAAAAATGTATGAAAAACTCATGCAATGTAGAAAACTTTTCTTATTAATTTAATGAAACATGAGATTTTTTAAGTCTATTTGTGCGAAAAGTGTTAGATCAAGTATGAAAATTCTTCTTTTTAATTTAAGAAAAGTTTTGTTTCACGGTTTAGTGCCTTCTCCTACTTATTTTATGTTAAAATTCGTCTGAATCATGTTTGCAAGTAAAAAAATAGTATTTAAATGAGAGTTAAAGTGTGAATCATCTTAAATTTTGTTGTTTTTAAATAAAAATAGGGGAGAATAATCGTTAAATAACACAATCCATGAGTTTTTATGACTTCCAGACAATTCAATGAGACATCGACGTCTATATTTTATATGTTTTATTTTACTAGTGATGTGTCGTCAGGTCTTTACAGGAATTTTTATGACCTCTTCTTTTATTTTAAATTGCATTGTCTTGTTTCCCATTAAATTTGGGATCCTATTTTGATGATTCACTGATGTGAGTAAGAAAAATTTGTCAAAAATTATTGATAAATTTCATTTCCACTGAATATGACATGAAAGTCATTGAACTTTTCTCTTCCTTGTGCCTTAAGCATTGTTTTAATTCTAAAAATATAATTTCTTTTCAGATTCTTTCATATTCAAGCCATACTTAAAATACAAAAAAAAAAAAAAATACAAATCGCAAATATTCACCACTTCACTTGAATTTTTTTCATTGCTATTCAGATAGTCGTCAATAAGAATGCTAGAAACAAAACTTTAATATTTTTTTTTTGTCTTCACTTCACTTCTTCAATATAAATATTAGGTTCATTCATCTCATCTCAACTGCATTGTTCAAACGTTCCAACAATAAATTTATAATAAAAGAAACGACTCAACTCACTTGGGTCGATTTTCAGCCAATTTTCAACAAACAGCAATCCATATTTACAGTTAGAACTGCAAAAAATAAGAAAATTAAGAATGCGAACAAAAAAATGAGGATAAATTTTAATACAAAAGATTATTTACAAGAAATAAAAGGAAAAGACATGTCCGTAACAGAGAAAATTTTTCATTTCAATGAAATGAAATCGAAAAAAAATAAGAAATTTTTTAAGAGGAAATTTATCTATCAAACATTCTCGTTTATCGTGTGGCATGGAGTGAAGTCTTTAAATTTGATATCATTGAATGAATGAGAATAGAAAACAGATACAGATCAAGCACTATGATTATTATTATTTGGAGAAAAACAAAAACCAAATGATGCCCTTTCATGAGTATTTCGTTCCAAGTTTTCTGTTCTCATAGTTTTTTGTTTTGAAATGAAAATAATTATTGTCTGAACTGAAATTTATTTTTCTTATCCTTCATCGTTAGAGTTTACAATTATTTTTTCTGCGACTGCAATGAAAATAGCAACAAAATCCTTTGAAGCAAGGAAAAGAAGCGAAAATGCCATATTTTCTTCTTAGTTTGTCGTTCACTGTTGTTTCAATGAATGAAATTTTTTTAAAAGAAACTGAAATTTTTTTCAAGAAAAGAATGAAAATAAAAATAATAAAAATATAATGACAAGTTATTGGTCTAGTACTGGTTTTGACATTAAATCACGTATGAAAAAGTCGTTTAATGAACTCACTTACTCAAAGAAATTGAATTACGGTGATCATTTGCCTGAGCTTGCAATCTCAAATTGGATTTTCTGTCCTGATAATTTTCATTAAAGTCTTTTCCTGGAATTTTACTGCAATGGCTCTGCCATAGAGCTTACACTGTGGGTCAAGAACAGCCAAAACTGGAGTTACCTTTGAATATTGACCATGAACCGGACTAGTTGCGAGTAGAATGAAAGTAATTTTCACACATTTAACATTTTTTCATTAAATTTAACATGACATTAAAATACCTGAGTAATTACAATGAAAAATTTGTGTCTCGTCTGTCCTCTAATCCTTGAAAAATGTTTATTCTACCTGCTTTTACTTGAAATTAGTGGTCTTTTTTTCCCTTTCCTCTCATTTAATGTCATTACTCTAATTTTTTTTCAAACATTTACCACATGAATTGAATTGACAAACAATTCTTCTCATTCTTAAACCATGTTAAAAAATAATTTTTACTTATAATGAGAGAGACCAACACGAACCAAATTCATTGTAAAATGAAATTCAAATTGAAATGAGAGAACATGCATATTAAAAATTCCTTTGGAAATAATTTGGTGTCATTTAAAGATGTGTCGTTTTGTCATCTTCTTTTCTTCTTCTCTTTTCATTTTACCATCATTGTGTTTATTATCATTATTAATTTTTTTTTTTTTAATTTTTAGTTTCTTATTCATTGATAAATATATTTTTTGTAATAAGAAGACTAGACGACAAATTTCAAGCATATTTGTATTCAATTAGAAAAAAAACTGAATGCATTTCATGTTAATATGAAAAAAAAATTCTCTGTGGCATTAAAAAAAAATAAAATTAATAATAGGATTAACCGAATAGTAATTTACCAGACTAGACACGAAACTAATCGAATGAAATGCATAGAGACGAGACTAGACAATGAAGAGACGAATGATGGGTGACCGGATTTTGTAGAAGGATTGTCTTGATTTCAAGGTCATTTATATGTTAAGTAGACCGAATTTCTTAGAAAAATTAATTGAAAATCATGAGCACAGACAAGTTTTTGTAAAAAAAATGTTCTTAATTACCTTTAAGTGAGACTTTAATAATGAATTTCAAGTTTCCTTGAATTTCTTATCATTTTATGACAAATTCACATATTTTTTTATCTTGAGCTGAAATTGTGAATCATATTTATTTTATTTTTAATATTTTTCAAGACAAAGGATTATCATGACGCAAAAAAAAGAAAATTTAATACTTTTTATAAGCATCTAAGCTCTTATAACTCATACAGATTATCACACACACACACCCATACACACACACACGTACATACAAACACAAAAAAAATAAATATTATAAATCATTCAGAGAATTATCAGAATAAAGCACGTACTCTTGCAAAAAAAGTGAATCGAATATGAAAAAAAAGAAAAAATAAATTTTTCCTGAGTCATTTTCAATTTAACACAACACATACACACACACACACACACGTTCCATTTGGGCACGAAAATGTTTCACTTGATTCTACGAAAAAAAAATTATGTGTTTTTTTCCATTATTATTTATTTATTTACTTTATCGCCGCATTTTACTCAATTTTTATGAGTAATCTATTTATTTTACGATATAAATGGAAATTGAATGGGAAAATATTGCATTGAATTCGCTGCATATGCATTGTACGGAAAATTGTACATAAGAGGCAAGTTCTCCAGACAGCAGTTAATGACACGTATTATGAGGGAAAAGTGCATGATTCACGTTTCTTTATAAATTTTTTTTATGTATTGATTTTTAACAGATATTTGATTGAATTTACATTTAATTTAAACTTAAAAGAAAAAATGAGACACAAGGATCACTCAATCACTTTTAATTCTCCTTTGCTGTCAAAACAAAATTTAAATTAAATAATAAAATGACAATTAAATTCCATCAAAAATCTCATCATCATATCAATTTCATTCTAAATTAAACAGGATGAAATGGAAGCGCTTTGCCACATCCTTTTCTTGTTTTTTTTTTTATTTTAAAGGTAACTGCCATTATTCACTTAACTCATTCATGTTTATTTATTTGTTTATTTAACATTATTTACCTTTTCTGTGTGGTAATTTCATTTACAAAAAAAAGAAGAAAAAAACGGAAGAGGGACAATATCTTTCCTTTCCTGCTATAATAAATATTTACAACACCGTTTTAATTTATACGTGTGTATTTTATTTGGAGAATTTGTTTGTTTTCACTCTTTTTCTGGTTTAATTTATAATTTTGTTTGAATATAATGACTTGATTCATGAAAGGCGTCGTTAAACAATGACTGAAACCACAAAAAATGTGTCTTTGTTCAAGATTTATTACTTGATTTAAGAAGAAATTGAAAGGAAAGTCACTCACGGGATTAAAAATATTCAAAGTTTTGATACTGACATAACGCCATTGAAGTTGAATGTTAATTAAAGTTATAATTCACCTCCAACGGAATTACAGGAAGACTAAATGAGGGCCATTTTCATTTTTATGAGTCCGTGTAAGATTCATGAGCTCTAGAATTCACCCAGCTCGCGACCCTGATTAAGTGTAATGACCTGATATCCAAGAATTTAAAGTTTGATTGGCTCTCATCGAGTCAGAGTGCATTTTCCACACATTTCAACCAAATATGACCCCTCAAATCATCACCAGCATCGATTTCCTTTCAAAATCCCTTAAACCATAAAATATCCCTCAAAATCCTCATCCAAACACATAATTTTACCGTTACCAAACAAATCTCTCATTAATTTCCAAGTAAATTTATGAATAAATTTCATCAAAATTAAACCAACTTCACATACAACAAATTTTACTCGCACACCATATGTCACATAAAAGTACATTTTCCGGTTATTTCTATTCAGTGCCTTAATTTTGCAATTTATTTGCAATGTTTGTCTTTCATAAACATATTTTAACTCTCATCTTTGCGTAGCATAGCACATACACGAGTGAGTAATACGAGACCGGCTTATGCAGTTTAAATTATAATTTTAATATTAATAATAATATGTTAAAAGACCATGAACTTCAATAATAAATGAGAAGAAAAAATATTATTTTAACATGACATAATAAATTAAAGCACTCACCATCGGACTATGAATTGCTTTGAAATTTTAAAATGAAATAAAATGAAAAAAGAATGAGAAAATTATAATTAACTGTAAAATTTATGGAAGAAATGACACATGAGTACTTTTTTTTGAGTCAAAATGCAAAATATAAACAATATGTTTTTAAAGCGTGGTCTCGTGTTTTGTTATGTTAATTTTAATTCATTTTTATTTGAGAATGATAGGACAAAAAGAATTAAAGCAGATTTTTTTTACTTTTTTTTTAATATTAACGACATTTTTATTAAAGACTTTCAACAAAAAAAATTAATTTGCTAACCAAGTCATGTTCTGTGTGTAGAATTGTGTGAAGTACCGGAAATACTTTTCATTGTGTTTTTTTTTTTTTTATTTTTTAATTTAATTTGAATTTAATGGTTTTATTAACGTTTGTTTCTCTCAAAAATTAGCATAAAACTGCTTTGACTTTTAATGGACTAAAATTTATCAGTGTTATAAACACGTGAACTTTTACTTGACTTAATCCTGTCACTTTAAGTTAAATGTCTCCCATTTCCCATTGAAAAACACCTCATGAGAAAAACAAAATGTGGAATTACACACAACACCCTTAATTTATCTTATAAATATTAAAACACACTTCAATTGAGAGGATGAAAAACGTACATAATTTAAAATAATAAAAAGTAATTATAACACTTTTTGTCATAAATTATTAAAATTAAAGTGTCTCTCAAATTAAAATCATAAAAAAACAAGAAGAACGCAAAATACGCGATAAAAACAAGACAATTTATGTTGAAAATGAACAGATGGAATGAGGAGAGAACGATTTAAAATTCCCAAATGAAATGTAATTGTAACAATTAAATGAAAAAGTTTGACTCGTGTTCTGTCGTACATTTGTACACACACACACACACACACACACACACACACACACACACACATACACAGGCACACAACATGTGATAAGAAATGTTGCGAACTTTATAGAAATTTGTTTATGTAAAAAAAATGTTAATGTTAAACAGGTAACAAACAACTTTGTTTCATTTCATTTTATTTCATTTCATTTGACTTAACTTTAAAAAATAAAAAACATGGAAAAAAACTCTGATTTGTTACATTGAAATCGTAGAAGAAAATAACGGAAAATGAAGGAGGGAGTGAGAGATTGAAATTAAATGCTGTTAAATGAATTTTTTATGAATTTAACGTTTTAATTTAAGACCAACTTTAACATCAAGGAAATCCTTATTCCTTGCCCTTTCTCATGTTGAAATTCAAATTCAAATTTCACTTTTGGGTTTCCAGACAAACTCAGTTCGAAAGCCAAATAATAAATCAATAAATAAAGATTTCATTTGACATTCAATTGTCTTCCGTTTTTTTTGTTTTGTACCGAGAATTCTTCGAAAAGTAAATTCCTTTTCCTTTTTCTGTCACTGTGAGATCCAAATTTATGTTGAATAACTGAAGACTTACATAATAACAATGCTCGCATGTTAAAGCCCTAAAGTAATAAGCATAAATAATGTCAGACATTTGATTACGGCAATAAAATATGAAATAATAAAAATGACACACAAAAAAGAATCATTAATAAAAATAAGATACCATGAGAACAGGTAGCACTGAGCAATAAATCGGATTATTTTGAAATGAAATTGTTTTAATCATAAAAATTTGACGTCATTCAGACCTATAAATGATTAAAAATTAGAGTTTCAATCAATTTTGAGAGTTTTCGAATGCAAAAGTCCTTGAAAATCAAGTAAAATGAAATTGAGAAGAATTTTCATTAAAAATTTCATTGAAATTTCACTGAATTTCGTTTTCATTGACCTTGATATGCTTAAATTTGTGAGAAAATTTGAATTACATTACAGACTCACCTTTAAAAACACTTAAATAAAGGTCACATGCCATAAAATTTCATTAATGACCTTTTTCCTAAAAATTTTACATACCTTTGCATCATAACACCAGAGTTCAATTCATTCTTGAATGAGAGTTCAAGGACAAATTTAATATTTTCTTAATATATCTCCCTGTCTCATTCCATTGAATTGAAATGAATTGCATTTCATTTCAACTTCTAACAAAATTTTGATTTGTGACAGTGAAATCTCATATTAATTTTGTAACAAATTCAAATGTCTGGCACCTCTCTCCCTCTCTGTGTGTCCTGATTCTATTAATAAAAAGGCGAATTTCTGGAGTTTAATATATTTTTTTAAAGTAAATGCGTGTGCTTTCATTGAAATAAGTAGAAAAAAATGCGATATTGGGAGCGCTTTGTTTAGACAGCTCTCTTTTTGAAGAAATTTCTTAATGAAATTACACCACATAAGGGTGCGATGAACAACGCAATGAGAATCAAACTGAGATTGAATTCCAGGATGAAAATTCAGAAGCACAAAAAAATTAATGTAACGAAAATGCGCTTTCATTTTCTCTTAATGGATACGGTTTCCCATTTTTTTTATTGTATTAAATGTATCAAAATTTAATAGAATCACAAAAAAAACACAAGAAATTATTTATTATACGAGAACAGAAGCATTTTATTATGTTTGAAATTCTGATTAATTTTTTTTTCTTTTCATTCCTTTATCTCCCATTTTTTCAATTACTCATTTGAACTGGAGAAGAAAAAAAAACGACTTCTTTAAATAAATTAATAAATAAATAACAATCTCATAGCAAACAAAGATCAAATATTAAAAAGAATCTTTGACTGTGAATGCATGAAATGACTTTTAAAGGAAAAAAAAACATATTTAATGTTGACTTGAGACACATTTTGACACACTGGAATTTTCTTATTTATTTGAGTGTCTTTTATGTTCTAATACAATTTTTTTTTGTATTCATTCATTAAAATGGCAAAATGTATCTAAGCATATTGTTTGCTGCATGTGTGTGATCTGTGATCTGATTCTTAAAAATGTTGAACTGTTGCTACTCATTTGTTTGAGTGTGACATGAAGTCTATTAAATGGAATAAAGAAAAAAAAAAGAATTTCAGATGAGTTGAATATAAAAATGAAAAAGCACACTGAATTGAATCCTCGTTCTTAAGCTCATTAGGTGATTAGAGCCATGTGGACCCTCATCACACTTCCGTCCATGTTCATCAAGGTCAGTTCATCAGCTTGATCCACCTTCGTAAAAAAAAATCTTAAACCAAGAACGAGATTCGAACACCTCTTGACTAGAAATCACACTCCCAGTTCAGTGACAGAGCAAATTGAAATCAAATCGCCTGGAAATTGCTTGAATCGAATCTGTTTCATTACCTTATCACCTTTTTATTGCTTGTCACTGTTGTTAAACATTCATATTCATCAAATATTGAATCAATTTCGAACAATTTCCTATTAATTAATGTCAATATTTAATATTTACTCTAAATTTATAACATCAAAAACCGAAAAAAAAATTAAATCACTTTACTTCAAAAAGTTTTACCGTTTCTCAGAATTTTGCTTATAAAAATCACTTTTAAAAGAAATTATCATTATTTTTATGATAATAAAAATAAAATTTGTATTCAATATCATTTAACATTTATTTACACAAGATAAAGTAAATTTGTATTTTAACCATAAGACAAGACAAGAAAAAATATACACAAAGCAGACGTACACACACAAAAAAACGATAAATTATTCTAGTAAACTAATAAATGTTTTCTGTGTTCTTTGTGAACATTGCACTTGCACCCTGAATATAATAAGAGTCATAATAATTTTTTCTCTCCTAACAAAGCAACCAGAGTGTGTTTATTTTTTTTTCTTATTATTTTCTCGATGCACTTGCTCTTGATTGCAGTTCATGGCAAGAAATTCGTTTTATTTTATTTTTTGCTTCTCGTTTTCTATTTATTTATTTATTTAAATTGAATTGATACGATAAAATTCTTTAATATTCAACATACGTACATACAATAAAGTTTACATTAAAGTATGGAAATAAAAAAAAAAAATTATACATGATGAGTGACGATAAATGAGCCGGAAATATTCTACTAATAATATTAATAATGTACAAAATACAAGAAACAATCATTGTATTTTATTTTATTAAAAAGTTGAAAAGTATTCAATTTATTATAAAAAAAAAATGAATTTTTATGAATTTAATTTAATGGAATTGAATTGAAATTCAAATGAATTCATTCAATGAGAGATGTTTGAATTGAACTTTAAATAGTTTATGTCCCGCAACAGTGACGCGGCGTCGTTCAAGCGGATTTTACGAGTGGTTTTTCAATTTCCATGACAAATTGATTAAATTCCAATCCTGCAAATCCCAATTCAATAAAAACCATGTCAAGGGTGTGACATTTTTGGCTTACAGTGTGTCAATTTTCACATTTAATGCTTTGACTCAAGATTTTCTTCTCCATTTTATTATACATCAAAATTCACCAAACTCTGACACTTGTTCGCATTAACTAAATAATACAGGTTAAACCTCTATAATTGCACGTCTCAAGGGACCAAAAAATTGTAGCAAATAAAGAGGGTGTGCAAGTATAGAGAGAAGTTTTCATACAAATCTGATCCAAACATGTATTAATTATAGAGGTTTTGCAAGTATAGAGGTGTGAAATTAGAGAGGTTTCACCAGTAGTAATAAAAAAAATAAAAGGAACGAATCACTCATTTTCGTCTTTTCCTTTTTTGTACAATGTTTATTTTATGTCTCATTTACTTTTATTTCCTCCTTTTTTTCTTCTTACATTTCCATTTAGCTCACATTTTATTTGATACTTATTTCATGTAGCTTTCATTTCATTTCATTTTATTTTTTTTATGTATGCGAAACAGGTATCCAAAAAACTTGTGTAATCCAATATTCTCTATATCGTGTGTGCATGGTGTATGTCAATTCTGGTGGTTTCTCGTATTTCCTTGCATTGGAGTAGCACTGGAGCTCGTTTCACAATAAAATGTGTATGTAAAGTTAAGGAAATGGAAAATTCAATCTAAAAACTTTTGTAGAGAGTTTCATTACTTTACTTTTGTTTGTTTTACGTGTAAATGAACGCACTTGTGTACGCACACACACACAATGTGTACGTGTGCGCTCATTTGTTGATCATTTTTATTTTTTTTTATTTATTTGAGTTTTCCTTCATTTTACTTGTATTTTATCTTAAATTTTTATTAAATTATCCATTTTATTTTATATCTGAATAAAAAAAGAAAAGTAAAATTGAGACGAGTTTCCATCCTAAAGTACAAAAAAAGAATATATAAAATAAATAATTTGTTTTTGTTTGCATTGCGTATGTAATTTAATGAGATTTGCGGATTTATTTTGATGTATTCTGCTTTAACATTAATTTTCTTCGAAAGTTAGATTAGGATTAGATGTGGGTTGAATAATAAAAAACAGGTAAATTTCCGTGTGAATCGGCAAATGACATGCTAAATTAAGATTGATTTGAGTAAACTTCGTCGATAATGGAATTGAAAAATTGAAATGATCGAATTTCAAGGAGAACGTGGACAAATTCTTGGAAAACTCATTTAAAAGTATGCCGTTGGTCATATTTCCGATCAGTACGATGAGAAAATACAAAAATCAACAGAAGTTTCTCATTAAAATACAAAAAAAAAATGTCTTGTTAAGTGAAGAGAATTATGGAGACAAGTCAAGTCAGTAGCAATAAAATTTTATATTTATTACACCTTCCTTGTGCTCACTCACAGTAAAACTATGTTCAATTACAATCAAAGTACCTCTGAACTATTGATACATTGGAGAAGAAAAAACAAGAAAACATCATTAAATGAACAAGTGTTACTCATAAAAGAGGAGCATCAACCTGCATTTTTTTATCGTCCATATGCGACAACGTCCTGTGTGTGTGTGTGTGTGATGTGAGAGAGAATCATAAAATTATATTTTATTACATTTATTTACTGGCTTCTTACTATGATTATAATCAACTGACAACATCTATCCTTTATTTGTTTCAGTCTTGTATGGTATTACAGTGATAGAAACTGCAGTAAAATCTGTTAATTTTATTATTTTTCTTCTTTGCTTTGAATGCCTTCAAATAATCTTACATTGATACCTTAAAAGTATAAAATGAAATTTAAAATTTAATTTTTTTTCTATATTTACAGTGGACTTAACTTCCAAGATTTATTAGTACGTTTGGGTGCTATCGACTCACCACCAAAGACACCATGCATTTTGGGATTCGAGTGCGCTGGAGAAGTTGAAGCTGTCGGTGAAGGAGTTGAAGATTTTAAAGTGAGTGTTTTTACACCCGAATTTTATATCAAAATAACATTAAAAAGGTGCCGCTTCCTGATTAACAAAATCCTTTTAATAAACAAAAATTAAATTTTATCAGGTGTGACTTAAATTACATTTAAAATTCAAACATGACCGTATCTAATCATTGTCAGAATAAAAAAAAACATCAATAAAATTATAAAGGTCGGTTAATTTTCGTGTCATTCATTGATAATTGACGGTTTCTTGATTCAATGTAATGTAAATATTTTGTTATATTTAATTTCAATGGATTTTTTTTTCTACCTGATTTTTTTTGGAGGGTATCATCATGCAATGTCATGTTAAATTTATAAGGAAACATTTAAATGGAGGTTGTTATGATTTTTTGATGTAAAGAATTTGAATAGAGCTCAAAAATCAGTTTAAGTTAACTTACTTTTAGTCTCTGAGAGCTTACATTGAGAGCTCCGACCACGTAAAAGCCAAAAATTCTCTGATTTTTTGCAAAAATCCATGAAATGCGCTTGAAATTGAACTCATTCCAAGTAAATTTATGATACAAATGCAAAAAATAATTAATTTTATTCAAAACAAAAAAAAAATATACTCTTATCTCACCACATTTTAACACAGTTACACTTTGTCATATGCATTGAAAATTTAAGTGTACATGAACCTTAATTATTATTGTTATTTTGGTCATAAATTATATCACACTCAAAATTAATTACATTTTTTTTTTCATACATTTAATCTTTATTTTTTTCTGTCATTTTTTTTTTATTTTTAGGTTGGTGACCGTGTTGTTGCATTGCCCGAATATCGTGCATGGGCCGAATTATGTGCAGTTTCAACAAAATTTGTGTATAAAATTCCTGATGAAATGTCATTCCAAGATGCCGCTGCAATTTTAATTAATTACTTGGTTGCTTACATCATTTTATTTGACTTGATCTCATTGCGTCCTGGTAAATCTGTTGTTGTACATTCAGCTGCAGGTGGTGTGGTAAGTACAAGATTTTTTTATTGCCTTACTTTAAATTAGATTTGATATGAATTCATTGTGTGGTCACCCATCCAAGTACGAACTGCGCTTGATGTTGCTTAACTTTCATTACGAAACGAGAATATTTTTTTTAAAGTGAATTCTTATCTAAATCATACAATTTCAGTGAAAAACCCTCCCTTAAAATGACTGGAACCTTTTTCCACATTATTCATAGACATTTCAATTAAATGTGCATTAAAGACAAAGAACATAAATGAAATGTCGCCAAAATGTCGACAAATACAAGCAACAGTTCCATGTCATAAAGCAATTGACACAATTTTTTACCCTCATTTATCCATTTTTTATTTATTTAATGTGAAATGTAATATTATCACTAACGTACACACATACACACACACGTACAATCACTAAAATTAAAAGTAAAGTAAATTTTTACATTACTAACGAAACCAAACAATAATCATCATAATAATTATTGCTATTATTATTTAACAACACAACACAATTCAGTAAATTAATTTGCATATAAAAAAAAATTATAATAACAATATTTCATTTTGATTTGACATGACTTGGAAATTGCTTTTTAAATCCTTTATACATAAATTATTACATTTTGTACTTGATCAAAGTGAATCAAGACGAGGACGTGGAATGAGAAATCAAGTCTAGATTTTTTTTTTGTAAATCCACAACATTCACATTTTAAGGACGTCTAGAAAGTTTGAATGAATCTTTTTTTGTCTTCAATGTTGATGTCAAGTAAAAATATTGGAAAATTGTATCATTTTAAAGATAAAGATAAAAGTTTGAAGTATGTCTTTGTTCAATTTCTCAATGACAATTGAAAACTTTCACATAACTTTGCTTACGTCCAAACATTTTCACATGATGAGTTTTGTTTGTTCAATAAAAGTGCCATAAAAACCACTCATCTTCAATTCCTGTGTGAGTTTGTGTGTGAATTTTTATGTTTATATGATGAAACTTAAAATTTTTGATTTCTTTTGGTGTTTTTTTTTTTTTAATTTAAATAAAAACATTGAATCCATTTCCATCTGATAGTTATCCGACATGTTTCGTGTATTCAAGGTCTTTGAATGACAGTCCAGAGCTCAGTTTTCGAGGATTTGAGTCACGTGTTTGCATTGAGTTCGATTCCGCTCCTGAAAATGACTTTCAGCAACAAAAAAATACGAATATTGATTAATTTGTTCCAAAAAATGCCAAATTTCGATCAAAATCATTGTATTTTAACATTAATATGCAAGTGTCGTACCTTCAGCTTAAAATAATCTGCTAATCTTCCAAAAAACACTCATTATCTGAAATGTATTGAAATATAATTCATTGTCATTTTGTTTGGATTACGTAATGTTATGATGATGATGATCAGTAAAAGGAAAATCAAATGGAAAATCAATACAAAAAATATCGTAAAATTATTATTCAAAAAAAAAAATGAAACTTAACTTATATTGGTTTAGTTTCCTTTTTTTATTATCATCACTTGGCTTACATAAAAATATAAAAGGGACACAAAATGTTGATTTTTTTTGTTTTTAATCCAATTTCCATATTATTTTTCCTTTTTTCCCTTTAACATTCACTTCGACACACAGCTTACAGAGTAATTTTATTCACAATAATAATAATGCGGATATTTTTCCAACTGCAAGAAACTTCCGAGATGTTTCAAGACATTAACCGAAATGAGATTTATCTTAAAATAGGAAATTTCATTTTGCTTCACCACCACAAAAATTTCAATGCCAGAATGTGCAGAGGCAGGAACAGATTCCACATTTTGTGTATCAAAGTATGGCGCATATCTGTCTTGGATATCATGCTTAAATGAAACACCCAGTCCATGACTCGAAGTGCCTCGTAAATGAATTTCCTTTAATCCGTTCGTGAATGTTACTTTCTTTGGTTCTGGTGTAATTGTGTACAGTGAGCTAAAATGAATATGAAAAATGTTGAAATATAAGAGAATATTTCAAGACTCCAAGAAAGAATTACCTTGCCACATATGCCATGGATGTGAGATCCATCAAAGCCCCCTCTAACAAGTCAAATTTCTTGCTATGAACGACAAGGATGATAAAACAATCGTCCTTGATATCAATGTATTGGAACTGTAATCCAACCAAAACGTGATCTGGATGCAATTCAAGTTTATTTAAGAGAAATTTACAATTTTTTCTGACTGGTGCTATGTAGTGCTTGAGATCTGGTAATGGTGTCCAATCAGTCTGATACTTTGCTTGTCCAAATGGTAACAATTTGCCTTCTTTAATTTGAATGCATAACGTATTTTGTTCAATTACAAATCGAACTCCAGTGATGACACTTAAAAATTAATTTTTATTTTATTTTAACTTAAATTTGGTTTAAATGAAAACTTACTTATTCGCCTTAGCCATGATAGGTGCTTCATAAATCTTAAATTTCTCGTATTCAAGTCTCAGGAATTTTGTGTGTATCGAATGCTTTTGCAATGCATCTTGTGAAGAAAATGTAAGTTGTGTCCCTTCAGTTGCAAAAACCTTCATTGTATGTGAAACATGTCTCATCATATTTTCATATGCGGGTTTCATTTCATCGAAAAATTTCTTGTTAATGCCTTTCCTGTGAAGGAGGAGTTCGATTCTGATTACTTGTAAAATTCCAATGAAACTTGACAACAAAAGGCCAGTTCCAAAAGCACGTCCTGACGTGTGTGAAACACCTTTCATTTCCTCACGCTCTTTGAACAGTTCGATAACCAATTTGAATATCGAATTCTCTTTAGATTGTGTTGTATATTTTTTCAACAATTCATTGTGAAAAAACGCAGAAAGTGTGTGTAAATTTTCAACTATGTGAATATCAATTTCATGAGGTGATTTACTGTTTAATTCTGATCCATATTTAGTCAGATTGGCATATGAACTGATTTTGTCAAATAAATTCGTATTGTTAAGCTCATATTTAGTATAATTTTGGATTTGACTAATAATACTCTGAGCTTCATTTACAAGTTTAACATGAGATTCGACTTTCTCTCTGAAGCATTTTTGATCAAACTCTTTCAAAAAATATCCACCCAAATTGAAATTTATGTCAGGGATGTCAACTGGAGTGTACTGGACAAGTCGCTTACTGTCTTGATAAATGATATTTGGTGATTTCCATTTTATTTGTGATTTTGCTAAAATAATTTGAAATAAAATTGGAAGGAGGATAAATTTCACTGTTAAGATGCACATTTTACTTTGAAATGTGATCCAGAAATGCATGCAGTCTTTTATAAGTGAACGTCATATGATCAAAATCAGGTGTTGACTTGGAATTTTTTCTCAATGCAGGTTCTGTTTTGAAGTTTTTTGCATTGAAAAAATTAGGTGGATTCCATTCAATTGTATTCTCATCAGAATATTGTTCGAGTCCCATCAAAATTCGCTGACACGCGTTCACGAAGGTCATAAAACTTCCTTCCTTTATCTTTTTTTTACTCCTGCTGATATGACATAAAACTAAAAAATTTATTCATGTCCTTATTCCAAGTCCTTATAAATAAATATTTATTAGTTATAAAATGAAAGTTGTAGAATGACACCAAATTTTACGACATTTTCTTTTTATTTCCTTTCAATTTTGAATATTTTTTTATTACTATCAATTTTTTTTATTATTTTTATTGAAGCAAAATCGATAGTTGTTATGTAAAATGTAATATCACTTTAATTTATTACCAATTTTCCTTTTCATTGTTCAGTCCTTGAAACACAGCAATTTTCGTGTAATATTTCAAGTAAAAGTCAGATCAAAGCAATTTCAAATTATTATGATAATTTTGAATTCTGATTTTATTTTCATGTATTTTCATGTAAATGGAAAATAACAGACCAGAAAATAATTGAAAGTGAAAAGTGATCTTAGAAAATTTAAATGTATAAGAAAATGTAATTATAAAAGATGAAAGAGATTTCATTTCAATTTCAAGTAAAGGTCAGACATTTAATAATATGAAATGTGTATTTTGTGCTTCTTTAACCGGTAATTGAATTGAATGTTGCCCTTTTTTTTGACTTCGATCTCATGAAAAATTGATATGATTTTTTTTTTGTGTTTTATCAAAGATAATGAATAAACAAACAAACCAAGAAAATGAAATAAATTGGATCAAAACATACACACACACACACATTCACATGAATAAAATATAAGATTTCTTGTCCTTCTCGTTGCAAATTTCAAACGAAAATTTGCTTCAAAGTTAAGAAGAAGAACGAAAAGTGTTGAAGCGTGAAAAATAAATCCAATTCATTCGTCTTATACGGTAATTTTGCTGGTCTTTGACTGTCTCTGGCCAAGGAACCAAAACTTTCAATTGAAATTCTGAATTTCATCAACATAATTTTGTTTTACTGGTGTTTTTTGTGTGTTTTTGACGTGAAATGATCTGTCCAATGAATATGCGAATAATTTTGAGACATTTATGCAGTGTCAAATGAATGACGACCTTTAAATTGAACGGCCTTTAGAAGAAATCCGACAATTAGACCTGAAAATTGCCCAAACAGGTCATAAATTTGGCAGACAAGCCTAAAAACGGTATCTTAGCTCTGTCAAAGAACGAGTTACTTCAAAGTGGTCTGACTGTAGACTCAATTTAAGACAAAAATTAATATTTAAACAGTTTTCAACCCTTTAACGTGTCGTCAATATTGCATTGTACCTGTAAACTATTGGTACAATTTTCCTTTTTTTATTTATTTACATTTTTTCCGCATTTAATGTTTAATATTCACCTGTATTTGAATTGTAAACGAAAGCATTATCTGGTAAATAATAAAAAAAATAAACAGGTAAAAAAAATTACAACAAACACACACACACTTTTAGTTATCAGTAATAATAATATGAGACAGACAGTCTGGCGTCCAAAGTAATTTTAGAGTTAAATAAATAATAATCGTTATTTCCTAAGGTTAACATAAAGGGACTTCTTCATCGTCAAATACACACGTATTTTGACACGTATATGCAAAGAACACACCTTATCATTATTTTTATTCTTGGAAATTTTCTTTTAAATTGCTTGATTATCCTTGGTTTGTGTCTTTTCAATGTTTTCAATGAATCATGAAATTTTTTCTTTGTGTGTTTGAATGTCAATTTTCTTATCCATTTAAATTCAAATGAAAATTGACTTCATTTGAATTGCATTAGTAAGTAAGTAAATAATTTTATATTAAATTATAAAAATAGGTATTTGTGTCATTGAAATAAAATTTTCGAATTTAAATTTAATTTTTTCATTTTAATATTTTCAGGGACATGCTATCGCACAATTGGCTCGCACTGTTGACAACGTAACACTTTTCGGTGTATGCTCCAAGGCCAAACATGAGGCTGTCACCAGTTTATATGATCATTTGATTGATCGTTCTGATTACATCAATGAAATTAGAAAGTGAGTTTTTTCGATTAAATTGAGGTAAAATGTAATTAATTTTTGGTTTTCATTTAATCAATTAGGGTCTCATCTGATGGTGTTGACGTAGTCTTGGATTGCTTATGTGGTGAGGAATGCAATCGCAGTTATGGTTTATTGAAGCCCATGGGTAAATATTTATTGTATGGGTCATCCAATGTCGTGACTGGTGAAACAAAGAGCTTCTTTAGTGTTGCTCGTGCTGTAAGTTTATTTGAAATTTACTCGTGAAGTAATTTTAATTATTTTTTTTTCTTTTTTTCATAGTGGTGGCAAGTTGACAAAGTCTCACCCATCAAACTCTTCGATGAGAACAAAACCCTTTCAGGTTTCAACTTACGTCACTTGTTGTACCAACAAAACCAATCCGAGTACGTTCGCAGTTGTGTTGATAAGGTCTTCGATTTGTGGCGTGATGGCAAAATTAAGCCAGTAGTTGACTCATCATATGCCCTTGAGGACGTTTCAGAGGCCATGCAAAAAATGCATGATCGCAAGAATGTTGGTAAAATGGTTTTAGATCCAGCAATGGAGCCCAAACCAAAACCAGCAACACCAGCTAAAGCCAAGAACAAGAAGCAGGCAAGTGAGGACAAAACCGACAAAGATAAGAAGGCCAAGGAAGAAGAAAAGAAAGCTGCTGACAAGACGGCTGAAAAGGAAACAAATGGCGAAGAAAAGAAGGAAAATGGTGAGGCCGAAGCTAAGCCAGCTGCTGAAACAAATGGTGACAGTAAGGAAGAGGAAGAGAAGAAGGAATCGAGTTGAATCAATCAAACTGAACAATAAATTGCAAATATTTTGATTTAAAATTGAATAGAAATGGCCATTAAGTGATTAAGTTAATCCTAAAATAAAAAAAAATAATGAAAAAAAACATAAAAATTAAAAAAAAAATGAACCACCCCTTTAATTTCTAAATTAATAATGATATCATGATTTTATTAATATTAAAAAAAAAAAAATTATTTTATAATTGTGAAAATGAAAAATTAATCAACGAATCAAATCAAAAAATGTGTTAAAAGGCAACATCTAAATTTGGTTATTTTTAAAAATAAAATTAAAAAAAAAAATCGTTTTCAAAATTTTTATATAAGTTACAAAGGTTTCACACAAACATCATGCGATTTAGATTCGAATTCAAATATCAAAGGCGAAGTGCAAATTTTTTTATTTTTACTGTAAAGGAAAAAAAATCATAATAATATTTTAAATAGAATTTAATGTAATGAAAACATTTCAGTCCGAATTCGGTCCAAAATTCACATCTAAATAATAAGTATTGCACGAAAAAATATCAAAATCACATCATTTATAGGAATAAAATCAAAAAGAGAAAAATAAACGAAATAAAAGGATAGCCAGGTATTAAGAAAATATAAAAATATTTTTCTGATATTTTTCATACAAAAAAAAATTTAGTCGGATTAAGAAGAAAAATATATTTTTTCACGGGAAATGATGTAGCGTATAGAAAAGATATTATAAAATATGATAAAAGTCCCGCCTGATCTTAATTTTTGATAAAATCTTAAAAAAAAAACATAAAAAATAAATGGGAACAAAATATAATCAAAAAAAAAATGAAAGGGAAAGAAATTTAATTTTAAATTTAAGAACTTTTAAGTAAATTCCAAATATGTTTCATTCCATTTTACATTTCAATCAATAACAGAGTAACTTCGCGCTGCCATTTTTTCAATTCAATTAAATTTTATTTTAAATAAATTTCTGATTAAAAAATTAAACTTAAAATGAAACAAAAAATACATGCAAAAATATTAAAAATAAAAAAAAAAACTATATAAGATATTGCTTTTGATGTTCTCTTAAAAAAATATGAATATTATGAATAAATAAAAAAAAATCCTTATGACTCAGATTAAATGAAAAAAAAATTGAACAAAATATCTTGTTTTAAGTGTTTAAGTAAAAAAAAAATAAAAAGTATAAAATATACTATAAAATATAATAAAAAAAAATATAAATATTGATAATAATATTAAAGTAAAATAAAATTAAAGAAAAAAACGTATGACAGATTTAAATAATTAAAATAAAAAAAAGGAAAATATATTTTGTAAAGCTTATTAAATACATAAAATAACTTACGATTTCTTTTATTTTTTTATCATCATTTTTTTATATGATTTACTTTTCATTTCAATTTGATACAGGTATGTTTTTATTATTAAATTTTTGGTTTTTAGTTTAAAATTTATGATTTTAAATTACTTTTTCTGTTAAATTTAATCATTTGAATCATAAACATCAGCGAATATTGTGGCTTTTTCATGCATGAATAATATTATCAAAGACTGTCTTTTAAAACACATTTAAGGAAAATTAAAATTTAATTGAAATAAACTCATAGGCTCAGGAACCTCATACCGTAAAGAGCTTAATATCGGGAGATTTTAAATTGTATAACAACGAACGAACCTCATTTTATTTAACATCAAGTGAAATGATAAGGAAACTCACCGAATTTCAATTTAAATTTCATCTGAAACTGAAATCAAAGTGAATTTTTAAATAAACATGAAAAAAAATATAAGATCAGTAACTTTTAAGAAAAAAATCATGGTGAATCACTGCTTTTATACATATACTGTAGCTTTTGCATCGATATACACGAATAGAATTGCTGCTTTTCTCATGATAACATTACATTTAACAACAGTATCATATCAGCCAAATATGAATCAGATTATAAATACGATTATAGATAGGAATCATGCAAGTTTATGGCCCAAATTTTGAAGACCTAATTTCAATATTAACGAAAAATTTCAGTGAATCAGTGAAAACAAACAAATCATAAAATAAAATGAAACTAAAAGGCTTTTAAAAATTGCTTGTGACTAAACTTATTGACCAAAAAAACATCAAGATTTTGAAAAATATACACGTAGATACAGTAAAAGTAGGGAAATAGCACCAAAAAATCTTTTATATAATCATATTTTCAAAAAAAAAAAATTCACTAATTTTCTATCAAAATTTTTCTACTAACTCTTAGCTTTTGTAAGCTTTTTATTATTAGTATCATTAAATTTTTAAAGTACTCAATCAATATAAAATTTAATTAATATACATATTTAACTGAAAAGCTTCATGTGGACAAGTATTAACATATTTCATGATAATATATAAATATAAGATCCAAAACCAAAACGGTTTCTCCTTTCAATATAATAATATTAGATAGATATGAAAGAGCTTCACAAGTAAAACTTAAATTAAATGACAACATGAAATTGGATAAAAAGTTTTTTTTTGTTGAAATCGATCTAACTGATCGCATTGCTTACTTAAATGGTCTTTTCAATGTGAACTCTACTTAAGCTAAAAATTTGACATAAAATATAAAATAATTGTATTATTATAATTATTATTACTCAAGATAAATAAAAATACTAACATCCTTACTCAAGTAAACTTAAACTTCTAATAATGAAAAGTAATTATCTTAAAAATATTAAATATATATTGTAATGTAATAAAATTACCCAAAAAAAAAATAAAAATCTTCTGTATCATTATACTATAATAAATATAAATATCTGTATAAAATACAATATTGAATATGATTATTATGAATAATGATGAAACATATTGAAAATAAATCAAAGGTAATAATAAATAAATTAAAATAAACTGCAAAAATTCGACGGTGTTTGATTTGAATTGTGCCCTAATTCGTTTAGATCACGGTTTTCTGATAAATTTTCCAAAAGTAAAGAAGGTTCACAAAGTTGATCCATCACAATTGTCATGCTCAGATATCGTGGGAAGGTATCGCCCTCCATCTCAAAGGTGAGATTTCTTTAAGTAGAAATCGATCCTAGTGATCAAATGCTGGCAGGTTTCTTCTTAAATATGAGTTCAAGACGTTCTAAACCAAGTATTTTAATTCAAAATAGTTGATTCTAACGTTTTTCTTCAAAAAAACTTTCCTTTTGACACTTTTTCATTGAAGATCCCAAAAATAACGAACATACCTTAAAAATTTCATTCAAAAATGTTTTACATGTAATATCATTGAACGAACCTCTTATTAAACAGAGACACAAATTATGAGGGCAAATTACTATTCATATATCATCCTATAAAAATTGAGAATATTATTGACGTATAATAAAACAACATTCAAGTAATAACAAAATTTAAAATAAAAAATTGATAAAAAAATGTCTCAGGTAAATTTTATTAAAAATTCACATAAAATCACACAATATTCATATAATTTCAATTACAGACCTATGAATTTAACGTTGCAATGACGTGTGATGGTTGTAAAAATTCTGTTAATCGTGTACTTTCAAAATTAGAAGGTAATTGAATAATTCCGGTCACTTTCGAATAATTGATTTTTTTTTCTTATATAAATTTTTAACTTCTACAGACAAAATCGAAAAAGTGGATTTCGATGTTCCTGGAAAAAAAGTTTGGGTCACATCACAAATGAGTGCTGATGAAGTTCTCGAAGTCATTAAAAAGACTAATTTAGAGACAACGTATGTTGGATTAAAAGCATAAATTTACACAGTACATTCACTATTAACACTTTTCATCGTCTGTATGAGATAAGATAAGATATGCAAGGGATTATTGACCTCAAAATAATTTTATTCAGTTTTTTTGTAATTGAAGCAATTTTGTTATCTAATTTTTTTAAGTGATTCATAGAAAAAATAGTAAAAGGTAATGCTAATTATTAGTTTTAAGCTTCACTTTTAATATAATTTTACTTTCCGGGCAGCTAAATACAAGAATTTAAGTAACATTTAAAAGTAAATGCCAAATTGAAAAGTATTGAAAACAGGAATTTTCAGGAAATCAAAAAGTTTTATAAAGTTTATTCATAATTTTACATTTAATTTCAAATTTTTCTTTCGTTTATCGATGAATGAAGGCTTTCAATAATGAAATTTGAACTGAGATCAAGGAACAGACTGAAAAAGGGTTGAACAACCTCGAATTATTCCGGTAACGGTCACACGTGCTCCATCATTTATCGAGAACTCGAAGGGACAACCGTTCGAAGGTGTGAAGGAGGCCAATCACATGATCAAAAGCAATTTGTAATTGAAACAATTTGACTGTGACTCAAACATTCGAAATGTCCTTATTTAAAATCTTCTTTGTATATTAATATGAAACTCTTTATTACTTAAATTTGATTTTTTTATATATAAAATGTGAATATCTTTGTAATTCTTTAGGAATTATGTTACTTACATAATCTTAATTTATTATCTAAAAAACATCTGTAAAAGCTTAAAAATATCTTAATTTTATACTTTCTTAACATTGTTTTCTATCAAAAATTTCTTCGAAATTGTAAAAAATCTCGTACAAAAAGTGGAATGTTATAAAAAAATTTTCATTCTATCAAAATTAATATAATTTTTATAAATTTATTGATAATTATTTTGCGAGTAATTCTAGGCTTACACTTAAATTATATAATAAGATCTCCTCCAACACCTTTAAATTTAAATTAGTATTCAATCAACATGATTCATTCAGTGTCCCACCTCTGGCCTCATCATGATCTTACCATTTTGAGTTTCAACAGCAAATAGCGAATCATTTTTGACATTACTGAGAACTTCATCAGTAAGTAAAACCTGAACATTTGCTGGTCCAATCATGAAAAGATTGATTTTAACAGCATCAGCCAAAGAATTATTGCTTCCCGAATATTTGGTTTGTAAGTCCCAGGGGGATGAGGGTGGTTCGACAAACCCAGGTATTTTATGTAGTTTTTGAAATAATTCTTTGATTGAATAACTGTAAAGATAAATGGCATGATAGACAGCGTTATCCAGTGTCACATAGATTGTGAGACGTGGTGAAATGGATTTTGAATGAATTATGTTGTACATGCGAATACCGTCAGCTAGTCCACATATTTGAATGAGATCTTCTTTGGTCATTCTAGGAAAAAGAAATTTAAAAAAAAATTATTGAAATAATGTTAATTGAGAGATATTAAAATTTTACCTTAAGAGATCTACTCCAGAAAAGTGTGAAAATGCATTTGCAAATTTTGATAATCGTTGTTGTGCCAACCAGTGCGAGACCTGAGATGGCGAGAATTCTGCAGATAGTGGCGTTGACTGTGAAATTGAAATTAAAAATGTTATTTTTTAATACAAATAATGATTAAATGAAAAAAAAAATTACATATTCCTCGTAATCCATTTTGTTGAGAGCAATCATTTCATGTTCCTCTGGTTTCAGCAATCCATTTGCTGAGGTCATGCTATCAGTACGCATTAAACCACCAGATGCCCCATTCGCTCCAGGTCCATAAGGTACCATAGCATCATATTTATTTGAAAATATTTGACTTGGTGAATCTGATGCTGGTGACATGTTGCGCTTAATTCTGAATTTAAATGAAAAATTAGTACTAAAATAGGGAAATTTGTTTAATGGAAACTTACGATTCAGGACTGTAACAATTTGGAATGGTGTTGTATAAATGTTCAATGGAAATTTCATTCAGAATTGTAAATTCATAACTTCGCTGATACTTTTCTTGTTCGGATGGAGGACGTTTCATTATTTTTTCTCGGTCTTGCTTGTGTTTGCGATCAGCTCCTTTTAACTTGAAAACCTTAATTTGACATGCCGCTGCATGAAGTGGTTTAATAGGCTTATTTCCCCCATAAACAGTGTCCTCATACGTTTCGACTTGAATTCTAAACGGAACTCCCTTTTCACCACCATGCTTTTTCGGAGTGAATTCAGTTGAAATGCAATTAACTCTGATATAGACACCACAGTCTTGTTGGGGATCCCAAAGCACTTCAATCATATTACTAAAACTAAAATTAGATGGTTGATTGAAATGCACAATCCCATAAGAGAGTGGAACATCCAATTCCAATACACGGTCATTTGGATGCATTTCCTGCCATTGACGCATTTGCTCTTTCTCCATGTACTGCAATCGTCGCTCATAAAAGCAAATTTTAATCACACTTTTCAATAATTTTCCACGCAATGCACTCAAATCACCCAATTTCTTCAATTTCACTTCATAACTTTGACCTTGATTGAGATAAGTCAAACTATCTTCATTGTGTTTTTGCCCAATTGCCGTTGCAGCTTTTAGCATATACTCAAATTGACAGTAATTGGGATTATTTGTGCTCATTTCAACACTTGGCGATTGTTGGGGTGGACTTCCATTATTTTCATACTGATTTCCCGGAGATCCAAATGACTGATGATTATTATTCGTTAAACTTCCATCTGGGCCTGATCCGACACCATTTGACATGAAACCAGAATTTGATTGCATGTTATTTTGTTGACGACTATTGCCGGAACATCCATCGTTTCGTGAAATTGTGATCAATTGTTGTTGTTGTTGTAATTGGTCATTAATGGTTGTTGGTGAAAAGTTATCGGGAGTTGGTTGTGTGAGTTCACGTTTGAACACAGTCAGTCCAGAAAAGTTGAACAACGAATCACTGAAATGTTAGAAAAATATTTTGGTATGTTAATTGAAGTTTAAAAAAATAAGAATTAGATTGATTTTCAGTACACACATGGAAAAAAAAACATGAAATAACAACAATCATCAACGATTTTTGATTTAATTATCTTGAATGTGTGAAAACTGGTCAAAATTCACACACACGGCCGGTAATTAAAACAAAAAAAAATATTATAAAATAATAATGATTATCACCTTCCGCCATCCATCATCTCATGTTGTTTCTTAATCGATAGTCAAAAAATAACGAATAATAAAATAAAAAAAAAAGATACGCGTGAATTTGTGTCTTCGTGATAATTGTACGATAATAGCGTTTTTTCATATTTTTTGATCAATATCAATGGCAATGCATAAAAATCTTTAAAAAACATGTGAAGAATTGTAACATTTCAACAATTTTCATGGATTTTCATGTTCGTTGTCACCAGGACATGTCTGATCAAATTACCGTATTCACAATAACAAGTCATTGATTAAAAATTGTATAAAAATATGTTAAGTTGAAAGGAGGTCATCGTTAAAAATTTTTGTACATGTATGCATTTTCTTAGAAATGAGTGATTGAGTGCAACAAATTAATCGCCAAAATCGTCTTATGTCTTATCATGATAAGGAATTTCATCATTAATTTGTAATTTTCATCAATTTTCTTTTATTTCTTGAATGATGAAACAGATTTTTGTACTGATAATCAAACTTGGGGGCTCAAAATTTGCAAGAACAGTCCTTAATGGGTTAAAATACAAAAAAATTCTCACCTATTATAAATGCTATTTGATATCTCATGTTGTAAATCCAACTCCAAGTCGTCTGGCCACGTTAATCGACCTAAAAAACGGGAATTTGCAAAAAAATTTACAAAATTAATAATTATCAGTCTGTCTCATTTTCATACAAAAAATTTAATCGATTAACCATTATTAGTCATAGACTGCCTGATTTCAAGCCATTTTGTTAACCCGAAAATACCTGGACTCTGCTGTTGACTTGCTGCCATGAGCAGCCATGTTTTATAAAGTAACTGATCCTCAAATGGGACATTTTTCATTTGCGATTCCAATGAATTTGGATTATTTTCCATGATTTTACGTGAATTTCAATTAAAAAAATTAAATTAACTTAAAATGATGATGTTAAAATTAATTTGGACCACTGTTAAATGAAGACATTGATGCGTTTTATGAATTTTTCTAAAACAATTTCAAGTATTTTGCCTAGTAATATTAATAACATCTTTCTTTCAAGGAAATCACAATAAAACTGATGTGAGACAAACACAGAGAAACTGATTAAAAACTTTTAAATTTAATTTCAAATAAAAATAAAATATGAAGAAAAATGTAAGAAGATAATGAGCAGACGAGATGAGAGTTCAAAAATAATAAATATTTTAACAAATACTAGTGAATTATTGTACACAAAATATTTTTTTTTTTTCCTTTTTTTCGTCTTAATTGTGTTGTTAATTTTACAATTGTAAACGAATCGTTGTTTGTATGGACGACACGCTTTTGCTTGTGTGAGGAGGAGTTCTGATAAGATTCTTTCATTTCATTTTTACATTCATTGATCCGTAAATTGCTTTTCTTGATACAAATTTCATTCAGAATTTAAATTCACAGAACAAGAGATTTCATGTACGAACCCTCACAAACATGATACGACAGTCAACTTCCATTCCCAGGCCCTCTTACGTTGTTTGTTGACGTTTGACGGGTTTGTTATTTATTTATTTTATTATTTTGTTATGAATTTACTACAATTTACAATTACATTCACATTCAATAGCAAATAGTATGAAGTCCATTGATAAGACTCAAATTTTATTTACGATTTAAATATATATCGCAATACACACACACACATACACGCACACACACACACACGCGTGTATGAATGCAATTGTGTCTCGACATGCATTAACTTTGATTAGTACTTTTTATTTACTCTGAAAAAAATAAAATTTAATAAAATAAAAGTAATCTAAGTAAAATTCGTGTTTGTGTTGGTATGGAATCAATTACTCTGGCCTAGACTAAAAACATTTTAATGCCTTTTTTCTGATTTCTTATCAGAATTTGACCTGTGACCGAACAAGACCGATTATCGTGTTAAATTTCAGTGTTTAGAAGTGTTGTGAATTGGTAAAAAAAAAAATTATTTTAAAATTAGTTTTTTTTTATTAGCTCTGAATCGTTTCCGGGTATTTAAATAGGACAATTCACATAAAACTTATATGGGAACCCTGAGCTATGACGTTTAACGGCATTTTTTTCATATTCATTGTCACTGTGACCACTTTTCGATATTCGCAATTAATCTTCAAAATTAAATTAGGATCAAAGAAAGTTAATTTCCTGTCTGACCTTCAAAAGCGTGCCACTCCTCATTATTTATGGCATTGATAAGAGTTGTTTTTTTAAGATTTACTTTAAATAAAAACAGAAACTCGATTTTTGTGCTGTCTGCAAATAAAAAAAAAGTGTTATCATTCGATAGAGAAGCGTGCAAAATATGATTTAAGGTAAATGAGTTAAGATAAAATGGGATATGAATTGCAAATGTCTCTCTCCTTAAACATAGTTTGAACATGTTTTTTGTAACATCTGAATAAATAATTGAATCATGATTCATTGTTTTATTATTTTTTGAACTGTTACTAAGCAATTTAGCGAGGAATTTTCAAAAAATATTGAATAATATTTAATTTGGAGAAGTGTGGCCCAAAAAAACAGATCATTTTATTGAAGTTATTTTTCAATGATCATTATTTGGATCATAACTGGCTTTTAAAAGAGGCTACTATGAAAAAACTCAGAATGTGGAGTCAACTTTTTTGATCTTAGTCTGATTTTGACCAAAAAGTTTAATTTTTTGATCAAAGGTTTGACCTGTCACGGTCTCTTATTTCAGGCTAGCATGAAATTTAATCGTCTGATACCATAAAAAAATGAAAATTCTTCAGAGGTCGTGTCCTAAATTTTCTTACACTCATCATTACATCACCACAGTTGACAGATCAACCTCGTCCTAATTTACCAACCAACAAAATTTAAAAAAAAACACATTCTTATCTCAAATTTGAATACTATTTTCATAAAACCAACTCTATTTACTTTCTTCTGACGTCATTAAGCAACTTTTTCATTTTTATCATTCAAAAACATTTGTTAAGCCTGAAACTGTTTAAATTGGATCTTTCACAATAAAATTTATAACAACCATAAAGTTATCAAGCTTAAAAGTAAAAGCTTAAATAGTCGTTATTTAGAAGATTTCTGTTAAAAATATTTTATCAATGTACGTGGCAACTAATAATAATGTTAATTAAAAAATAAAATTTTTAGAAGTTTGAATCAAAACAAGTTATTTGAAAACAAAATCACCCAAAAATGTTAAATCAAAGTGAAACAAAAGAAGTGTTACAAGTAATTCAGTTAACAAAAAAACTTGTTTTCATAGTGTCAGTTATCTAATTCATTTTAAAAAACCAGTCTAGTGGCCCTTTTAACACAAAAACTGACAAAAATGTTCCTAATCAAAATGTAATTAGTCAAGAAATTTAATTTCAAAAAAAAAACTAACAAAAATAAAGAGAAAGCTGTTTCAAAAAAATTTATTTCATTAAATTACCTTGTTCTTGTGAATGCCCTTTAACATAAAGACAATTTGTTGCATTGCCACGTTTATTTTGAGTTGAATGGGTTTCAAATGCATTTGAATTTTTTTCTTTTCCATAAGGTGGCTGTTCTTCCTGATCCATTATGTCATTGCTCGAGGACATGATTGCAGGTGCTTTGGGCGATGATGACGCTGAATTGCTACTCATATCTGATAAATCTTCCATGTCGGATAGATCAAGACGTGGTCGTTTACGTGAAATTGATGATGATGATGATGGTGATTGAATTTCAGATGTATTGGGATCAATTGGATGAAATTCAAAATCCTTTGCAGATAAGAGAGAGTCAAATGAGTGATTGAATAAGTGAGCTTGGGAATTATTGTTGGTCGTCAGTCCTGTTGATATGGGAAATTGTTGATGGTGGTGGCGATATGCTAACTGTGAATTTGAAAAAAAAAGGATTTGAGTTAATTTTTATATTGGAATTTCAAGGTCATTTGAGATTTGGTATCAGAGACATCGCATTGCAAAGGATTTGAAGGAACTCGAAGCAATGTTGAACGTAATCGTGAAAGTGTTCACGAGCACATTTCCATATACTAAGTTGAAATTCATCATGGACGGACAAGGACTTCTCCAATTCGATAGAAATCGTCCTACGATACGATCAAAACATCGTTCAGATAATTTTGGGATTTAACTTGACACAGATAGACAGACGGACGCACAGTCATTTTTTTTCAAGTCAACAGGCTTCAAGATTTCAAATTACGTGACAATCAACGCATTCACTTAATTCTAATTAGAATCCACTGAACCTGAATTTTTCATTTCTTTCTTATCCATGTTTAATAACCATAAAATTCAAACCCACCTCATCAAAATGTTGTAAATGTCCCATCAATGTTTGATCACCATCAAAATTATTATTATTAGCACTATTACAAAATAGATGATTTTCGAAATTTCCAGTTAAATTGGTCAGATAATTTGTTAATGAAAGTCTTCGTTGTACTGCTGGATTGGTTACAACTTCTTCAATTGATGTGGCACCCTGTTGAACTGAGTTTTGATAAATGTCTAAGGACACAGTGGGAACTAAAGTTGAAACAGTCGCCATTCGATCAATTCCTTAAACAGCCTTTTACGAGAAGAGGGGCCACTATTGAATTTTATTTTTTAATTTTGAATTTATATTAAGGCACTTATAAATTTAATATATCATTAAATTTTTTTTATCATTTAATATTTAAATTTATTTTATGAAAGACACAATTTTGTTATATTTTCTTATTTTTTTTGTATTCAAAAATACTTTTATTCATTTTTTTTTTATCAAATTTTTATATGTTTTATAGTTTTATTTTAAATCACAGTCACTATGAGTCATATAAAATTAGTTTTATTTAGAATTTTTTTTGTATAAGTTTTTTTTTTATTTAGAAAAATGCCAGTTTTTCGTTACCGTTATGTCGAACCAGGAAATGTGGCCCCTCGTAATTAGAACAAGACAAAGAAGGAATTGTAAAGCTTTTTAATTCCAGTAGTTTCACGTTGACGATGACTTTGAAGTAGTGTATTTTCAATTTCAATTAGCATTTTGTTGACCAGACTCAAATAAACAAATTCTGATGCCTTAAAATTAGCTTCCATTTACTGTGGGAGACACTTTACCTCAAATGTTTTGTTTTTATTTTAATTCAATTTAAACAAAATTTAATAAAAAATTGTTTTTGTTTTCCTTTTTTTTGTCTTAATCAATTTAAATTTAAAATTTCAATTCAATTGTATTTTTTTTATTTTAATATTATGGCACACTGCCCTTTGCCAATGTATCGGTTTGTTGATTAGTGAAAATGATTATTAAGAAACTCATTCAAAATGATTGATTTTGATCGTGTTCTGTTGAAAATTATTCAAATTTCAATTCAATTTCGTTTTTTTTTGTATCAATAATATTTTTCTTTTTTCTTCATTTTAATTTTATATCCGAATTTCAATGAACTATGATAAGCTGAGTTGAATTTCGTTTATTAAAAGTCTCAAAGATGGCTTCCAATTAGATGTTTCCTTGAACTTTTCTTCAATTTAATTTGAACTGATACAATTTTTTATATTAATTTTGATTAAATTTGACTATTTTTAAGTGATTAATCATCAATTCCTCTTATATTTGTTGTGTTTTTTTTTTAATGACCTTAATTTATTTATTTTTTTAATTTTTATGTTTCAATAAAATGAAATCAAGAGAGTGTCAAATAAAAAAACGTCTTATCACTTGAAACGCTCAAAACCGAATGAACTTCAAATATTATTTTTTGATATGTTTGTGTCTTCTTTTCACACAATTTTTTAATTTTTTTTTGTATTGAAACACACATGTAACTTATTCTTTTGATTCCTAAATACTATCAACAAATACATTCAAATGTGTAAAATCCAGTCGTTTAATTCATAACTTCACATGTTCAATTCATGATACTTTTTACACTAAAATGATATGCGAGATCTGGACGATACGTAACAATACATGAATGATTATTAAAGTAAATGATGATATATTTTATTTCGTTTTTATTGTTATTATTGTTAAATAGCGTATTTGATAGTATTTGTATGATGTAGTAAAAATTTTAACAGACAGATCATTTTACTCTGTGTTATCATCACTGTCAATTTTTGGTTTGGGTTTTTTGTTTTCAAGTCAAAAACAAGTTTTGATTGTATGTGTTACAGGTAAAAATATGCTTAATTTTACTTATTAGAATTTTTACATACATTCATATTTGAATTTTGGACCTATGACTTGTATCAGTCTAATTATGAAGTTAATGGAAACGCCTGGTATTTTACTTGTAAATTTACTTAAAACAATTCATTGGACACAAAATATTTTATTTTTCATTAAAATTAAAATGAAAACAATTCAATTAAATTTCAAATTAACCAGTAAATCAAGAAATAATGGAAACGCCTGGTCATTGGTAAAATTAATTCTCTTAAATAAACAAAGACCGGATTCCGATAATGGCCAAATGTAATCGTCATCCAATTTGTATTTAAATTAAACGTGTTTTTAAGCTCACTTGCACTTTATTTTATCATATTTTATCTTAATTGGTTCAAATTTGTATCTTCAAATGATATCGGAATCAGTGAAATGTGCAATTAAAGCACACGACACGTGTCAATATTTGTCAGTTAACGACAATTAAAATATTTGTAATAATGAGAATATTTAAATGCTAATTATTGATCATTATCTGAAATTTCAATTAAATTTTATGACTTTGAAGGAATTTCTCTAATTTTTTATTTTGATAATATGACGATGAAACAGAAAAAACCGTTGCAAAGACAAAGTTTAATTGAGATCAATTAAAATGGACAAAATTCTTCAATATGAATTGTTGTGATAAATTTATTTGCGTATTGTTTTATACCATAAAGTGAGTTTTATTTTTATGATGATAAATGTTTTACTTTAAAAATATTTTATTTATTGAAAGCAATAAATTTATTAAGGAAAGTTTTCAAATCAAGATGTCTCTTGGATTTAATTAAGGAAAATTTTATTATTTTTAGTAATTTTTTAACGGTTAAAGTGAAATGAAACTCATTTGGATTGAATTTAAATTAAGCTGGAAAACCGATTAATTACGATTAAAATGTAAAATTCTCAGCACGTGATGCCTTAGAAAAGGACGTTTCGATAAAAGTTTCTGAATTTTAACGGTTTTTGATCATTTTTTGCCTCTGGTATCCGATTCTAGAGTCCTTACTCACAATTGAGATACATTTTGATTCTTTGGATCTTTCAGGAGTTGTGAACAGGCCAGCGTGCCAGACTGAGGATGGATCATCTATCAAAATTAACTTAAATATGTACGTTTGGTAAAATATGGGACTCGTATGAAGTAAAAATTAAGAATTAACAATAAAAAATTCTAATTTCATTTCAACGAGCTTTCAAAACCAGTCAACAGATGTCTCTAATTCAAAATTTTAGCATTTTCCTTCCCATAGGTTCATTTGCTGAGAATCATCATTAAAACTTTGAATTTGAATACAAAATTTCTCATTTTCATTTCAATTTAATCCATGAAATGAAATTCATCCATATTTTCAACTGCTTAATCAAAATTAAATATAATTTTAATTCAAAAATTCAACCTGTTGCTCCTGAACTCATTTGCTAGGAAAGGGATATAAAAATTTTGACAACAATCAACAACGTCACAACAAAAAACATACACGTATTATCATAATTCTGATCCGAGTATCATATCCACATAATTTGTTTATAGTAACAGTTCAAAAAAAATAATTGAAGGAATTGCTGTTCATTTAAAAGCAAAAATCCATAAAAATATTATATTATTATTATTTTGGCACATTCCACACATAAAAGTCACAAATTCCGCAATATTCTTGAATAAAAATGGTTGAATTAAGCTCGAAAACAGATCCATACCAATTTGGATTCCCAAATGCCGTATTTATCATTCCTGGTATTTTAATTGTTGGACTCGCAGGTAAGATTTTATCAATGAAAGTCAAATTAAAAATGATTGCGTGGAAGTTTCTTGTACGAATACATGGATTCACACCTGTGCGTATATGATTCATATGTAGAGCAGAACTGGATACATAATTTTTTGGAATGTTATTTATTTTTACGTGAGCAAAAAAAACATATGTTAGAATTGTTGCATGGAATTTGATGAGGTGGAGAATGTTGTTTGATCGAGCGTGACTTTAAATCAATGATGAAGAGTCCGTTATTTTTGATTCAATTTTTTGGTCTAGACATTTTCATCGATATTTAAATTAAAATTAAATGTCATGAATTGTCATGGTGAATGATTTCACTCCTCAAAAAAGAAAACCGGTTAACGAACAATATAAGAATAAAAGTACCCTGAAATATCACTATAGCAAGTTCTTTAAGCTTCTAGTTCCAAATTTTACTTGAATGACCGTTAATTGTGACATAATTTTCATTGTACAAATTACAAATTGTCGAAACACATATCACCTTTTAATCAAAATATTATTTAATACTTATACGACATAAAGTTTCATACTCACATGCAAAAGTGATTAAAAATTTACCTTATAATATTTTAAAAAGAAGAAAAAACAAACAAATAATCGCAAAATAATGATAATCCTACTAACACAATTAAGTACCAAGTTCACAAAATTCAGTGCAAGTCGAGCTTCAACCTGAACTTAACATAAGTGATTACGGTCCTCAAATTTAAATTCAATTCAATTTAAAAATGAATCCTGATCCAAATTTCGATATAAATGAATTCATTCAACGAAGCATGAAGGCCGGTGGCGAGGATGCTCAGGCAGATTTTGGATCTGGTGGTGGTCTGCCAACAATGGAGCAATTCTTTGAAATGTTGGATAATGTAAAAGACATGTCAGATGCTGAAAAGGATGAAATGAAAAAAGATTTGATTATGAGAGCTGTGCGAGCTGCACAAATGCGTGGAGGTGAAGGTGAAATGGGCAAATTCGTTGCAGGTCCAAGGGAATATTTAATTTTTACAATTATGATTTTGCTTATTGTGGCAGTTTTTGGTAAGAAATTTTTACGATTTTGAATTTGAATGAACACGTAGACAATTTTTTGGAGTGAGTAAATAGCAGTGATGTTGATAATGAATTTGAATGTGGATTCTCATTAATATGTGAGTATATGTTTGTTATCATAGGTCAGAAGAGTAAATAAGAGAGGATTTGTGTGATTGTAGTATCATTTTCAAAGTAATTTTGAATGTAATGTAACACAAAACATTTGAATAACTCGTCTCATGGATGAAAGACATTGAATGGAGAAACTTTTGTCTTAACCTTTCATTGCAGAATGGTTCAAATTTTTTGGAAATCATCCAATTTTGAAATCAAGAGCACTTTTTGTTAATTTTTCATTGATGACTTGAGTTATGACGTCAAGTTGGCATTAAAAAAGCCCACTCATTCAGGGAAGGGTTAAGCAAAATTTGAAATAAATCGATTATTTACCATTTACTGGTTTTCTGGTCTTCATTCATAAAAATAAAAATAATGAATAAACAAAAAAATTAGCACATTTAATGACATGTGAATTTAACATGAATTTCAAACAATTCTCAGACTTTGAGACAGAATCAGATTCAATGAAAGGTCTCATCCATGTATCAAAGACTAGGAAATTGAGGATTATGCATCATGGATGGATATAATTCTTATATTGTATCAATCTCAGAGGTAACTGGAATAAGAACCTATGAATTGAAGTTCAAAAGTTTCATTATCATAAATGGCCAATGCCATAAAAGGTGTGAAACGACATCCAAAATTATCACATAAGTTTATTTCAGTTTAAAAGAACAATTTTTGTATCCCTCTCACTTTTTTAATTAACTTACAATCTTACAATCCAATAACGTGAAAAACCTACAATCATCATACTCATTTCAGCATATCAGTGTGAATTGAGAAGAGCTCATGACAGCATATGGCATAATAATAGCAATAAAAAAGTCGATAATTACAAATAAATACGAGAAATTACTTGAAAGTTTTGTAAAATGTTAATAATAATCATCAAATTCAAAAAAACATATTAAAATAGACAGTTTTCCGTTTTAAACGTCTAATAATAATATCGATAAAATAAACATTGAATCAGTTTCATTTGAGATACAGAAGCGATTGGATTGCGTGTTAAATGTAAACTGTGTATTTTTCAATTAAACGGTTAAATTTATATTGCCATGTAACGTGTGTATGACGCGAATTTGAATTAAATAGATAAAAAAAAGATGTATCAGTGTAATTATTGTTATTTTTATTCAAATAAGTGTACAATTTAATTCAAGTGGATATTCCCCAAAAAAGACTGATACTTCAACTTATGTTGAATAACGAATCAGTTCATTGAAATTGAAATCATTGTAATAAAATTAAGGTTTTTCATTATCTTTACGATCATATCTTATCATTCTACTGAGACCTTATTTGATTTTTGTATACATTTCACTTTTAAAAATCATTGTTAACAGTCAAAAATGGTCTAAAAAGCACATAAAATGGATGAATTAAGTGAAGAAAATCCAGAAAATCCATTTTTAAATCCAGAAACCATCAAATTATTGCAAGATCTGTTAAAAAGTGTTAATGGACGTGAAATTGCACGAACTTTATTAAAGAAATTTAAAATTCTAAGTCAATCATTCCAAGAATTGAGTGAAAGTGAGCGTAAAATTGTGCATGAAAATCTAAGCAATGACTTTCGAATGCAATTAAAAGCATTGCATACGAATCTTGTATCAAGTTCAAGTTCAAGTGAATCAAATTCGAGCGTGATTGACAATGAAAATCCAAATGTAACACTTTTTTGGACAATTTTATCATTTTGTACTGTGATTTTAACAATTAGTATGATGTTATGATTTTTTTTTTAATGGAATCACATTTAATTTCATTTTCTTTTAATTTCAGCATTTTTCGGTTACAAATTGTACAAATCTTTGGTGGAAAAGGAACAAAAAAGAGCTCAGAAGAAGCAATTAAAGGAACAGAAGAAGAAAAAGTAACTCAAATCAACAGGAAATTAGATTTAAATTTAAATTAAAAAAATGATGATGTCCATTTCACAGCACAATTTTAAAATTACAATTTTCAATTAAATTTAGGATTAACAAAGAATTTAAATCTCACTTGACTTGAAAAATTTTAATAATCAAAAGAATCATTCCATGTTACAATTTTATGACTTTCCAGGAGATAATTTTACATCATTATGGTTTTTTTTGCAATATTTTTTTAATGATATTATGATGTATAAAAATTATATTCTTATATGATGGAGATATAAAAAAAAATTATATAAAATGTACTTTATTTTTGTAAAATCAGCTTAAAAATGTTTAGAATTTATTATAATTCATGTTATGTATAAAATTAAAATAAAATCTTTAAAAAATAACGGTTTTTTTTACATTAATGTTACAATTTTATGTAATCATGTATGACCACGATCATGATGAATTAATTTCCTCCAATTGAAACACCTGAAAATGATGATTCAATCCATCAACTGTATGTAATTTGACTTTTGTCTTGAGTGCTCCATTCACGGTCTCTTTGCAGAAAAAGACTCTCTTTACTCTACTATGCAATAAAGCCATTGCACACATAACACAAGGTTCCTTCGTCAAGTAAATGTCATATCCAGTACAAAGATAAGGTCCATACTTTTCTAAATTTTCTTTACCTGAATCTAACAAAACGTCCTCGTTTTCTGTAATTTTTGTTTTGAGTGGTGGAGTGGCTCCGAATTTGAATTCAGGATTATTTTGAAGTAATTTTGATGTCAAATTCTTTGGAAGTCCTTTATATATCAAATTATCGGGATTTTGAGGCACTGTTATAATTTCTTCACATGTTTCAGCATATGCACCACCATTCTGTGATCGGGCAATATTGTCAATTAACACCATTGGAGTGTGAAGTAAGGGATGTGATTTAGTCAAATCTTGAGCTACAGCTGCAATGTGATCAATTAATGGATTTACAGCAAGACCAATGTCTGTCAATTCCATACAACTTGAAAGGTCTTTCACTGCTCTCATGTAATCGATATGTATTTCTGTCTCATTTTCATCGAAACATTCACCCGAATAGAGTTTCTCTAGTTCAAGGTTTGTATGAAATTTACATGGCCATTTTTGGTTTGCCTCTTCATATTGCCATCGAAGAATTGGCTGAGTTTCAGGTACTTGTGTCAATTCAATGTCTGGATTACAAAGCTCCAGAGCATGGATTCTAGTCAAAAATGAGCGTAAAATTTCTTGATCACATTGAATTTCGTCAGGACTTTTCACTAAAGATTTCACTGCATCAATTTCATCTTTTTTACATAAAATTACTTGAAGGTCCTTTACTCGTTTTAAATGATTCAGACTTTTATATGGCAATGGAGTGAGTAATTGAAAAAGTTTTGTGATACATTTTTTGTCTTTTACTGTGATGATGAAAACTTCTGTCAATGGAACTGGATTTAAGAGGTTGTCAGGTAAAATACACTTGAATTGAAATGTTACATCTAATTTTAACTTTTTTGAAGCAGTTTCAGTCATTTTTGTAATAATTTTTTCATTTTAATTACCTTAAAAAAATTAGACTTTGTTTATAAACAAAACCACGTTTACGTAATGAAATGTCATTTAACGTAACGTTAACGTTACAATTTAAAAAAAATCGACAAAATTGCTTTTAAAATATTTTTATTCATCATCATCATTATTTTCTGATTCATTTTCACTTTTAATTTCCTCTTTAATGTCATCCTCATTATTTTCATCTGATGAATCGTCTCCTCTTCCTGCTTTCAAGCGCTCAATTAAATTTTTAGCCGGATTAAACATTCCATTTGTCTGGACGTTACAAACGAAACATCTTGATGATTTTTTGAATTGATTTAACGCACATTTTTCGCAAAAGTAATGCTTGCATTTCGTCACAATCGGATCAACGAATCTCCCACGACAGATAAAACACTTGAATGGCAATTCTTCTTCATCACTATGAATTTCGTATTTTGTATCGTCCCCTGAATCTGAATCATCGTCATATTTTTTGGTATATTTATTTGACTCGTCATATTCCATTTGCCATCCATGTTTGTAATCACTTCGGTCGTGTAAGAACTTGCAACTGTCTCCAAAGCCACAAAATCCCGTCTCTTTGTAATCCTTGCAAATATCTGGTTGATAATCCCATCTAACTGTCGCACGAAGATTGGCGGGTGCTCGAATAGGTCCTTTTCGTACCATGCCTGAACTTGCATTACCTTGAGCAGTATCCCGTTTTTTGATGTATTGTGTGTAGTTATTTAGGCCACGATAAATTTTGTCATCTTCTTTACCTTCCAATTCCTTGTTGATTTGTTGACTTTTCTCGAAAATCGATTGTGCATCCTTGTTTTTTTCAGTTTCAAATTCCAATTCAGCTGAAGCACCCATATCTTTAGGTAGAGCTGATTCTGCTTGTTTCTTTGAACGGTAACTCACTGTTGTGATATCTTCTTCCTCCTCCGAGTCAGATGAATTTGCACCTTCAGCGATTTTTTTCTGTTTTTGTCGCAGTGCACTCGTTGATTGTACATTCGGATTTAAACGTTTAGATTTCTTGTCCAATTTAACTACACTACTTCCTTGATTTTCATCTTCACTTGATTCTTCGTCACTTGACTGTTTACGCTTACGAGCGAATTTATTCTTTAAATTCCTTTTTTTAAAGGAAAATCCGGTTGTTGCAACTTCTTCAGACATTTTTTGAGTAAAAATAAGAATTTAATTCAAATTCAAACCAAAACAATCTGATCGTAATGAAAATGACATTCGAATACAGAAATTTCGATTCACGATTTCTATTCGACGATTTGATTGCTCTGCTCGAAAAGTCTGTACGGTTTCTATGCAATTATATGAGGAATAATAATAATAATAATTTCTCAGTATTTTTCTAAAATTCTGAGTCCGAAAGAAAAATTGCTGAAAAAATTGAAATTGCTTGTAAATAAATGCTCTGACAGTGTAAAAGTAATCAAAAATCGTGCAATTTTATAAAGATACATCTAAGAATTTAAAATTTAATCAGGAAACAGTGGATAAAAGAAGTAAAAATAGGGGTGTGACGTTATCGTAAACTTTTTGTGTATAAACTTTCAAATTGTACATAAATTATCATAATTTAATCTGTTGGAATTTTGTCTTAATTTTTTTACACGTAAATATTTTTCGAAAACAGTCTCAGAATGCATACAAACGCAGAGATAAGCTCAGCTCTTCAACAAATTGAGTTAGTTAAACAAGCGGTTGAAGAATCCAATGATCCAAAATTACAAATGGAAACAGTAGATGATATCAAATTGATATTAGATATTTTGCAAGATCCAATTTTTCGGAATATCGTGCACATTCAGGACTCACTCTCGGAACTTAATACACAAATTGCACAGCACCCGTCCATTTTGCCAAATGATTTTGATATTGCTGTGAGTGGTGATTTGATATTGAAAGTACCAACAACAGATTTATTCGATGGAGATTTTAGTGGTAACGATCCTGATAGCCCGGGTAGTGGGGGAAGTGACAAAAAATATGCTAAAAGTAAGAATGCAAATGAATTAGTCGATCAAGAAAAGGATAAAATTGATAAGGTAAAGTTTTTTTTACTTTTAATGAGATTAAATTTATTATTTTTTCATTCAATTAGACAATGTCGATGTTGAAGAAAGCTCGAGGACTAGCTGAGCTTACTGGAACATCAAATAAAAATGAATCAACTGATGATGAGAGACCGAAATCAGTTATGAGTGACAGTGTTAAAGCTGCTGCTCACGACCTCACATTAGTTGAATGGATTCAAGTACAAGCAATTGAATTAGTGAACGATGGTACAGGACTTGGTTTTGGAATAATTGGTGCCAAAAATTCCGGTGTCATTGTCAAGACAATCCTGCCTGGGGGTGTTGCTGATCGTGATGGTCGATTACTAAGTGGTGATCACATTTTACAAATTGGTGATGTGAATTTGCATGAAATGGTATCAGAACAAGTTGCATCAGTATTGCGACAGTCGGGAACACATGTGAGATTAGTTGTGGCACGTCCTGTAGATCCTTTGACATCAGCTCAAGTGGAAGATGTTGAAGGAAGTGCAATTGTTCCATCACGTTTAATTCAAGATCCATATGAGTTGAAGAGATATCTAGCTGATGCTGGATACCCTGAAATATTTGGAGCATCTTCAACTCCTTCAACACCTTCGATTCAAAACGATCATTTTAGATTCCAAACAGAAACGAGTGGTGGTACAAATTTAATAGACATGGATTTACCTGAAACTGAGAGATTTACAGTTGAGCTGAAGAAAGATACTAATGGTCTTGGAATTACGATTGCTGGATATGTGTGTGAAAAGGAAGAACTTTCTGGGATATTTGTTAAATCCGTGTCGCCAGGAAGTGCTGCAGATGTTTCTGGTAAAATTCATGTAAATGATCGAATCATTGAAGTTGATGGTCAATCACTTCAGGGATTCTCAAATCATCAGGCGGTCGATGTGCTGAAACAGAGTGGTGCCGTTGTTCGTCTCTGTTTAGAACGATATTTGCGTGGACCTAAATATGAACAACTTCAACAAGCAATAGCAGCTAATGAGCTTAAACCTTCTACTCCGAATACGCCACCATTGTTGCCTCCTCCTTTGACTCACAATTCAGCAGCAAGATTGGCTTCGTATAATGCAAATAGTGGCAGTGGAAGTAATTTACATGAACCTTTTAGAAAAACCTCCAAGCAATCTTTATATGATCAATCGATATTTAGTCAAGAAACATCATTTTCATCTATTCCATTAAAGAAAATTAACAATCCTGATGTTCTTCCACAACCACCACCACCCATGACAACATTCGGTACTGGACCATCAACAAATCGGAATAAACTCTTGTTAGCACGTGATTCAATTGAGCAAAGAGTTCCCGGTAATCCACTGAATGGTGATGAGGACGAAGACGATTTAGCACCAGAATCTGCAGTAGATGACGAAGATGAACCATATTTGCCTCCACCACCACCAATAAGTCATCGAACAAAACTAAATGAATCACCAATGATGTTGATTCAACCACCAACTCCAGCTCCAAATAAATACGCAATCGAGTCCAAGTTAACAGACGAAACACGACAAGCAATTATGAGTAAATGGCTGGCCGTGTTAGATCCCGAAGTTGAAGTGATTGTTGCTCAAATACGAAAATTTGCGGCATCAAGTGGACTTGGCATATCATTAGAAGGCACTGTTGATGTTGAGGGTGGTCGTGAAGTTAGACCACATCATTACATTAGATCGATTTTACCTGAAGGACCTGTTGGACAAAATGGCTTGCTCCGATCTGGTGATGAGTTACTTGAAGTAAATGGCAAAAGACTTCTTGGCATGAATCATTTAGAGGTTGTTTCGATATTGAAAGAATTACCACAAGATGTTCGAATGGTGTGTTGCCGAAATGCTAGCAATGTACCTACAGATATGGTTGCGTTCACTAAAGACAATCTACAACAAGAATTAGAGCTTGAAACTAGTGAGGGAGGGAATTCACATGGATTGATGCCGACAGATCGACTTGTTAAGGCAAAGTCCGATGGAAGTCTAGCTACTGGTTCTGGATCACCCGGAGATGGATTCTCAAAAATGAAATCAAGGTAAAATTGAAATTACTTTCAATTTAAAATCAATACTAATTTCATTTAAATTTCAGATCCTTAGAGCCTCTAACTGGACTAGCAATGTGGAGTTCTGAAACCCAAATAATTGAATTATTAAAAGGAGAACGTGGCTTAGGATTTTCAATACTCGACTATCAAGATCCTCTGGATCCAAATGATACCCTAATCGTAATAAGGTATGAATTGCATTATTTTAAATCTTTAATTTCTAACTTATTTCAATTTCAGATCACTTGTACCGGGTGGTGTTGCTCAAATCGATGGAAGGCTCATTCCTGGTGATCGTTTACTCTTCGTTAATGATACGTGTTTAGAAAATGCATCTCTAGATCAAGCTGTAGCAGCACTCAAGGGTGCACCAAAGGGAATTGTACGAATTGGTGTCGCAAAACCACTTCCCATGGCAGACTCTTCAATAACATTTTCCGATAAATCAATGTCATCTATGTCGTCATCAGCTGCCTTTGATTCTGCCAATTTAAGTATGTCAGCAGTCCTAAGAAATAGAGCTTCGATAAATAGCAAACCAGACATTATTCGTGAATGAGAGGAATATTTTGTCATAAGCCGGAGTGAATTTGAAGACTTTCTTTGTTTTTATCAGTACATGAACACATTGGCAAAACTTGTCATTTATTTTAAGTCAATTGAAGGTAAATGATTTTTAATCAACTTTTTTGTTTACAAGTTATCCCAAATTTGAATTCTGACTTGTGACGAGACCTAATCAACCATTACCCAAAATGAAATTCCAAATATAGTGAAAAGAAAACATTCCATTTAAATTTTTTATACAAAAATTACATTCCACATACAAAAAATTTTAGGTTTATAGCAAATCAGACAAGTCTTGAATGTGTAAAAAAAGAGTTTTAAATTTATAAAACAAAAAAATAGTGAAATTAATAATTAATGTGACAGATTTTGGTAAGAATTTGAAATGAAAAAAAATCTTAGTATAAGTAAGAGAGAAAAACTTAAAACGAAGTAAAATAAATACAAAGTAAAAAATATTTTTCTGTAATCGTATCGGTAGTAGAAAAAAAAATAATAAAAAAATTTGCTCATGTTAAAATAAAAAAAAAAGTAGATCAAATCAATTTTGAATGATAATTAAAAAAAAAATATAGAAAATTTAAAAATCAAAATAATTCAAAGAGTCCGAAAAATTAATTAGAATTATGAATTGTCTTCCTATTCAACAAAGATAAAAAAACTTACCAATTAATTTAAATTTTATTGATTTTCACTTTAAAGGCACCTTTGAGTTGAATTCCGTTCAATTTTTTTTATATAAGGCAAACGAATATTTGATTAAATTTAAAAATGAGTTCCAATGTAATGGAAACGCCTGGTACTTAAAGTTTTTTTTTTCATGAATCGATAAGAGATTATGTGACTCTGAAAAAAATTAATGAAAAATTAATATTAAAAATAAAAATGATTCACTTTCACACAACACACACACTCACTAACTATTAAATTGTAGAAAAAATTATCAAAAAATTAAATAAAAAATTAAACAAAGAAGTAATAAAAAAATAAAATTTAAATAAATAAAAAATTCGTTAAATATTCTTATGAACGGCGTTTAAAATCGTAGATAATTTAATTAAGAAAGAAAATAAAAAAAACTTAAACTGAATAAAAAATGAAATGATATTGAACTAAAACGAATTACTAAAAAAATTTATAATAGTGATAAGAATCAAAAGATGTAAAATTATTTTTTTTTCATATTTTTAAGAGAAGAAAAAAAACTTTATACTAACATTTATATTAAAATATTTTTATGATAAGGTTGCTCTGAGTCTTTAATGGTTCGGAGTTGGCAATTAAAAATTTCACTTAATTTTCACTATTGAATAAATTAAAAAAAGTATTCACTCATACATTCCATCCAATGATAATTTTTTTGTTAAGTTAAGAATGAAATTTATTGTAAATTAATCGTATGATTATTTTTCTCAAGGAGATGAAAAAATGTTTATTTGAAGAGATACAACATTATAACAACTGATATATTTTTGGATCAAAATTCACTGAATTTATTGATAAAATGTAATAAAATTAAAAACTGTAGCGAAAAAATGAAATACTTGGATGTGTACTTAAATTAAATATAATAAAAATTAATAAAAAAGAATTATTAATGATTAAAATTTAAATAAAATTACAATTTCTTTTATTGAGTTCACAATTACAGTTGGTTCGCCTTTCATCATTCAGCAGCTAAGAGTCGTAACACATGTTTCGTGTCTTGGATTATTGAAATGTGCTCAGTTCATGGACTCCAAAGCCTTAAAATGGCATTAAGTCATTCTCTCACTTTGTCCTTTCATTACTCCAGAAAGATCATTCATATGATATTGGTGTCATGAACAAGAATTGGACCCCACACCTTAAAAATGGTCATAAAAAACCGTTAAATTTCAAAATATTCCAGATTTTTTCTATCAGAATCAAATTCAGAATATTTTCATTGAATTCGATTGAAGAAGAATTCTTCATATTTGTATGATAAAAATTGAAATTGAACCATTTTTCTTTTGAATAACATTAAAAAAACTTCCCTTGTAACTTCCCCTCCAACGTAATTTTACCGGTGTTTTGATTTGTTGTAATTTCAAATGAAATTAAAACTTTCCTTCCAATGTGCAATGAATTTTATGTTCAATGAGTATTTTGGACTTCATTTTATTTGAATTCTTACCAAATTAAACTAAATTTTAAGATGAAAATCCAAAAAATAAACAAAAATAAGATTTTGACAGGTGATGGAACATTTGACAGTTCACCGATCAGCTGTTTATGTCAATAATTGATTGTAGTAAACAAAAGAATTATTACCACAGGAATAAATTACCTAATTAATTGAAAAAACTGAATTTAATCCTTATATTGTGATAAAATTTTGTTTTTAAAACGATTTTAAAGTGAATTCCTCGGTGTGATAGCTAAAATTCGTTTTTAAAGTGCTGTAATTTAAACAATACTGTACAAAAACAATTCACGCCCTGTTTTTAATACGCATCACCAAAATGAATTTTAATTGAAAAATATCAATAAGTGGAATCAAATCAAAGTAAAATATGGATCAAAATGACGATTCGGGTGCTGATACCATCAGTCAAGCTACTGGTAAATTATTTATCCGCCACTTCTCTTTTTGAATTCAATGAAACTTAAAAATTTTCTACTTATTTTAATAGAAATATCAAGCACAACACAAATCGAATCATCCAGCTCGACAACCGGGACAAGTCAAAGTGGTCATAGTGTGAATTCAAGTGAAGCTAATTCGAGTATGATGACTGTTTTGGAAGGGTCATTGAGTGATCGGAGTCTTCAAAATTCTCCGAATAAAGATGCGGCTCGGTCTGATGTTTCTGTCGAAAACTCACCTCAACAAAATCCGACTTTGACAACACCCGTGATGGTTGAACGTGAATTGAAAGGAAGAAGTCCTGGTCCAAGTCCCGTGATTAAAGAACAGATTGATGAAGATGAGAATGACCAGTATCCACTTGAACCAATTGGATCTCCCGATTCTGTGTTAAATCAAGAAATTGAGTCATTAAAATCACCATCCACTGTTACGACGCTTGTCAATCGTGCCCAATTCCTACCTTGGTGTGTGCATAATAGAAGTTCAATTGCAATCAGTACAACCACAAATTCAATGGATTTATTTTTGTATGGTGATGGAACTTTGCGTCCGGGTGAGATTGTAATGCGATCGCTCTTTCACAATTTCACACAATTGGCTGAGAAAAAAATTGAGCAAGTCATGTTGGAACCGTTCGATAAAAGTTTGTCAAAGTTGTTGCAACGAGGGGAAAATCCACAATTTGATCAACTTTTATCGGCACTTGGATCAGTAGCGGAACACTGTCTTCCATCACTGCTAAGAGCACTTCTTGCATGGCACACAAGACAATTGAGCGATAATGAGATACGAAAACTTGACAATGTCGTTAAAAATAGTGCAGAATTGGAATCACAACTTCAACGACGTGAAGCAGCAGTTGAATTCATTTTTTGCCTCGCACTCTTAGAAGTTTTGAAACAACTTCCATTTCATCCGGGTCACGATGATCTCATTCGTCGTATTGAGCAGTTTGCGTTCCGACATTTCAAGTTCCGTGAGGGAATTCAAAACTCTCCAAATGCACACAACATTCATATGATCGCCGATTTATATGCTGAAGTAATTGGAGTGTTAGCCCAATCCAGATTCCAGTCAGTTCGTAAAAGGTTCATGACTGAGTTAAAAGAATTACGTTCAAAGGAACCTTCACCACACACAACTCAAAGCATTATCAGCTTACTCATGGGAATGAAATTTTTTAGAGTTAAAATGGTGCCAATTGAAGAGTTTGAGGCTTCATTTCAGTTCATGCACGAATGTGGCCAGTATTTTCTTGAAGTTAAGGATAAGGATATTAAACATGCATTGGCCGGGCTTTTTGTGGAAATATTGGTTCCAGTAGCGGCAGCCGTTAAAAATGAGGTTAACGTTCCATGTGTGAAGAATTTTGTTGATCTCCTCTACTCCTCAACATTGGATGCCAGTACAAAAAGTAAACATCGTCTTGCACTCTTTCCACTTGTTACATGCTTGCTGTGTGTCTCACAAAAAACATTTTTCCTCAATAATTGGCACTATTTCCTGGCAATGTGCTTATCAAATTTAAAGAATCGTGACCAGAAAATGAGTCGGGTCGCACTTGAATCACTTTACCGTTTATTATGGGTTTACATGATTCGGATTAAGTGTGAATCTAATCAAGCAACTCATTCAAGATTGCAATCAATTGTGAATTCACTGTTTCCAAGAGGAAGTAAATCAGTTGTCCCTCGAGATACACCATTAAACATATTTGTCAAAATTATTCAATTTATTGCCCAAGAACGGCTTGATTTTGCAATGAGAGACATTGTCTTTGAATTGCTTTGTGTTGGACGTCAAATTAAAGTGATTACCACACCTGAGAGAATGTCAATTGGATTGCGTGCTTTTTTGGTGGTAGCTGATTCACTGCAACAGAAAGATGGTGAACCACCAATGCCGAGAACTGTTGGTGTCCTTCCAAGTGGTAACACACTTCGTGTTAAGAAAACATATCTAAATAAAATGTTGACAGACGATGCTGCTCGTAGTATTGGAATGTCCTCGTATTTTCCGCATGTCAGAACGGTTTTTGTTGATATTTTACGTGCACTTGATGCTCATCACGGGCGTCCACTTATGATGACAGCTACAACTAACTTGAGTGTTAAACCCGAGGAAATGTTGGGCGGTGAACGCAAACCTAAAATCGATCTTTTCCGGACTTGTGTTGCAGCTGTACCAAGACTCGTACCCGAAACGATGAATGGACATGAACTTGTCGATATGTTGTCACGATTAACGGTTCACATTGACGAGGAATTAAAAGTCCTCGCATGTCAAAGCCTGCAAACGCTTGTAATGGATTTTGCCAATTGGAGACAAGACATCATTCAGGGTTTTACTCATTTCCTTGCACGTGACATTCCTGATACATTTCCACAACTCGTTGATAATGGATTGCGGCTTCTATTGAATTTGCTTAACATTTGGAGGAGTGCTGTCGTAAATGGAAATGGAGGACGAACACTAACAAAAGAAAAAGATGCAAATAATGGTGGACAGACACAAACACAATCCCAGAGTCAACAACAACAACAAAATTTACAGACTGTTGGTCAAGCGAGCATTATCACAGTCTCGTCAACATCGTCAAGTGGCGATTCCAGTCTCAATTCAAGTGGAATTTCGAGTATAACTACAAATGCAACCGGAATCACGACAATTGAGTCAACGAAAAAGCTCGAACAACCAATTCAGACAACATTTTATCTGGTTGAAGGATTTGCATTGATGATGCTCTGTAATTGTAGACCCTTTCCACGAAAATATGGTTATTTCATCCTGAAAGAAGTGAAAAACCTCATCAAAGCTCTTGGATTAACAGAGACAGAACCACCCCTAATCGATGTAATAGACAAATGTTGTCCCGATGTTTTGGACAAATGTGCTGCAATGTTATCGCAAAAAGACAAAGCTGAAATGATTGCATTGAACACAATTGATTTACACTGGCTCACAGATCGAGTTGGACCGATTTGGGTCCAATCTGAGGATTCGACAAAGAATTCAACTTTAACTCTGTGTCCTGCACAATCGAGCAGCGTCCAATTTGATGCATGGGCTACATGTTTATTTGGATTTATGGAGAAACAGAGGGTTTTAAGTCAGTGTCCTTCGGTGTGCACGCAAGCATGGCCTCTGCTCTATCATAGAGTGACAAATTTATTTAGCACAATTGATCCAACGTAAGTTTTTTTTTAGGAATTTATCTCATTAAATTGAAAATTCAAATAAATTTTATTCAATTCTAGTCCTGTCAACGATAATCGAGCATCCTTATTAAGAAGTTCCGCACCAGCCAAAAAACCTCCCCCAGAAAATCAAAGAGACTCATTAGTTCATCTCTGGAGGAATCAAGTAGCGATGGCATTTCGCTTAGTTCCACAAATGCCATCCGTTGCAATTCGATGTGCTTCACCTGATTTGAGTCTAAGGTAAGAAAACCATTTTCCTTTTAATTTCATTCATTAAATCTTGATAACAGTGATAACAAAACTTGAACTTTAACATTCATTTTCTTTTAATTGAATTCAATTTTAATTAAAATTGATCTTAATTTAAAATTATTTTATGTTAATTGTCAAAAAAAAAACATATCATTTTGCATCCATTACACATTCAACATTTTACAAATCGTCAAATTCTAGCACAACATTTCTCATTTAATTGCATCATCAATCAATCAAATCAAATTCAAAATAATAGTTATCATCAATTTTGTTTAATGTGACAGATTTTTAATTATTTAAGATTAGAATTCATAGTCCTTAGTTTAATTAGAAAGAAAATTCATTGAAATTCAGCCAATTTGTATCATTTTGGGGTATAATTTGACTTAAATGTATTGTAATTTTTTTTTTGCTTCAATTCAATCCATTTTCACATTACATTTTCCATTTCGATAATTTTAATCATATTTTATGCTTTATTTAACTGTTAATTATGATTACTATGATTATTATTATTATAATTATTAAAATGTAATTATTATCATGCCCTTAATGTATAATTTTCATTTTATCTGTAATTTGTAATTGAAAAAAACAAAAAAAAAATAATTCTCATTATATGTGTCTTTAAATGTAAAACATAAACAAAAAAATCTTTTTTTTGATAAAAAAAACACACACAAATAAAAAAAAAAATCTCAGTTTGCATGATCAATCGGATACCCGATCCTTATCTGATTCATTGGACAATATACCGTCATCTGTATTTGGACCCGAGGGTATTGTAACAAGATTTACCTTGCCATTGTCTTATGGACGTAAAGATGCAAGACATAAGCGACAAGGGTACGAATTTACTTTTTTTTCTTTCCATAATTTTTTTTTTTTATTATGATTATGAAAAAAAAAATAATTTTTTAGAGTTAGAGTATGAAAAAAAAAGATTAAAGTACATTCTGGACTTTTATTTTGATAAAAAAAAATTTCCGCAATTTAATTTTTTCCTTTTTTATTGATCCTTACACACACAATCAATGTACCACTTTTTACCTTGTTTCCTTGGTTTTTACTTGGTTAATTATAGATTAGTTTAATTTCAGTAGCAAGTTGATAGAATTTAATTTTTTTTTTGAATATGAATTGGAATTAAAATTCTTTAAAAACACACTACGAGCAAAAAAAACTATATTGGCATCTATTGACATTTTATAATCATATCACTTGTTCTGTGTCATGTCAATATTTCAAAGTTTCCTATCGGATTCAAGTTGAAAATATTTCTTCTCTATCGAAATTCACTTTCCTTAACCTTTCAGTGATGAGAATTTTTCCTTCCAATTTATCGTTTCAAGGTCAATGTCATAATTTTTCGAGTAAAATACCAGTCGTCTCCACTTTTTTCTTCCATTCAAAGGATATCATCCATCATAATCAAATATAAAAAGAAGATATCAAGCAATAATTTAAATTACGGTCAAAAGGGTTTTATTTTCATTTCATTTAAACTTAAATAAGAAATTTTAGACCAAGGAAAAATTTATATCGGTCCTAAACAAATTGAATTATAAATAAAAGAAAATGCAACAAGTGATTTGGTTTATGGAATAAATTTATACTCAATTTGTATTCAATTCACTACGAGAAGCAACAAAAATGTAAATACTTCTTTAATTTGATACGGTTTTTTTCCCATCATTTTTATTTTTTTGTAGGATAACGTAAAATTTTTTACTTTAGATGATTAAATTATTGCAAAAAAATTGAAAAAAAAAACTTATGATAAGTTAACAGAAATGTTGTTAAATGCTAGATGTAGACTAAATTAAATGTTTTTTAGATAGATGCAAATTGATAAAGTTTTAAATTAACCCAAACTTTTTATTATTATTATTATTATTTTAGATGTATCAGAGAGATAATTGATTTTGAATTCTCATTATTATTTTATTTCACCTTTTTTCGTTGAAATACTCACCTTTGAAATGCGACTTCAAAGATTATTTTTTTTTTACATTTAATTTTAATTTTAATTTAAATTAAAATTTTAATTAGCATATTTTAATTTCCAATACACTTTTAATTTTGATTGCTAAACAACACAAACACCGAAATCCTTCACTGAATTTTAACACTCTTCAATTGTGTGTTGGAAGAGATATGGCTTTGCTTTGTTGTTTCCTCTTTTCCAATGTTTGTTTTAATTAAATTTCATCAATTTTAATCGCGAAATACTAAAAATTTTCCATTAAAACAGTTCATCTCCCGATTCATTGACAACCGATCGAAGTGACAAGTCGTCAGCTGCAACTGCGTCTCCCGTTGCTTTATATAAACTTGTCGTTCCATTGCTTCGATGTGAAGTTGTTGATATACGTGATGCAGCTGTTAATGCATTGGCTTTGATTAATCATGATGCTCTCAAGTAAGTGATTTCATTTAAAAATGGTGACCTTGAAAGAGATTTTTAAAATAATCATATCAAAGGGACCTCATGGATGAACTTGTCCTGTCAATTCGCGAGGCTGTCGATCGTAAACAAGAAAATATGAGACGTCGTCGTCGACGAGATGCATTGAGATTACAACTCGTCAAAGTCCTTGAAAAGATGGCCGATAACGGTGTTTTTGGCATAAGTCCCAGTGTGCTTGAACGTGAAACTGCCACTTTGCATCCATCATTTGTCGAGTACATGGAAGGAGCGCGTCTTTATCTCGAAACTGAAACAGATAAAGATAATGCGAGTATGAAAGAAGTTAAAATACACTTTTGTGATTTTATACGGAAAATGATAAAGAACTTTTCATGTGAGTTGACACACATTTAATATAAAAATGAAAAAAAAAATAATGTTTAAATTCTTGTGACATTTTTCAGTGGAATCCTGTACAACACTCTTATCAAAAGAACTGAAACGTAACCTATTTCAATTGTTTGCCACTTGGAGTGGATCTCTATCAAAACCACTTGGTGTCATGTATCATGTTTCAAGTGCAACACAAATTACAACCGATGATGAACGCTTACAATTTAGCGCACTTCAGGTAAACAAAAACATGTACAAAATTTATTGTTTAGCTAAAATTAATTTTGGTAGTAAATTTAAACAGAAAATTGTTAAATTTAATTATTTTTTATTGTACTCATTTAATAGGCAATGTGCGCTCTTTTGTGTTGTGGACCTTGTTTTGATAGTCACAATTTATCAGAGGACGGTCACTTTTATCCATGGCTTGATCTACTTTTGACATCAAAAGATGAAAAGGTTCGTTAATTTATTTTAAATTTTAATCTCTTTGTATTTTTTAATTGAATTTACTGTTGAAAATTATTTCCTGTTAAATTTGAGCAAGATAAAAACAATATGCATACTTTAAGGGATAATTTTTTGACAGTTTCCTTTTAATTTTAATTAAATTTGACCATAAAACTATTTTATTTTGTAAGGAAAACGGAATATAACCTACATTAATATTCATGTCATGAGTTAGCAGGTTCATTAATTGATTGATTGAATTTACTTTCAAATGAAATGGAAAAGAGTACAAGGCGTTTCCATATATTTTCCCTTTATTATGCAATAAACTTTAATCAAATCATGTAACAGTAAGAAATATTTCCTTATTTCATCATTACAAATCTAATTACCGTGCAATTTTCATTTTTCCTTCTATTCTGACGCATATTTATTTCCTTATTTTCTGTTTATTTTCATTTAGATTTATCAACTGGCCCGTGATACAGTGATTTTATTACTTGAAGCAAATCCCGATATCGGCCAATTACTCGAGTGGGTGATTGATCGATGTTACACTGCAATTCCACATCAAGCGGATGCCTGTTTCCTCGCACTTGCTACAATTTTCAGTGCAAGGTATGTTCATAATATTTCAATAAATTATCTTGCGTATCTTATTTTTCTTCTTTAATGTAACATTAATTCCAACAGAGAGTATCCATGTGATCATTACACGTCAGTGATTAACGTCACTTTACTTATGACGGGATATCCACGTGTCGAAGTACATTCAACGGCATTACAACTGCTGCAGATATTGGATAAGAGATTTTTTGGTAATGTTGGTCCATTGGAATCAGAAGGAGATAAAGGTAGGACAAAATACAATTATTTTTCCTTTTAATCATGATAAATTCTTGGAAATTTCATTGTAATATGCAGTGAATAACTGAATTCGACAAGCACTTACACGAATAATATACTTACCGCAATATTTCAAGGCAAGGCAAAAGAAAAATACATTAATTTTTCTTTGAATAAAAATTTTTATTTTCAAATTATCATTTCTTAAACATAATTTTTTTTTTATCGTATTTTATTTTCACTCATTATTTTTTTTTTATTAAATATATCGGACAAAGAATCTTATTTAATTTCAAATTTTATATTATTTTGATATGTGACAAGAATTCAGTGTCTTGATTTCAATACAAAGGAATATTTCATTTAATTGAATTCTGGAATTGAAACATGATCAAATTAAAGAACAATAAAAGTTTTTATTATCCAGGGACGGACTTAGACTTTTTCTTTCAAGGGTGTGGTGCATGAGAGGTGTCAAATATATTTTTAAATTGGAATTGCCTAATGAAATGATAAATTCATAAACATATTAAACTAAAAAATTTGGATTAAGGGCCCTTTCCCTTGCCTCTCCCATAAATCCATCCCTGGTATTCTCAACAATTTTTACTTCAATTCTTACAATTTCTTACGTCAAATTTAAAAATAAAATCTATCATTTCTTATTTCACATTATATTTTTTTTTTCATTACATTTAAATAACATTTTCTTTGTCATTATACTACGTTACAATTTCAGTCATTTCTATCCATGACGAACACAATACACTTTCTTCACTTGTTGTCGTGTTAATATTGCAACTAACAAGAGTACTTGTATTGAAATTATAATTATTTCTGTTGAGTTGTTGATTAATTGAAATTCCATCGAAGCTCTTGTTTGTCGATGATATGAAAGTAGGCGAGAGTGACGTTGTTGATGGTAGTGATGTTGGTACTTGCAATGCAAAGGTATTTGATGAAGAATGTCGATTATTATTTCGATATGTTGAAAGTGTTCTGGTATTTCTGATGTATTCAGTGACTAATTATTTGGTATCATGATGAACATTTTTTGTTGGGAAAGAGAAAAGAGAGAGAAAAAAATGGAAATAAGAAAACGTCAAATAAAAAAATATTTTATGTGACTTGAGATTTGCTAATGATGGTGTCTGTTTCGGATTTATTTTAAGATAAAATTCATGACCTGTGAATCGTTTCGAATTTATCTAACTTTTATAGGGCCTAACGAACGAGCGTGACTGCAGAGTAAAAAAGAGAGAGGTACAGAGAGAGAGAGAGAGACTAACAAATTCTTGTTAGCTGGTGATAGATTGGGATGACGATGATGATAAAAGAATTTTCAAAAAAGAGCCTGACTGATAACCTGAGTGCACGCTCACTCTAAATCTGAATCTCAACTTGAAATGATTCATGCACTCTAGTTCACCGTTTTATTACACAAAAGTAAAGGACGAACGATAAGGATTGATTGAAATTTAAAAAAAATAATTGGCTTGAATGTTACAAATAAGAGGCAGGATAAGTACTCTTATTATTACATATTTATACCAATTAAGTCCTGCGTACATTTGAAAATAAAATGCGACTCTAGACGGTAATTCAAAATTTTTATATACAGACAAGTACTTAATTTTAGCTGATCAACTGATTTTTTATTAACTGTCTACTTTAAAATCATTTTACACTGTAAGATGAAAATACCCGACACGAGTAACCAAAATCTGCATGAAATCCCCTTATAATTCATCTCACAAACGCCACAAGCGACACTCCGGGTCCTTTTTCAATTCACAGTGCATCACACCAATAAATCATAGATTCAAGGAGTTACTTACTGTCACTCTTACTATAACTTTACATAATATGCCATTTTTTATTATTTTTAAAATTTAAACCTTTTTTTTCCGTGATAGAAAATATAACAAAAGCAATTGAAACTTGTTTGCATTTAACTAAACGATCAATTTGCGTCATAAAACGATTCAGTGAGTCAATTCATGTTATCAGTGTCTACAATCAATTTATTTTCATTTCCAATTCAACTCAATTTCAAATAAACATGAAATATTATATTTCTTCCTTTATTTTATTTATTTATATTATTGAAAGTCAATAGATTTTATCGATATTATATTTTTTTTAAATAATTTTTGAGGAAAATCACATGGAAATTGATCCTTTTTTTATTATTATCATCCAACATATTGATTGATGATGATGATAACTGTGGTTCAATTTATGAATTTGAATATTGTATGTTACGTGACGTTTTTAAGGGATTTTGATATTTGATTTTAGACAATAATAGAAAAAGTTAGTTAAGTGAAATGGTAATGGAAAGGAATCAAAATTTAAAATGAATTTTAACAAAACTTTTAAGTTACATCAATTCCAGGGACATTGCTATGTTTTTTGAGCTGGATTAAGAAGACGAGCCTCTTTTTTATTGTAAACAAGTTTTTTTTTACACGGAATGAGAAGAAAATCTGGGTATACGGAAGATTATCCTGTTTTTATCCTAAATAGTAATTTGTCTTAATGTATATTTGCAGAAATATCTCTTATTATGCCCAAGGGATTTACATTTAAGATAAGATGCTATTAGTATAATTTTGATCAATGTATAACTTTATTTATTTTTGGATATTGAGTAAATTTTCCATTTCCTTTTTTTTATCAAATGATAAGATTTTCGAAGAGAGAAAGCGAAAGAGATAGAGAGCGGGTGTGAGAGAGTTATTTTCAGAGTTAAACGGAAATCTTGGTCACAATTTCAATTCCAATAATTTCTCTGTAAGGTGGTTAGCAGTTTAAATTTGACAGCTCATTTTGTATAGATACACATACGAAGACGACAAAAATTTTGTACGTAAATAAGAACTTCTAAGTGAGCCTCTAAGCAAACAGATATCTCAAATTATCATTTTAATTTTGACAATGTCTCTTTCTATAGAATGTATGGAAACGTCAAAAATGACAGTTCAAATTCAAATTTTGACATTTCTACACGTTAAAATGACATTTGACATTATTTCAATACGAAACAACGTTAAATTACACCCAAAAAAAAAAATTGTGACATGAATCGACTTTGATTTTATTTTTAACTGTAAATTGTGGCGAAAATCAATGAAAAGTTACAAAGAAACTCATTAATTTAGATTTTTTTTACATATCATACATTTATTTTTAATTTAAACACTTTAATTTCATATTTCATGTTTATTTCACAATAAAATTTATATTTTTTTATTTTATATTAAAATTAAGCTATAAAACATTGACAAATGATGTTGAATGTCAGTGCAAATTGTGAAAATAATACAAATTTTTTTTCGGTTATGCCTTTTAATTTAATTATATATACCTGTAACTTGAGTCCCACACTCTGCTTGTTGCTGTCGACTTTGAATCCGCTTACTGAACATGCTTATCACTGCTTTTCTGTGTGTAAATAAAAAAAATGAAAAATTAATACAAATATTTTCATTTTAATTTTATACTAAAAAAACAAATTGAGTTGTTTTTGATCGCATTGATTTGTTTTCATTTTGAGTATTATTTGATTATCCTTACCTAAAATTTTGGCCACACAAACAATACAGCACAAAATTAATTCCAAAATTTGTTATGAAAAACAGCCAACAATAGTATTGGAGGATTATTGTAATTTTTGATGGTGATTGTGTTTCCGGTTCAGTCTGTCGTAAAAAAATCAACATTAGGTTTTTTTTTGAATATTAAAATAAATATGCAAAAAAAGGGAGAAAACACATTATTTTTTGTTAATACGTTTTAGATTGCCGCAAGCACTTTATTTAATATTTTTTGTTGAAAACTAAGTAAATTATAAAAAGCACGTGCTCAATTCAATCAAAAAAAAAAATTACATAATTTGATTTCATTCCGTGTGCTTCTTTCATTCAGAGTGATCATTTTAGGGTGTGAGTCGTATTTTTGGGTTGAATTTAATTACAATTATCATGAAATTCAATCAATAAGAAGAGATTTTCTGTCCCGTGCTTGTAATTGGAGTTGTTTTTTTTTAAAGGTGTCTCAGACTTAAATATATGAGCATAATAAAAAATCATTCAATCGGAAGTAATTTGTCTACAAATTTTGTAAGAAATTTTCACCTTAATTTGTAATGTAACAAAAAAAATGTTTACGAGCATCACTCACCAGATTTTTTTCCGCATGCTCATAAAAAAAATGATAATTGTTCAAAAGGTTTCCTATAAGATGAAACCTTAACTTCAAAATATAATAAAGTTAACAACTGTTTCCATAGTTTCAATTTAGAAATAAAAAAATTCAATGCATGACTTGTGAATGTTTCAAGGAAAATTTTACAAAGATAAAATTACGGTGAAAACCAAGTCTACAAAAAAATTAATAAATTTCAATGAAAACTCAACTCAAACGGAATGTTATAATTATTTTGATGTCTGTTAAACATGAGCACAAACAACAATTAAAAGAAATTGCATCCGTTTTCTCACGTCAATATCAACAAAATTGTGATTGAATGAACTTTTGTCTGTTTAATGATCCGTGTCACGTTCAAAGAAAATTTTCGCTCTTTTTCTTACAATTTGATCTCAATTGAAATTTTAATTGTGTGGCGCTTTAGATATGAAAAAGGTAGGTTTCATGAATGATTGAATTGAATGCTGTTTACTTAACTTCATTTCTTTGAATTGTCTGTGGTTTTATTTACGTATTTATTGTATTATTTTTGGAGCTTCATGTGGGAGGTTTGCATGCATTTTGATGACAAGGAGGAGTAAAATAATCTAAAAGTAAATTGTGACGTAAAATGTTTTTTTTGTTGAATTGAATGTGGGAATACTTGATCCGGTTATCGTCATTCATAGATGGCGCCACATTTGAAAGTTCATTTAAAGCTTGGAATGGCATAACTCTTTGGCTCATTTCAGAATTCTTGAGTGAAGTTATAGCTAGATTTTTCGGTCGATCATGAAATTTTACATGGTTAAGTTTCCATTTTTCCTGATAGCCGTATTTTCGTTGAAATCATATAAAAAGGAGCGTTTGCTTGAGAGAATTGACAGCTAAGGCTCTTCGACCATGATAACATGTATGCATAATGAGCCCGATTCTTTGAATATCCCAACAGTTTCTTGAACTTGAATGAATATTTTATGAATGCAATATTTCATCTTCGAACCACTCATTCAATCACATTTCCATCAATGAAAATAACATAATTTGATTTTCCCATTAAATTACATGAAATTTTTCCTTGTAACTTAATAAAAAATGCATGGAAAAAGTAATCTTGTAATGTATAAGATTTCATAACTAATTTTTTTCATATCACATTTGATCAGATGTATTGAATTTCTTGTGAAATGAATTCCTTTTGAATAAGAATTGTAATAAATTAATAAAAAATATTACATTTTTACTTACTTCAATGTAAGCCATCACTCGCATCAAATAACTCGGCAAATTGAGAAGCACAAACACAGATGAAACGAGTAAAAGCATTTTTGTTACTTTCATTTGGGATGATGTTGCACTGCCTGTACGATGACATCGACCTAGAAATAAGGCAAATGGGAAAACAGAAAATTGGCATTAATTATAATTTGATTTGATTTAAGTAATTTATCTTGTAATTTAATGTTACAATTTCTTAAGAGAAATCGTTATTGATTGAATTTGACCTTAATTTGGACGAAATGTTTCTCCTTCTCTCTTGTTTTGTAGTGAAATGAAAATAATTTATCTTTTGTGAAATAGTGACACATTTTAAATTAACTTTAATGCATTTGACTGAATCAATGGCTGACATTCTCAGAAAAAAATAATGAAAAAATGACAAAATAAGAGCTTTTCAATAAATTTCAACTGAATTTCATTCAAGTTAAATGAAATTTAATAAGAAAAAATCTCATGAGTCCATTTACTGAAAGTGAAAAATGATCTTTCTGGTTTCAATTTCACATTTTCATTTCATTGTTTTTCCTTTGAAAGAAAATACATTAAATTTTTGACCTTTTCAATGTGTCACGAGTTAAAAACAAAAAAAAATACTTTCCAATTCCACATATTAATCGATGAGTAAATTTCAAGTTATTAACAGAAATATCACGATATCACAAGAATTTATTTCATGTCCTATTAAAATTTTTCATGGATTTTCATTCGATTTTCCTTTGATTCAATCAAAATTAACAGATATCCAATCAAAAAAATTAAATTTGTCATAAAAAATTGACATTGAATTTGTTCCAATTTTATTTTCATAAAAAAAAATTGGAATTTCAATAAAATTCCATCACCTTCACAAACAAAAACACTTCATTACCATTTTTATTATTTGTCGCAGTTGTGACTTTTTTTGTTTTCGACAAACGAATACTGTTTTGACCATTTGGATGAATGCAGCGCTGTTGAATGACAGTTGTTTTTGTTGACGGGTCCTTTAAATTTGGTTTTCTGTAATAAAAAATAAAAAAATCAATTAAAATAAAAGTAAATCATCCAAACCAAGCACCATCTGTTCAATATTTTACCACAAATGGTCTGTTTAAGTTAAAATTATTACTATTTTTATTGAAAATTACTGTATTTACACATAAATTGATTTCTTCTAAACCAAAACAAACATTGAATTGATAAAGAGGATGAGGCTATGATCGAAAATTGTAATAAAATTTAATCTTTTAATAATAATTTTTGTTTAAACACGAGCAAAGTAAATAAAACCCAAGGCAATATTTTATATTTTTTTTTCCATTTATTAGATTTTGTCCAAATTTTTATTTTATATCTGTATCACATCTAGCCCAGTTTGAAATCGAAATATGATTCAAGTCAACTTGTTTCATGGAAGGATGAGTTTCGACTAGAAAATTTTTCTTGTTTGAGTTTTTTTTTACAAAAACAAATAATACGAAGCGAATGTTACACAAAATGGAAGAAAAAAAAATAAATGTTGGATGTGAAAAATTGAAGTTTATTTGAAACAACTTTTTAACTTTGCCTTTTTGATGTCCGGAGTAAATAAATTGCCAACATCTGTCGAATAAAAATACAATTTTCATATTTTTTTATAAGTCTTTTTAAATGAAGCTTGAGATAAAAATAGAAAATGATGAACTTCATTCCATAAATTGAAAACTAATCAAAACAAATTACCAGGCGTTTCCATAAAATTGTCACCGAATGTCAAATCATGCATAAAATTAGAACAAATTTCCCCTAAAAAAATTTACTTGAAATGACTGGACAAAAGACATTTTTTTTTCTATGGTAATAATCCTCTTAATGACAGTCACGATTTCAATGAGCCCACTTGATACCGGTAACATTAAATTTGATGACCAAAATAACAGCAAGGGAAAAAAATTGTCTATTTACAATTTTAATCTGAAAACGAGGAAGGTCATCGCTATTTTCGAATATAAATTGTCATTAACAGATAAGATTATTTTCATCTATTTTGGAATGTATTTTTTTTGTCTTCGCTCTCTATGTTTTTTTCCTTTTCATGGTATCTTTTGTCCTATTTGAAAGGATTTTTGCGGTTGAATAAGTTAAAAAACTATTCAAACGTAGCGTGATTATTATTTTTCTTTGTGTGTTACCTGTCAAATTATTAGAAAAATATTGGAAATGACGATTCAAGAGGGAGATGAAAATCTTTTTCAATATTACTTAAAAAGTGATTTTAGTTGAAAATTTTTATCAGACTTTTCATCTCTAGAAAATTTATGAATAGAAAAAATAGAAAATGATAGAAAAAGTGAAGACAACATTTTGAGATTATTGGGAATGATAATGCAAAAATTGTCTGACTACCTGCTGCGATTTATTTATATTTCAAAGGAAAAAAAAGGTGAGGCCAAATAACTTGATTTGATATTCAATGCAGATTAAACAATGGAAAATTTTGGACAATTGCCATGAAATTCATTTTTAAGTGCATTTGCGGCTGTAATTTAATGGTCTCATGACTTACAGAGGCATTTCATCTCAAATTTTCTGATCAAATTTTAAAAAGTAAAAGCCACTTATGGAAATGAGCTTGAAATGTAACGTCAAATTGTGTGACCATTCAATTGAAAAAAAAAAATAATACAAAAAAAAACCCTTTTCAAGGAAGGAACAAGAAAAAATATGAATCAACAATTTTCCCTCCTGCTTTTTTTCGTATTCTTCAGTTAAATATTTGTTTATACTTAAAACATCTTACACAGAATGATAATCAAATTTTATTTTATCGTGTCTGTCTGCTGATTATGCGATTTCCTCCCTTGTGTTTTTTCTTGCCTAGTAATTTTTTTTACGCAATGTTTGTAGTATGATAATAAAAGTCAACAAATAATTCGTAAATTCATGGAGATTCAATCTTTTATGCAAATTTTTTGTTTTTGTTTTGTGGGATCCTCTGATTACCTCAATATTATTTGTAACACACTGTATGGAAATCTAATTAGGATTACTATGCATAACAAAATCAGTGGCAAATGATGATTGAAATACACTTCCAAGAACTTGCTGATGAAAAGGGTAACAAAAATTTGTTTGGAATCGAATAAAATATGTGAAAAGAAACAGATTTTTTGGTGAATTTTCTTAATATTAAGATAAGGATAATGAAAAATTTATGAGGAGAACGTGTTCAGATTTATTAAAATATTTCTTTTTTTTTTGATTTGGGTGCGTGACAACAATCAGTACTCCAAGCAAATTTGTTTATGAACTTGCCTTGTATTGTGATAAGGAAAAAAGATTAACAGTGAATGGAATTTGTGAGCATATGGTATAAAAATGTCAAATTTACATGCATCATAAAGCCCAGACTTGATCTAGACATCATGATTGAACTTCTTTCAATTTAACAGAAAATTAAGTAAAGACTTTACTTTATACAGTCAACATCCTGTTTATTGTGTTCAAAAATGATAGGAAAATGATTAAAATGGAAATTTCATTAATGATTTGGGATTTTTACACTGAATTTGTTTTTTTTAATGGAGACGTCTGGTTACATGTGATTTTAATTCAAAGTTTTCTAAGAAACCATTTTTTAATGGGGACGCCTGGCAACTTGAAATTAAAGTTTTTGAAATTTTTCAGTTTTTCCTTGAATCAAATGTCAATAATTTCAACTCAGCATGAACTAAATTGTTATAAAATTCAAAGAAATAGAAAAATACTTACTTGCGTTGTAATGTCATTGATCTCCTAACTCCAGCTACTTTCCACACTGTATATCCAGTAATTGAATTGAGTATCACAATACTTGTAAATGGTATTAAAAAGACCATTATTGTGTCAACATAGTTGAATATTTTCATGTGATTCTAGGAATTGTAAAAAAGAAAAGTAAATTAAATTAGAACACGAGGCAAAGAGCGCAAATATTCAAAATGAACATGAATTTTTTATTATTTTTAATAGTTTTCCACTCCACAAATATTTAATCCCCATCATTTATGTCTTAAAATTGAGTGATTTTCTTCACATTTTTGTTCCCATGAGATGAAATTTTATTATTAATATTAAACGTAATATTTTTTTAATTCCATAAGATAATATTAGCTTAATGCTTTTCATGAAATCGATTCATCAAGAATCTCGTTCGAGCACTTTCATTTCATTTTCTTCATATCACACCTTTCAATTTGTCGAGCTCATATCAATATGACACATGGATTTTCTTTGATGTATTTACAATAGGCCATTATTTTCATCAAAGAATTTTATGTGAAAAAAGAAAATAAGGAGAAAAGGTAATTTAATACAATGTCAAAATAAAAATAATAAAAATACAAACAAATAATGTAATGTCATGGATCATGACGCGTAAAACTAAATGTATATTTGAAAATATATAAAAAAAAGTCAGGAAATAAAAGGAAATTGATTGAAAATTTAAATAAATGAGAAAATTGAGCATATTGTTACGTAACCACATGTGGTATGTGCTTGAATTGAGTTTTTTCTTTCAAAATGAGAATCACAAAACACCAGGCGTTTCCATTCTTTGAAATGAAATTTAATTTTACATATCATTGCATGGCAACATTGTCTTTTTCACTAAGAGTTCTAAGAAAAAAAAGATTAAAATGAATATTTGCTTTAAAATTGATATCCGGTGAATGTCAAATGATACAATTACAGATGCATTTTCATTTCAAGATCCTGAATTTGAATAAATCTCTTTTTTATTTTATTATAAGACACATTTCCTAGTATTTACAATTCAATTGTTAATAAATATCATTTTACCCGGAAAACTTATTGTGATGTCAAAGATGTTTCGTTACATTCAATATTGTTATAAAATTTTCCTTTACATTCTATTAAAAAAAAAAATAAAAAAATGGCAAGCATTTAAATTCAATACATACAAGTAAAAGGATGTTTTCACTTCTTATCCTCTGGCGAAAGATATCACAAATAATTCGCATGTCTTCATTGAGATGAGAAGAGAGGATAGTAAGTGAAAAAAAATTATGACTGTAATGTTAAATATTTATGTAAACATAAGCCTTTTTGATGTGAATTTAATGAGTTTTTTTTGGCAACCCCTGCTCAAATTTCGAGTTTTCCTTCTTTGAATTTTTTAAAAACTTTAAACGGTTCCTTCTTTTGTTTAAGTTGCGATCAAAATTATGGCTGTGTTTTCTTTTATGTTTCTCTCATCCATGTTTTATCAAAATAATTTTCTTGAAGGATAAACAAATGAAATGTATGAAAAGTTCTTATAATAAATTTCCTTTTTCCTACTAAACATAAAATATACAAGTTACTGTTGTTAAATATCCGCTGTTATTGTGCCTTTTTATACTCTAAGAAGAAGACTGACTTTTGAATAGAGAAAATTTTCATTTTCATTCTCTATCTCATTAGTTAAATTGAATCTCACAATAGGACTTTTTCCTAGAATTGCATTTTTTTTCCTTCTTATCAGGATACAGCAGAAAATGAGATTAATATGACTTTTCAATAAGCATCTTGCATTGTTATTATCTATCAAGTATTTTTACATTGACTTTGACTTGATTTGATATGAAAATGTTGTTTGTTATAATAAAAAAATATTTTTACAATAATTTGAAAAAAAAAACAAAATTCTTTATAAAGTCTGGATTATTGAGAGAAAAAATTCTTGATTAAAAAATACTTTTGAAATGCTTCAATGTTTTCATTACAAGTAAATCATCAATGAAATTTTTTTATTTAAACGTAATTTTAATTTCTTTTCATAAAAAGTAATAATTTTGCATTACTTTGAAAAATTCCATTTTTTTTCATTGAAAAGCCAACTTTCCAGGCACATTTTAAATTATGAAAATTAAAATTGGTTTTTCAAAGTATTTCTTTATAATAAATTGAATCACCCACAAATTTTAATTTAATTTCTCCAAAAAAGTGTCAGGTGCTTTGAATTTTAAATCTATTTTATTTATTATAACAATTGCTTTTTTACACGCTTTTTGAATTTATTTTTATTATTTTTGAGATTAAAAACAGTGAGGTTTTTCGATTAAATTTGTTTCAATACCGTTAAATTGAAAGACTCGGTAAGAGGTTTCACGTGTGTTTTTGTTTTGTATTGTTATGAAGTGAAATTTTATTTATATTTTTTTCCTGGCTTCTATTTTGAGAGTTGTTAAGTTTTAATTACTTTGATGTTTCATTTCATACCAACTCAAATTACAGTCATAATTTGAATTAAAATTTTTTAAATGCAATGTTTTTAGTGTGTTTCGTAAGAAAAATGCACTATTTAAGACGGTTTGTTCGCCGTCACTTCGTCAATGTCCCTCATTCCTGGCCATAACACCGAAATGGTTCATCGAAGCGATGTTGGTAATTTTTTGCTTTGAAATTTGGCTCCAGAGCCTGCAGTGTCGAAAAACCGTTAAAAACGGTTAAAAATTTAAAAATATTGATGATTTGTTTTGTTTGTTGGATGGAGGAGCTTTTTTTATTAGCTTTGAAATTAGCTTCAGAGATTGGGCTCAGGAATTAAAGTCTAAAGCATCCAAATCCTGAAAACGGTCAAAAACCCAAAATGTCCAATTTTTCAAAATAGGAGAAATTTTTTAAAAAAAATTTAAATTTTCAAAATCGTTTTTTTAAGAAAAAATTCAAAGTGACGAAATTTTTCAAAATCAAATGTTGAAATTTTTCATTTTTTTTAAAAAATATTCCGCTATTTTGAATTGTTTTCCCATCGAAATGCACTTTTTTAAACCGCCCAGTCAGTGGTTAAAATTTCTCATTTTAAAAAAAATCATGATATGTGATATCATTATTAAATATAAAATTATATTAAAATCTCGCATTTTTTTAATTAAAAGCACCGTTTTAATTTTCTTTCTTTGTAAAGAAAAAAAAAATCACATTTTCTTTTCATATTCACTTACAAAGCTGTTTAAAATTAATTATTTTAATCAACTATCTCCTCTGTTTTTGTTAATTTTGAGTGACAATCATTTTCATAAACACTGAGATGGGTTTTTTGTTCATTTTTTAGATAAAAAATTGCTGTCTAGTATGGAAGTGACATTTACTCATTCATATAATAAAATGATATTCATATATAAAATATAACATGCTAATAATTTTGTGTTTTTTGCGGAAAATGAGGTTCAGAGGCGTTGTTCATTTGTGATTAATGAAATTTGATTGAAATGAATCTTGAGAAGCTTGAATTGTCATTTAATCGTAATTTTTGCTGCTTTTAATGAAATTTTATTTCAAAATTTTAAAGTTGACCCGTTACTTACACAAATTAGTGGGGTTTCTGTTAATTTAATATGACCTTGAAATTTAATTGAATGAAAAACTCATATTAAACGAGTTAAAGCCTCAGCATCAATGGAAAGTTGCATTCAAGGATATTGGCGATTAAAGATGAATAATACCTTAAAAGCTTATTTTTTGAATTGGATGAATTGAAGTTTTTTTTTGCCAACCGGGCAAATTAAACGATTATAATGAATTTCCTCGGAATATGAACTAGACACAAGCTGACTTGTTATTTTAAACGTCATTGATCGACGGTGCATTTCAGAGGAAAAAAAATTACAAGTTCATTCCGGTTGGGGGGAGAGAATCAACTTCATTACTGAACAACGCCATTAAATTTAATAGTCTGAATTTCATTTTATTAATAATAAAATAGCAATTTATAAAGAGTAAAAGTGTCATCATCATTCATAATACTTTAAAAAAGTTGACAGTTTATTACGGTATTTATGTTCATAATTTTGTCTAAAATGAAATTCACACACACACACACACACACCTATGAGGAAAAATTATTGACTGATATTAAAATAAATTGAACAGAAGAGAAATTTTTTCACATTAAATTAGCTTCAAAATTATAATTTTTTTCATTTCTTGCATTAAATTTATTGGAAAAAATTCAAATTCAAATTCATACCGAAAAAACTTTTCAAATAAACGATTATTTTAATGGGTTTTTGTTATTATCACTTCTACGTGATGAATCCTTTACTTTTGAATGAATTTATCACATATGTTACTGTCTTCTTCTTCTTTCTTTTTAACTCGTATCTTCTATGAGTTTTTTTCATTTTATTTTTATTTTTTAACACTAAGTTACATTTCATATCTAATCATTACTCATTCTCTTGTGAACGAACAGATTCGACAGATTTTGTCTGGCAATGGAAATTTTTTTTGTTTTCGTTGAAATTTTACTTTATATTCAAGTCATTGCTTTTTGTACAAACCAAAAAACAGAATCATCGACAATCTTTGAATTTTAATTAAGTATACAAGTAATCTATACTTTGGAATCTTTCTGTGATGAAATATGTTTTTATGTGTGTGTTACCTTTTTTTTCTTGTTCTAAGGTTTGAGAAATTTTCTAATGTGAAAGGTGAAAGTTTTATCATTATTATCATTAAAAGGTTGCTTATTCATTGAAAATTAATGAAAAATCTCTTAAATATTATATCTTGATTAAAATAAGGAGCTTTGATATACAAAAGCAAAAAAATAAATACATGTTAAAAAGTTACTTAAACCAATTTCTTTTTATACGTGAATTTTAAGATTAAAATGAAGTAATTTCATTGGAAAATTTTCTTTTAATACCTTACATTACATTATTACACGTGTTATGAAAAGGGTTTGAATTTTTAATGTCATTACATTTGAAATTAAATTTTTTTTATGAGTCATTGAGGACGATTTCAATTACAAATGAATGTTTGTGGAGTGAGCGTTAAACCATGAAAATCATTGTACAATGTGATAATTTAAAATTTATTAACTTAAAAAGACAAACGACTTACCTTAAATTCTTCCACTACATCACACACTGTCACATTTGCTTCCGGATGATAAACCGGTCTAAATAAGTACAATAATGGTGCACTAAATGCTAATGCTGCTACAGTTAAACCACATAAAACGATCACAGCTCGTCGCACAGTACACATTGACTGTCTCTTTAACGGATATAGCACAGCAATAAATCGCTCCACTGTAAATGCCACCACATACCACACAGACAAAAAACTACAAACGCCTTGTAAATAATAATACAATTGACATGCAACATTGTGATTTGTTAGATTAATATCGGCAAAATTGAGCCATGTTATAAAGGAAAGTATCAAAAAACATGTATCACTCATTCCCAGTGCAGCCAAATAGTAGCTTGATGAAAGTTTTCTCAATTTTGTACGAAAAAATACCAGTACGGAAAGAATGTTGCCAATTATACCGACAAAAACAATTGTTGGTGTATAGTAGAAGACAAGAATGTCACCAATGTTCTCGGCATAATTGAGAATTGTGTTATTTGTTGCCTCGTCATGATCGAAACCAGTTAAATTGGATATTGCAGATGGTGTTGTTGATGATGATGATGACGTTGATGTTATTGTTGTCTCATGATGAATTTGATAAATTGAACTATCCTGGATATTATCTGACTTGTATGAATCATTTTGATTAACTTTTGTATATTGATCAAAAACACTACCAAAATTCGTATTGTTCGTATCGAACATCAGAAGCTCGTTATTTGATGTTAAATTTAACATTTTCTTATTTTTTATTTTCAATTTTTATCTTCATCAATAATATCAAATTTTATTTTTTTCATCGAGGCACATCACTAGAGCATTTTTTTATTCTTCGTTATAAAGTCAAATTATATTTATCTTTTTATTTTTATTATTCTCTATAAATTGAATGAAATATATTCTGCTTAGAAATTCCTAAAAAAGTAAATAAAGCGAAATAAATAAATGTGAGCAAATAGCTTTGAGCGTATTAAATATTTATTATTGAATTTCATACAATTCTTATTGAATAAATATCATAGCTTATAACTATAGCAATTAAATCCATCGAAATTTTTCATTAAAACAGGGAGTGATGACATTCGAACAATGACTATTTTAACTCAAAGCGCCTTAAATTGTGAAAAAGTTTCGCCTGGTTCAGAAAATTCCATATTTTCCAGGAAATGTGAATAAAAAAATGCATTTTCGACAGACATTCCATTAAAAGTGAGGTCCTATTCACACTTGTAGCTAACGGTATCTTGATATTCAAAAGAAAAATGCGCAATTTTCAAAAAATAATTTGAAATACAATCTCTTTGCTTCAAACGAATCACTTTTATTTTCGAATTGTGATTCCTTTTAAGCGTTTTTCTGTCGATTTGAAACAAAATGCAAGGATTGTGCTCGATTAAGTCGTTCGTCCATTTTTGTCAATGTCGTTAAACACGAAAAAAACAGAGAGTGGCCGAATTTTTCAAAATAGAGGAATTTTTTTAAAGGTTGAATTTCTAAAAATAGCCTTTTTGTCAAATTATTCAGTCTAATTATAGAAATGCGCTTTTGTATATCGTTCACGATTACTTTCTAAACTTTTTGCATTTTCTCTCTATTTTCAAGGCTAAATTAAGTGAATCTAGCATCAAAATAAAAAAAAGTATTTTCTACAGAGCTCTTTAGCTTTATTACTTCAATAATTTCTAAATCTTAATTTTTATATTTCTCTCCTTTCCTTTCATTGTATGAAATTCACGAAGATTTATGAGCTTTCCTTAAATTAATCAAAGATTTATTGTTCTTGCTTGTAACATAATACACGTCAAATTGTTTTTGGAAAAGATAAATAGGGTTCTTATTATAATAGTTCATGGAAAAACAAAGCAACTTATTATTTTTTATACTTGAATTATCGTTTTCATTCTTGAGAAGCCATTTAAAAAAAAAATTCATAAATGGTTCTCAGAATATTCAAAATGGATCTAATTATCGTCTTTAATCTCATTCCCTTTAATTTTTATCTTGTTATGAGAGTTTGCTGTTGCATGATGATGATAAAAATGAGGAAAATAAATAAATACGGGCATCCCACATAATTTTTTTCCTCTTATTGACATTTCATTGTATTTTAAACCCTTTTCATTGCTTGTTACATTTTTTTTAATAGATCATCTGTTCATTAGTGACCGTCAATCGATCCATGGATAATAATTGTTTTTCATTTTCTCTTTATTTATTAAACTGTAACTTTATTTTATGTTGTTAATTATTTAATTACCGTTTGAAACACTATTTGAAGTAATTTCATTGAGCGTTGAATTACCGCCATGAGGGCAAAATCAGGGTTTCAATGGATATTTAATTCTGCAAATGTGTCATTGGAAGCATTTAAAAGACTTTTTTGGTGGAAAGAATCATCTAGCACTGCGGTGTGTTCCAAATTTCAGTGAAGTCCCAAATTTTTTTATAGGAAATACACAGACCAAGACCGATACTTTCAATGTAAACACAAAACGAAAAATAATAATGAGAACGTGGTAGAAAAAAATGTAGAAGGAAAAAATAGCTTTAAGGAAAATTTTTTAATGACCATGTTGATTATATTTTATATAAAAAAAAAAGATATATTTTTTTCTGTTGGAACATTATAGATGTTAGTTAATTAATTTCAATTTTACGTGACATTAAAATTGTACTAATTGCGCTACAGTGAGTTTCAATGGAAAAAATTGCATTATTCCAAGAATTTTTCTTTTCTTCTTGGGTCTCGTGCGTTAAAAGAACTAATTATAAATAAAAATTGCATTCCAGAGTCCTTTATATAAATCCCCAAGCGTTAAATATTCTGGTTAACCAATTTAAGAGTTCCTAGATTCATTAAATTAATAATTGCAATTAAAATTAAAATGAATGATAAATTTTCATTTCAGTGCTTGTCATTTTGAATGGATTCTCATTCTCAAGTCAAAAGACTTCACGAGTTTCATTTACTTAAAATTTATTATTTAAGTAAAATACAAAACTAAATGAAAACTTAAAACAATTAATTTCATTATTCATCATACTTTGTCATAATTTTCACAAAAGATTAAGCACAAATGCTTTTCATGAAAATCATAATTGAATTTTAAAATCAAAAAAAATAATAATTATAATTACTATAATAATAATTATGATACTTCATTATCATCTTTGTCATTTTCTTTGTGAAAATTTATCACTTGCTATCATAAAACTAAGTAAAGAAAGCAAAGAAATCGAAGGAAACAACTTTTAACGAGAATGGAAAACTTTTTCCGTGAATCCATAAAATAATAATATTTCAAGTCACAATAATTTAATATTTCTTGTCAAAATAAGTCAACTATAAAATCTTTTTTGTTCCATGTAACAACAATGACAATGAGAATGAGAAAAAAAACATGAATTTTGATTGTCAGTGACAATTTTCATTCTTCATTCCAGGGTTAATTATAATAATTTTTCAAAATTGTTTCCGATGAAATTTCAAAGTTGAGTAATCAAAAACAATGGGGACGTGGGGATAAACATTGTTTTTCACTTTAGATTATCACAAAATTTTTGACATGATATGACACAACTAAAACAATGTTTGAATGAACTAATGAATGAGGGTTTCTGTGAATTTATTTTTCATATTTTAATGAAATTAGATTCTGCAAACCGTGCGTTTGTTGATTTCATTGACAATGACGCAGTGAAATATTCAACAGATGTGACCCTTACATGTAATTTATTTTTCTTTTTAACTGTCAATGTGAATAATGTTCAGCTTTGATATTCAAGGTCATATTGGAAATTATTCATCTTAAAAAATTAAGCTTATAATCACACTCATCTGTTATCAACATTTTTTTTGTCATTTAAAATATTTTGAATAAGAATTCTTTAAAAACATCCCATGTTTTAACACAAATATGTGTGTATTTTAATTGAAATTTCAAATTAAAATGTTTTTTTTAAGAGGGTTATGTGAATTGTCTGTCTCATTTCAATGAATTCGTATTATAAGTGGAGCATTGTGGAGACGACTGGTTAAAGGTTTTGTCAGTAGAAATGGAATCTAATGGTATTAAATTGATAAAAATATATTTTATATTAGGTTATTATTGAAATTCTCTTAAGAGGAAGAGAGAGACAGTGAGAGGGGAAGAAGAGAGAGGAAGAGGGAGAGAGAGAGAGAGAAATAAAGTTAAAAATTTAGAGAGAGTTAGGAAATGAGTTAAAGACAAAAGAAGAATGAAAAAGTAGAGTAAGGGATTAGGAGAGAGAGAGAGAGAGAATGAGCTTTTCCAAATAGGGAAAGAAATGAGAACTCCGATTGTAAAGAAAACGATACATAAAAATAAGCCAAAGTGACAATCAGTCATAAAATGCACAGAATGCACTTTTTCTCATCATTGAATCAATAAATCATACAATTTTTTCACTGTTAACCTACAATGCAAAGTAAATATCAAACAACAACAAAAGAAAGAAAAAAAGTACGAAAATTTAATCTTTCAAATAGCACAGGAGCACAAGAGTAAGTTTTGGCATTTTACCGTTTTCTTTAGATTGAATACATTTTCATGTTTGAAAAGGATAAAAGAAAACTTTTTGTCACTCATGGATAAACGTTGATAATTTAATCCAACGTTAAAAGGGGGAATTTTTTCGTAAAATCATGTGAGAAAAAATTGGCTTAAAGCTAAAGAAAAACTTTTACATTTAAAAAGAAACTTAAAATAAACAAAAACTTAACATTTAGGGCAAAAAAACAGAAAAACAGAAAAACTTTTATCTTAACACTACTTTTAACAATAAAATTATAATTTCATGGAATTTTAGTGTGAGTTCACGTGTAAAAAAGAAAAAAAAATTAAAACAAAACAGAAAAGTTCACTTGAAAATTATGTTTCGCTTTTTCTTGGGAACAAACTGTTGACATTGTGTCTTGTTTTCATTGTTTCGCATGAATCACTAATTTTATCACTCGTCGTCTGTTTATTTTATATTAAAATAATAAATTTGTTTTGTTCCCGTCAATTATCATTAAATTGTTTTACTTCACATTTTTGTTTTACTTCAGCTAACTGGAAAATTTCACGACAATTCAAATTTTATTTTTCCCTCCTAAAAAAGGAAAAAAAAAATAAATGATGATAAATGTAAAGAAAAAAAATTAAAATGGTATTTTTTCTATGGAGACGCCTTGTTATTTGTTTTTCAAGTACTTTAATTTTTTATTTGATGTTGGCTTTGATAAAATAACTAAGGAAATTTATTGAAAAATATTAATTTTTTTTTTAAATTTTGAATTTTTTTGAAAATGAAACGGCCTTTTACCATTAAAAAGCCCAATTCATTAGCCTGATTCCAAAATCAGTCACATTGAAATGAATCCTCATGAGAATCTATTTTAAGCCAAATCAACTCGATCTCAATTTGATGATCAGTGAAAGTATGGCCGAGTGAGAACACCTGGTAATTTGAAATTCAAACATTTTCATGTGGAAACGCCTGGTTCTTTGTAATTTTCATTTTAACATTGAAAGATGTTTAGGTGGAAACGCCTGGTATTTTTCAAAAACTGCAAATTTCCGTGAAAAAATTGACACGAGTGACATTTTTGGGCAATGGACCCGTCAGAAAGTCTGAGTGCTGCTTCTCTTTTGAAAAACCGCCCTAGAAATCTTAAATCTGACATTTCTGGCCTCTATGTGACGATTTCTGTTCTCAATCATAAAATTGTTTGAATGATCCAAAAAAGTGGTGAATTTTTCCTAAGAAAATGCATTAAATGAAATAAGGGTAATTTTATTAATGTATTTACTTTTTTCATATGATATGCAAATAAACTTCTTTTCAAGTTGAGACACACTTCTAAAAGTTTTTTTTCTTTAACATCATTTTCAAATCAAAATATTGCTTCATTCAAAGTAACTTTATTTGAAATTAACTTGAATCAAAACGTTAAAGAGAAAAAAAAGTAAATGTATCAAAGTTTTATGATACACATGAATTTTAAATATTTGTGATACAAAACCATAGACAAAATAAATAAAAAAATTTCATGTGAATTCCCCATTTTATTTGCATTTTCCTCCTAATGTACATAAAACCAGAGAAAAAAACCCAATTCATGTGATATCACGAGCGTTAAATGTCCATAAAATACCAAAAAAAAAAGAAAAAAATGCAAATAAAATGCAAATAAAATGTTCATAATCCTACATCGCTGTTGATAAATTCAAATCGATTCCGTGTACCTGCAATGTATCTTTTTTATTTTTATTATTCCAAACTGAAATCAAGTAACTAGGTTAGAGATGGTATGTGTGTGTGTGTAACTTGAATATTCAAAAATTTGTGGATTTCAATTTAAATTTTCAATGATTGCAGTTTATTTGCCATTTTTCAATTGGTGTTGTTATTCAAGTGAGTTAAAGTTCTGTATAAAAAGGTAACAATATGAAATGTTTTAAAGGATATTGTATTGTCACTTGTGATTTATATCGTTTTTCTTCCTTTTTACTTCTTCTTCTTCCTACCACACTTGATAACACATTTTTAGAATGCTTGAGTAAATCAAGTATTTTTCAACAATTTTACATTTCATACGACACACACACACAAGCACACAATTCAAATAGAAATAAGGTAAAGGGTGAAGTTTTGTGTAAAAATGATAAGCGGTTACTTGTAAATTGGACTTTGTTCTGGATTAATTTTCAATTGAGTGGTATTTTGATTGCAAAACTTTTGTGTGTGTGTGAAAATTGAATTGTCTCGTTGATTTAGCGTTGTCCTAAATAAAGTTTACACCTCCCAAAAACAATGGAGTTTAATTGACGATGAAATTCAAAAACAAGCATAAAAATAATTAATTTATTGAAATAAAATCAACAAATAAAATTTCGATCCAGACAATATCTGTACAAAATAACACAATGAATGGTATTTAAATTGCTAATGAATTGTTTGTTGTATCATTTTGTTTGTTGATATTTTTACACAAATTTTGTATCGTAAAAATTAAATGGAGCATTCAAAATTGATAGAAAAACACAAGAATTTACAATCAAAATTTGTGTTTTGTGATTTACTTTCATTGAATGAGAATAGAATTGAATTTGAGCAGTTAAGAGATTAAATCTTTAAAAACAAATGGCATAAGTAGCCTTAGGTCTGGCACTTAAATAAACAATGGCAATGTCAATGACAACTCTTAGACTTGTGTATTAATTTCCGAGAAAAGATTTATTTAAATAAACATTGCATACGATCACTTTATTTATTTTAAATCTTTTGTTTTGTTAAATCAACACGTTGATTGTAAAAAAAAAAACAAATAATTCCATGGAAAAAACTGAAAAAGGGTAAACAATTTCAATTAAGTTCTGGGAAAAATGCTGATGAAATTAAAATGTGTGGTTATTTAATTCTTAATAAAAGTTTATCAGGAAAAAGTGTGTGTTGCATTGAAAACAAATTTTGTCCTTAACCTTAATCGACTCAAAATGAGGGTCATTTTTGGTGCATTTGGATGACCCTTCTCTGGACCTTGAATCTGGTCAGTACCATAACCACAATGGTGGGTCACGATGGAATTGTAGTCGAATATTTATTCCTAATGGAGCTCACAAAGATGAATTTTGACTATTCTTTAATCAGGCTTGATTTTTTGGCTTTAACTCATTCGGCGCCGCTCCTAGAAATATTGAGTTTTTAACAAAAAGTACTTCTACGATCTATTCTTTAGGTAAAAGAGAATACTTTTCTCTTCGATGAAAATTTCAGGTTTCATATAAAAATTTTACAAGAGAGCCAAAATAAAATACGTATAAGTGCTACACAAATACATACAGAAACCTGGTACGAAAGAGAAAAAACGCGACTTTCCTTAAAAGTTTAGCTCATAATTTTTTATTTTTTGGTTTAAATTCAAAAAAGATTCAACTGTTTATTATAAAATATCTTAAATTAATACTCTAAATGAGATTGACAAAGAAATTTTTTGATTTGAAAGAGAAAAGTGTCTTCAAAGTAGGTGTTGCGTTGACGCAACGGATGACGCGAATGAGTTAATGGATTAAATGAGAAAAAATCGTTAATTTTTATAATTGAAAAAAAAAATATCCAAGCACTGTGAGAGTAAAATTTATCGCAATTATGCAGTTTTTCGCATTAAAAATATTGAAAAATATCAAAATTTTCAATTGCATGTTTTGACACACTCTCAATTCAAATTCAGTGATTCTAATTATTGCCACTCATTTGATGGTGTAAGTGAATTAACCAAACAATAAAACCACTTCCGATTACTTTCATTCATAAATAATTTAATTTCATTAAATAAAATTCAAATTTTTTATGAAATTTATGACCACTACCGGCTTAGATAACAGGAAATATGATTTGATTCAGTAATTTAACCATCATCCGTTTGTTTAAGCATTGAAAATCTCATGAAATGTAATTTTTCATTCAATTCAATATTCAGAAAGGCAACACTTATCAAAAAAAAGTTATAACATGAAATATATGAGAAAAAATGTCACGTTCCCGATTTACTTTTCCATAAAACTTATGAATTTTAACTAAATTTTAGTTGAAATTCAATATTTGAATTCTCATTCTATCACCAAATTTGGATTGTCACGAGTTTTGTATTGATGCCAGGAATTTTTCACATATTTGACAAAAAAAACTTGAAACTCATTGAAAAAATATTGCACGTGTTTGTGGTTAGAAGCGGAAATATCAACCCATGTCTCTTGTGCTATCACTAGATTCATGAATTATTAAAACATATTTTATTAGAAGTCAAAGGAAATTGATAACAAAATAAAACAATAGAGGAATTTCCTTCATTAAAATTCAAATAAATAAGATAAGGATTAAGCAAGGATTGAACACGAGAAATATCAAATTTATCAAATTATAATTAAATATATTCATGAAACATATTAATTTCGCATCATGTTGATTCAACGTATGTGAATTTGAGTTTGGATATCCAATGAAGCATCTCAATTCGAAGTGATATGTTTCGAATTACGGATATTGATTAGATTTTCGCTTAAAATTTTTGAGAGGAATGGTTGAAATTTGATTTAAGTTGGAATGTTTTGCCATATAAATTGAAAATTGATGATTTATTTTGTATAAGGAATTTATTTTTTTTTCTATTCCATGTCATTGATTGACCAAATCATGCTAATTGACATCGAGATTCCTTTTTCTGATATGTCAATTAATGGAACACATTCAATCAATTCTGAGTAGTATGAAAGGTCGAAAGTTAGAAACTAATTTTAATCATTCATTGTAAATAATTGATGAATCTCAAAGATTTTTTTTATATTTGATTCGTTATTGGTTGTAATTTTTGAGGGAAAAACACAGGGAAATAGCAGCAAGAGAACTTTTCAAGTGATTCAGGACCAGTGTTGCCAAATTTTTCGGTTTTTTGAGCTCTTGTGAATTTTAAAGCCAATTTCAAGCTTCTGAGAAAATTTTAATTCAATTTTATTTTTTTTTTCTCTGTACTTAAAACGCTTGACCTAATTTCCTAAAATACTTTTAGGAAATCCACTTCACAATTTTTAATAACTTGAAATAAATCCTCCTTCAAATAAATTTCAAGCGAACAGAAAAAAAAATTAAATTCCATCAATTAATTGAATCCTTTTTCCTGGTTATTTATTTATCATATCCAATTAACTTTCACACCACATGAAACAATAATTTTAATTTCCACAAAATGTTGAAGCGTAATGTAAAACAATGATTTTTATTTTAATTTCATTATAATTTCATTGAAATTGCATTTTAATTTTTATTACATTTTAAATAACGAAACGTAATCCAATGCAAAAGTTATTTAAAATTAATCGCATTACACTTCTATTTTATTGTTATATGTATTTTATTTATATTTTTTTTTTTTTTTTAATTTTAATTTAATTGTTGTAATTTTATTTTCATTTTCATAATTATGCGTTTTACTATAAATTTTATTTACTTTTGTTTTGATGATGATATTTTTTTATTTTAATTTTTTTGCATATATTTTTTTTTATTTAAATATTTTTTTTATTTTAATGGAATTTTTTTACAATGAAAATATTTTGACATTAAAATAAAATATTTTTTAATTCCTTGTTTTTGCTTCCATTCGTTGTAAAGTGTGCCGGTAGACTGAGGCAATCATATGCCATTCTATAATGATAATAATCAAAAAAACTCGTTTCACTTTCAAAATTGACTGTGTATGTGACTTTGGTATCAGTTTAATAGTGGAATGTGTATGTAATAAGAAAGGATGAAAATGTAGAACAAAATGATAGTAAAATTAAAGGAAAATTTTTGTAATAAAGAGGAGTAAAAAGTGAATTTATGAGAGTTAATTCAATTGGAGTCCTTATAAATGTATATGAGTGTGGTCTCGTCATTTAACTGTAGAATGTTGAATGTAATTTTTGTCCCTCCAAAATCAAATTGAATGGTATAACAGAATTTTCTCGCTCTCACTCTCTCTGTTTACGTTTCCCCTTCGCAAAATTCGATTCTTGTTGCAATGTATCTTGAAATTATACCATTTACCTTGAAATAAAGGAACTCATTTTGATCTTGATTCCCCTTCAATTCAGTATGAAGTTCAATTTCATTCATAATTTGAATTTAACTTCCTCTTACTCAATTCAAGTCCTTTTTATATGGGATGTCTGTGCATTTGTGGTGATACAAGTCAAATTCTCTCTTTTGTTTGGCTTGTATAACAGAAATACACGAAATATGATGAAAAAGAGGCAATTTAATGAAGTAACGGCTTGAATTGGTCGGAAAATTTAACTTTAAATGCTTGCCAAATGTGAATACCTTGAAAAACGGTGCTTACAGTGCTCTAGGCGTCAAAAGGATCTAGTTCATGGTAAAAAGAACACTTGACGTGCAAAAAAGGGTCCATGGCAGAGTTTTTTTCTACTATTAGTATTTTTTTTTGGTAAATTCACCCAATTTCAAAGCATCGCGCTACACATCCTGCCTTTTTTCTACTCATTTTCCCTGAAAATGGCTTCAAGTACCATCAATATACCAAAAATTACATTGAAGTCATTCAATCACACATGTGACTTGACCAAATGTTACCTGAGAAAATGGAAATTTTATATGCAAAATTCATGGAATAAACAATTCAACCAAAAATATTCCAAAACCAAAAATGTTAAAATGTTAAAATGAATTCAATTTGCTTCAATTACTCCTTAAAGCTTGTGTGGTCTTGAATGGGACTTTATTGTGGCTTCAACGTAAATTAAAATGTAATTTAATAGAGAAAATTTAACTTTTTGACCTACTTCTTTCTGTTATATGATGAATTTTTTGCTATTTTTGAGGTTACAAGGAAATTATTACAAAAAAGAATTTAATTAAATTTAATTTAATTTTCTTTGAAAAACGGACACTTGTTGTAAAAATACAAGCAACCCACGTCTTAACCCAAATTTATATAAGGGTATGATTTGATGTTTTTTTCCCTTAAATTAGAATTGAAGAAGTTGTTTGGTTTTTTTTCATATTATTTTATTATTATCATACTTATTACTTATTTCAAACACGTGATCGTAAACAAAATTAATATTTTTTTCCAAGAATTTTCATCTTAATTTTGTTGATTTCCTCTTCCACTAAACTGATATCAATTAATTTTTTTTTTCGTTTATTTTTTACAGAAATTGAAAAAATTGGCACACTCGATGCAATCCTTAGTGGGGCTTATTGCCGTTCCCAGATGTACCTTTCAAGGCAAATGGCACGATTGAGACCCGAACTTACAATGCCAATGTTTTCCGAGATAACACACAGATTCCAGACAGCTAGAGCTGAAGTGAGAGCCCTCCTCTTACGTGGATTGTTACCGTGGCTGGAAAATATGGAATTAGTGGCAACAAGTGTACCACCAGCGACACCCCTCTCATATATCATGGTAAGAATTAACGTAACACTCATATATCATCCCATTCAATAAAAACATGGCACAAATATTTCCATTGGAATTTGAATCCTCTTTAATTTATTTCCATAACATGATAATGGGACGCAATTGACATTTTCACGGGTTACACAACAAAAATTACAAAGCATAACAAAACAATGAAAATCAAGTCAAATAACATGAAATAACATGACCTTTTTCTCTAAAATTTTGTCACATTTTCGTAATATTTTCATGTAGACATGAGGAAAAAAATACCCAGCAGGCAAAAACATTTATTATTCAAGTAAATCCACAAAGGATGCCATTTTGTGGTCCTTTACCAAGGTTTTTACATCATATAAAGTTTTATAATAAACTAGCAAAACAAAAAAAATAATACATTTATTATGATAATAATCATATCACATATTAATAATCACTCACTCCAATTTTAAGAGATACATATTTTGGGGAGAAATTTTGTTATCAATTTTTTGTGGTATAAAATTTAGTTTTCATTCAATGAAACTGTAAAATAAGAATTTATTCAGTGGAATTATAAATTCAGAAATTTTCCTACGCGTTTCAATGTCAGACTACCTTTTCGGGTTTCAATGTGTGTGTTGATCACAGTTCAATGAGAAAAAAAAATCATGATCAAGGAGAAATTTCAACGGAAATTTATAAAAAGCGACGCCTTGAAATTTCATAGGAATTTTTTTCAATTTCTAGGAAATTTCAACATGGTCATTTTCAATATAAAATAACGTTTTTTCATTCACATTATTTTTTTTCAGTACTACCCAAATTCAGGCACACGTGGTCGTCGTGAAGGATCTGGTTCAACTGAAGCCACAGAAATGATATTAAATAACCTGTTTTACATCACAGTCAAGGTAAGAAACTTTTTTCATCTATTTTTATCCTTTATTTATTCCTAACACACGAGCATTTAAAATGAAAAGCATTCATTACCTAAGGTACTTACGTGATTCAACCATAAAAGAGACACAGAAAAAACTTAATAAATGATCTAAATTTTTTCTCAAAACACATTTTCAAATGAATGATAAAATCTATGGTTAAGTAATTTTTTTTTCTTCTTATTTGCGTCTGACTGAATTTTGTGTGTGTGTTTATAATTTGTAACGTAAAACTAAAACCACACAAACATTTTATCATTGAGTAAGGTTTTCATTCCCTCGTAAACATTAAATTGCATTAATCAAAAGGACATTAAAATTCCATGTTCCAGGTCAAAATGAAAAAAAAAATTAAAATTATTGTAATAACATGTTACTGCAAAAATTTTCTTTAATTCAACTTAAAAAAACTTCTTTATTTCATTTCACATAAAAAAAAATTATAAGTTTTTCGCGTGAAAATTTTGTAAATTCACACCAGAGAATACTCAAAGTGAAATAAAATAAAAAGAGTAAATTGTTCATTTTAATGACCTGAGGCTATGAATTTTATTTCATTTCATGCGATTTTCATTTTAACACACCATTTATTTAATTTTTCTTGTCGGTCTCCATTTTTTAGATTTTTTTTGTGTGTGAGTGTTTTCTCATGGTATTTAAATTATAATAAAAAAATTATAAAAAAAAAGTTGTTTTTTGGTAAGATAGTGAAATTATTTCAATGTTCAAGACGAATAAATTGTTTTTGTTCATTCATCTGATAATGAAATTTTTGCACCTGAAAGTTTTTAAGTTTTGATAAAAATGATTCTGTGAAAAAAATATTAAAAACCGTGCTTTGATTTGGTACTGCACCAGTAAAAGTAATGTCAAAAGCAGTCACAAGAGAAAAGATTAATTGAGATTTTTTTTTTTTTTTTACTTTGAAGAAAAAGTTTCTCTTACAACAATTTCAGAACTAATTTTATGGCCTTGGAATGTAACTCACATTTAAATAACCCGTTAACGGCCATTTGACGGTTTTTTGACCAGGAATTTTTATTGAAACGATTTTTTCATTGATATTTTTTTTGATGTGTTATGAAAATGAAGGAAATTTCTCTTTTAAAATGAAATTGTTTGCTAAAATAAGAGGAAAATTCATAAAATTGTTTGTAGTTATACAAGATTTCTGTACGTATTTCTATGAGATTATACGACACATTTAATTGACTCTCCTGTAAAATTTTTGTATGAAACTCAAAATTTACATCGAACTTAAAAGTATTCTTTTGAGCTGAAGAACCAATTATACAAGAAAATTTTGGCTCTTAATTTGACAAGTCTGGAATAGCTATCAATGGGTTAATGCACCGTTGGAACCTTCAGGAAGATTAAGTTAGATTTTACAAGGGCACAACCGCGGTCTCAAAGAGTCCTTTTGTGGTCTCCTCGATAAAAATCGAGGCTACAGGAATTTTTTTTCCATTTTTTTTCAATTCCTCCTTCAATCGCTTTCAAAATTCCCGAAATTTCATCTCATTCTCTGAAATTTCAATGAAAATTCATCTCCATTGTTCCCTCACACACCATGCTCGTCCTAGTTTCAAATGCAGAGGAAAAAGGAATTTCCCTTGAATTTCCATTTAAATAACAATTTACAAATAAAATACAAGACAAATAGTTGTAATAATAATAATTTAAATCAACATGCAAACTTAAATTCACTCCAACCTACCCGCATTGTATCATATAAATTGTTATTATCATTTTTATGATATCAAAGTAAAAAATTTGATACAAGAGCGAAAAATTTTTATTTTACAAATAATGTAAAATCTACAAAAGAGAAGAATTTAATATTCAAATATTTTTTCTATAATGATTATTTATTATAATAAAATATTTACGTTCTGTAATAATATGAAAAAACACGTTAAATTGAAATTTGTATGGAAATTTGATGGACCACCTAAATTTCAAATAAGTTCTCAAATATTTTATGGAAATTTTTGTTTGCAAGTGACCATTTTTACAAATTTGTAGACAAAAGAAAATTCATATTTATTTTACAATACAATACAATCATAAGGTCTGGAAGGAAAAATGATACAATGATAAATGTTAGTAAAATAAAAATAATAACATTTTTTTTTCTGTTTACATTTGATTTTGAATATTTGAATTGTCCTGAGTCATTTATGCTTGATTTAATATCTTTTGTAGTAGAATTTTACATTGTATTTAATTAAATGCAGACAAATTGTTTCAATTAATTGTTATTTTGGTTCAATTTTGTGTGGAATGTGGTCTTTTTGACTTTATTATGGAGATGTCTCAGATAATTTGGAAAATTTCCATTAAATTGGATTTTTTCACTTATAATCATGAAGGATACAACAAATTTATATTCAAAGCTTGAACGTGACTTGATCCCGTTAACATGTGCCTTAAGATTTTTGGATTCACATTTAAAGGAGCTCGAAATGTGATTCAAATCCATTTTTAAACCTCAACCCAACTCCGATCCGAATCATTCTGTGAAGGATAGCTCTAGAAATGCGCCTTCCGTTGAATTTTCATATCAAAGTTTCACATTTTATTATATTATCATATTTTCTTATTTACTTTCCAACACGTCTTGGACAATAAAGAAATTTGCCTAGACAACAATAATATTAAATTAACAAACTATGGTCAGACATTTTAATCTTGAGTTAGCACCTGATGCTTTTACTTTCTTGTCTGCTACTTTTTATTTATCATACTTATAAATTTCAAAGGAATGAATTTTGTTCTAATTTTCTCTTGTTAAATGTTAATCTTATCAGATTCTCTTTGAATTGCTGAAAAGAAGAAAAAGTGTGCCTACGCTTTGCATTCAACAGACGTTTTAAGTGTGCATTACCCTGAATTTTTTTATTATCTCATTAGCAGCACAAGGAGATTGTTTTTGCCTGGAAAAGCGAAAATACTGAAAATTTCCACTGAAAATTAAATGGAAATTCTCAGTGATGGTGAATTTCCATAAAAGAATGTTCTACAGCAGTGGAAATCCAAGAAATTGGGATTTTCGGCTTAAAGTTAATAGGCCGAACGAGCTTGTGTTGCGGTTCCAGGGATAGAATTCAATTTAAATTCAATCAAATTTCGATAGTTTTTGTAAAATTTGACATTTGACTTCAAGTTTTGCATACAAGCTAATTGTACAAGTGTACCAGAGACAGTCAATCGGACAGACAGACGGCGTGAATGCACACAGTACTCAAATTTTAAATGAGATCAACTAGAAATACGCTAAAAATCGTATTTTCAATTTAAAATCTTTACATAAAAAACTTTTATGTCTCTCCAGTCAATGATGTTAAACAAACTTCCCTTCCTTACATCAACAATGATTCTGCTAATTAAGTTCAAAATAAAATAAAAAAATCCTTGTGTAGGTGAACTTCTAATTGAATAATCATTAAAAAAAAAATTAAATAAATTGAGTATAATCAACATTTATCTCGAATATCCAACGGTGTAAAAATATTTTTTTTCCATTGAAACAGTTAATTTATTTGAATTTTTTTCTAAACGTTATCACATTTTATAATTATTTCTCCTTTATCAGTCTACATCCAGTTTACAGACCATTTTTTGTTTGATTTTTCAACATTGTACTTGATTTCAGTCCAAATTACAGCCAAATTTTTTCTGTTTTAATAAATGGGTACAGAAAAATAATAAAAATGTAATTTGTCCACACTCCACAGACCGAATAATGAATGAGAAAGAACCTAAATTGAAAAAAGGACACACATACACACAATAAAAAGGGAAAAATAAATAACAAAACAAGCCATTAATGTAGATAAATTGGAGTGTAACATTCCTCACATTTATCTTGAAACAATTTTTATAAACATACACATTTACAAATTTGTTACAAGAGAGTCATTTGAAAAAAATAACGGTAAAATAAAAGTAACATAAATAAAAATACACACGGACAAAAAGGCATTTTTTCATTTGCACTTTTGTTTCTATTTTTTCTGCACTTTAATTTTTTTGTTGTATTATTTCTTGTTATTTGTTTTGTTTCATATTCTGGCCTTAATGTACTTTAAGAGTACTAATAATAGGACTTGTTTTACACATGTTGCCTCTTAAATTTCACATTTCAAGGAATGTTTTGTTTTGCCATTATTTATACTCACTGTAATGGAATTTTCATTTGTATGTGATGAAATAATATGTTATGAAGTGGTCTTAATATCAAAAATGAACTAAAATTTGTGTTGAGTGGCAGAGAAAATTAGAACAAATCATGAAAATTTAATGGATTCAGTGAGATTTTGAAATGAAAAAAAAAATTAACAAGGCGTCTCCACTTGATATACAAATTATGTAGATGTTAAATTTAATTTAATGGAAACGTCTGGTAATTCATTGAAATTTGATATGTTTGGTCGTGATGAGGGTATGAAAATAATTGACACTGACAGATAAAAGGAGGTGGATTTGAATAAAATGTTACCTTTTTAATGGGAATCAAGTTCAATTGCGATAAAAATACAAGAAATTTCGGTTTTAATTAACATTCATTTATTTAGTTACTTGTGAAATGTCTTAAACACGTTTAATTATCTCCTTAACTTGATATTTGAAAAATATTTCTCGTGTGAAGCTCTCTAGACACTAGATCATTAACATAATACACAACAGAAATAGTTTTCATTCATAAATAAGTTTTAATAGTTAAATGTTAAGATTAATTTGTAGAGTTGCATTTGCTCACTGCATATAATATTCGGTGTTATTGAATTTAAACTGGACGACGGAAGTTCTTGCCAGCGAATTTAGCATTAGCGCCAAGTTCCTCTTCAATACGTAAGATTTGGTTGTATTTGGCCAAACGTTCAGATCGGCATGGAGCACCAGTCTTAATTTGTCCAGTGCTCAAACCAACAACCAAGTCGGCAATGAATGTGTCTTCAGTTTCACCTGAACGATGTGAGACCATGGTGCCCCATCCATTCTTCTTGGCCAAGTTGTGAGCAGCAATTGATTCGGTTACGGATCCGATTTGGTTGACTTTCAACAACAAACAGTTGCAGGCTTTCTTGTCAACGGCAGTTTGAATACGTTTTGGATTTGTGACTGTCAAGTCATCACCAACAATTTGGATTGAGGTGCCAGCGGTCATCTTGGTCCAGGCATCCCAATCATCTTGATCGAAGGGATCTTCAATACTGACAATTGGGAAGTCCTTGCAGAAACTTTGGTACAATTCACCCAATTTATCGGGTTTCAACCAAGTTGCCTTGTCACTCTTTGGATTCTTAAAGTCCAAATCGTACAAACCGTCTTTGAAGAATTCAGATGCAGCAACATCCATGCCAATCTCAATTTTGCCAGTGTATCCGGCCTTTGCGACAGCATCAACAATCAATTGCAAACCTTCTTTGTTATCCAAAATGTTTGGAGCGAAACCACCTTCATCTCCGACAGCGGTAGCATCTAAACCGAATTTAGCTTTAATTACATTCTTCAAGTGATGGTAGACTTCACTGCCCATTTTCATGGCTTCACTGAAGCTTGATGCACCAGTGGGTAAGATCATGAATTCTTGCATAGCAAGTTTGTTACCAGCATGACTGCCACCATTGATGACATTAAATGCGGGGCATGGCAAGACAATGTTGGTGTTGCCAGCCAAATCGGCAATGTGTTTGTACAATGGAATGCCACGAGCAGCAGCACCGGCTTTGCACACAGCCAATGAGATGCCAAGAATTGCATTAGCACCATATTTTGACTTGTTTTCAGTACCGTCTAATTTGATCATCAATTCATCGATCTAAATTACGAAATGAAAAACAAAATGTTAACACCAAATCAATAAAAAAATGACAAAATTAAAATTACCTTTGCTTGTTCAGTTACGCAGATGCCTGATTTGATGACTTCAGGTCCGAGGGATTTGTTGATGTTGTCAACGGCTTTCAAGACAGATTTGCCATGGTAGTTGGCCTTATCTTCGTCGCGGAGTTCTAAAGCTTCATGGATACCGGTTGAAGCACCTGATGGTACAGCGGCACGGAACAAACCCAAATCAGTTACTAAATCAACTTCGACTGTTGGGTTGCCACGGGAGTCAAAAATTTGACGGGCCTTAATACTCTTGATAGTCATCTCGAGACTAAAATTAAAAGAAAATACAAAAATTTAATCAAAACATAAAATTTCAGTATCAAAATAGGCCTGGTCTGACCTTTACAAAGCAATTAATAATCAGAAAAACATCATAAACGCATAAAAACAACAAATTTTATAGATTTCTTATCAAAAAAATAACAAAATATGCTTTAAATGTAATGTAGAATCAAAAACAAACACCTTTTTTGACGTCAAGGAACCGATAATGAAATGAAAAGTTCATTGATAATGTATAATTTGACCCTTATTTGGCAGGTAAAGGTCATGAATCCATTTTTAAGATTTTCCATTCAATTTTCATGTCATTTCATTCATAGTGTGACTTAATTAAATAAAAATTAAGAAAATCACCTTTTTCCTTTCAAAAATTGAAAAGAAATTGATTAGGGCTCGCCTCTTACAAAACATTCTAATAAAAATCAATCTCGTATGATTCCCATACAGAACACGTGCACATACGTCTATGTAATACACATTTGACCTCTACACGTATATTAAAGGTTAAATGTATAAAGAACCGAGAATTTTCATTCAAATATTGATTTCAATGAATAAAAAAAAAGAAAAAAAATTGATGAATGAATCACATTTTAAATGATTGTATCAAATTTCGATGCAAAAAATTACTCAATAACTGTTAAATAATAATGCACGACCGGTAAATTAATTTTATAGTAATTTTTTTTTGTCTGATGTATTGCAAAACGATTGCATAACACAATTTTACAATCCGAGTAAATAATTTTTTTTTTCAAGTTCAATCTCGAACAAAAGTTGAAGATGAAGGTCAATTTCACTTTCATTGCCAACAATTTATCATACACAAAAGAAATTTTTCATCGTAAGATGATGAAAATAAGAAGATTTTGAATGGAAATAAAATTTTTTTCAATGTCACTTGAATGATAAATTTCATTCACACATTTGCTTGTCTTGTTTTCAGGTGATTTTCTTATTGGAATTTGTTTGTTTTTGATTCTAATCGGAAATTTTTACAGGAATTTCGTTTTTTTTGTTAATAAATGTAGATTTTCAACTTACATTTTACGGAAAATTTTAAATTTTTAACTTTGAAACTTTTAGAACTTTACACGACCGTGATCTGTAAATGAATGAAAAGTAGTTTTTTCTGAGAAATGAATATTTGTGGCGGTTGCGCATTGACATTCAAACACCTGAACTGCTGAATGTGAATAATTGTGCATTGGGATTAAATTTGAACTGAATTAAATTTGAATTCAATATGAAAAGAAAAACCGTTAAAAATTTAAATTTTTTTAAAAAGAGGAAAAATTGAAAGAGAGAGCTAGATTATGAGACAGAGAGAGAGAGAGATGGAGAGCCAGCTTATGAGAGAAAGAGAATGCAAAATGTGTCTGAAAGGTGGCGTGAAATGAAATCAAATTTCATTCTTATATTTTAATCGTGAAATAAGAGAAATCTGAATGAAAACTTAAATTGCCAATTAAATTTCTTCACATTTTCCGTTTCATATTAAAATAACAATGAAATTTCTTGTCTAATAATAAGTTTTTACAGCCATCCATTTCATTAAATTTATAATCTAATTACTTTTTCTTTCAACTCTTTTAATTACAGTTTGCCGATTCCCATCCTCGTGACATTGAAGAGCTATGGGGCACACTATGCCAATTTTGGCCAAACAATTTAAAAGTAATTTTACGTTATTTGGTAATTATCTCTGGAATGGCACCAAATGAGTTACTTAGCTGTGCAAAACGTGTAGCACTTTATTTGGCACGTACTTGTCCAGATCGCCTCCTAGACGAGCTAATGACTGAATTGCAAACTGTTGAAACACTTAATTGCCTAATTGAACGTACAGAGACACCACCATTCTACAGATTGACGAGCATGCGAAAGACATCAAGTCATTCTGATGGTAAGTGTGTGTGTTAATTGGATTGTAAAATATTACGATAATTACTTTGAATATTGAATTGATTAAAGAAGAGCAGACTAATTAAAATTTTTTTTCCTTAATACGAGAAAATTAACATTAAATGGAGACGACTGGCATTTAACATTTTTTGTTCATATTCCAGGTCCAACAACTGGCAACACAGACATGAAATTGCAAGATGGCACCATCCATACCAAGCGTCACAGTGGTGAAGATCCAATTAAATCCGGCACATGTAAATCTGATAGTGCGCTGCGTGCATTTTCCGTTGGAAATTATCGTCCTCCACGTGGTAGTGATAAAATTCGTACTGCATCTGGGCCAGCGATATTTCCACGGCATGAGGATGTTTTACATTCAGGTGATACAACATCAACCTCAAATGAGGGTACATTGGAGCGGAAAACAGATGCGCCAAATGCTCCTCATCCACTTCCGATGCCAGAATATGGGGGTTGGTTTGCACCTCTTACTGAATTTTTACCGGATTCGAGTGTTCCAATTAGTGGATTTCATCGATGTAATGTTGCTGTAATGCTGTTAGCTGATGTCATTGTAGATGGCATTGAAAATATTGATTGGACTTTGCATGTTCCACTGATGTTACATATCTTGTTCCTTGGCTTGGACCATACAAGACCGTTGGTGAGAGATAATTGTAAACAATTATTGCTGAATTTACTGGTAAGATCTCAATTTTTCATTAAAAAATTTTTAAATTATTTTACATTAAATTTCAGATTGTTTTATGTGAACACAACGATCATTTAACGGTAGCTCGCGTCCTCTTAAACAGTGAAACACAAAAATTGAAGCTTGGTCTTACGATTCCAAACATTGCCGTGGTCGTGCATAATTTCACTGAGCCAAACGATGAATTTGATGCATATTTATTTGGACCACCTGCGGTTCCAGCAACAACTTCATCCACTTTGACGATTTGTCCTGCTGTGATAACAGGAGGAACTGCCGAAGAGGAGAATGACGAAGGAAATGACGAGAAAAGTGAAAATCGACCTAATACAACGAATGAAGCAAATCAAAGTGTTCAAACTCCGAAAACACAAATTCCATCGATAATTACAGAAGAGAATTCTCCTCCTCAACCGGGTCCAACCATGGCAACAGCCCATGTTATAAAGAGCTTAATACGGTTTTTAACTCAAGATACGACACAACCCTTGTGGAATTACGAGGATATTACAGCAAAAGTTTGGTTAATCAAGTCAGCTGAACAACTCTCATGTTTATTGCGTTACATCTTGAAAGTATTTTCCGAGAGTTTCCCTCAAGCACGATTCAGTGAGAGATGGGCTCAAACTGCACTTCAATTGGGACTTAGTTGCTCATCGCGTCATTATGCCGGAAGGTCACTTCAGGTTTTCAGAGCCCTTGGTGTTCCCATCAATTCACGAATGTTATCCGATATTTTATCAAGACTCGTTGAAACGGTAGCCGAACAAGGTGAGGACATGCAAGGATATGTAACTGAATTACTTTTAACCCTCGAAGCTGCCGTTGATAGTCTCGATTCAGATTTCCGTCCATTAGATGTCATGAAAGACATTTTCAAGTCAACTCCGAATCTCAACAATAAGGATGGAGCAGGTGCGATTGGTGTTGGTGGGAAGAAATCAGCTGATGGTACTCCCGGATCACCGCAAGCTATTAACAGCATGTTACAAAATCAAGGTCATACACGAAGCACGAGTTACAGTGTATCATATTGCACTCGTCGTACAACTCAGAGTCCGATTGACAAACAAGTTGAATTGAGAAATCGAGCGGCAGCTGCAATGGAAGCTGAAAGAAATAATCAGAAATTTGGTGGGGCATTGTCACGATCAAGATCTGCTCAAAGTCTAAAATTGCTTGGTGATACGGCAACTCAAGATGATAAAATGACGATTTTAGCACAATTATTTTGGTTGGCCGTCTCATTGCTGGAAAGTGATTTTGAACATGAATTTTTATTGGCGTTGCGATTACTCGGACGTGTCCTCTACAGACTACCGTTAGATCGACCTGATGCACGTGATAAAGTTGAAAAATTACAATTACAATTGAAATGGCCAAATTTCCCTGGAGTTCATGCGCTACTTTTAAAAGGATGCACTCATACAACTACGTATGAGCCTTCTGTTACATTGCTATCGAAATTTGCTCCACTTTTATCACTTCCCGTGTGTGATCCAACTCAGAGTTGTGCATTCCCTATGAATGTGATCGCCCTGTTGCCATACATGTTGTTACATTACGAGGACGCAAATGAAGTTTGTATCTCGTCAGCCGAAAATATTGCCCAAGTAGCATCAGAAATGGGCTCGAAACTGGAAAATCTTGGAACAGTAATGACACTGTATAGCAGAAAAACGTTCAGTAAAGATCCATTCCAGTGGACAAAGTGTGTCGTTAAGTATGTTCATGACACATATGCTCACATGGGTATCACTATGTTGGCGTTTTTGGTTGATGTCTTGGAAAAAGGGTGGGCTCAAGTTCAAATGCAAGTTCTCAGTGTGATTCATTGCATGTTGCATTACGTGGATTTGTCGACACAACAAGCACAGCCACTGTGTGCGGATCTCTTGCGGGTCATTTCAAAGTTTTTGGATGTAAGTTTTGAATTTGAACTGAAATTTAATCAAACACTTAATGTTTTTTTTTAATTTTTATAGACACCACATTGGCGTGAAGCTCTCAAAATCCTCAAACTCGTTGTAACTCGAAGTTCAACGCTTCAAGTCGTTCCCCAATATTCTGAGAAGTCTTATCATCATCACGGCAGTTATTCCGATTCAGAAGTGTTCTGTAAAAAGGAACTCGCTGGACGTACGATGGACTTTACCTTTGATGTCTCTCAAACACCGTTAATTGGTCGTCGCCTACTTCTCAAGGGCGATTCCGAAACAAATGCAAAAATTAATGCTGGTGTTTCAGCTGGCATGCATTTGGCACATTTCACCAATTCAAGTTCACCTCGTCGCAGTGCAAGTTTATCTCCAGCAGATACTGGGCCAATTTCCGGCTGGAAACGACCATGGATGTGTCAAGGTCGTGTAAGGGAATGTCTTGTCAATCTCCTGACAACGTGTGGACAGAGAGTTGGCTTGCCAAAAAGTCCTTCGGTTATTTTCAGTCAAAGCAGTGATTTGCTGGAGCGTCAATCGTCAGCTGCAAGTAGTACAGATGAAACATCTGGACCACAGCAGGACTTGAGTGGTGGATCGAGACGTGATGATCAACCAGATTTCACTGTTTTCCGAGATTTTGACTTTTTGGAGTATGAAAGTGAAAGTGTTGAATGTGATTCAACGGATAATTTCAATTGGGGTGTCCGAAGACGTCCATTATCTGAAGGTGACAGTGAACCAATTGGAGAATTGAAACCAACTTCGGGGGTTGATGAAAGTGTCAGTGAAAATACACCAGTTTTAGCTAAACGAAGTAAACGTCAATCGTCAAATACGGCTTATGACTCATCAGATGAGGAATTGGAAACGGAATCACCGCACGGATTGCTACGAAAACCACTATATTTAAAATCATCTTCATATCTCGGAGGACCACCAACATCATTGAGCTTAAAAGAGCACAGACATCATCGTCGTGACAGTGTTTCTCGTAGTGACACATCCGGATCAAGTGTAGGCGATTTAGGTGATATCACACCTTGTAACGAATCCCCTCACTTAACTGGACTTTTACCATTCCGAGCTCCAATTCGAGATGAAACTGAAGAAGCGTGGCGTAAAAATTTAAAGGAATTGTTGATAAATCAGCCTAGCAGTCATGCACCCGAGTTACTTGATAAACTTTATTTGTTAATTCGTGAGCTTACCATTAAAAGTATTTTCATTGCAAAAGATTCAATGCGATATTTTACTGGAGTAAGCACTCAATTAGGACATCGATTATCTGTTCTAGCAGATCTCCTTTCATCACGAGGTGAACCTCCAAAAATCTGGTATAATCGATCTCTCACCACAACACCGCGATTACATGAAACACTGAGATATGCCGTGCTCGAAGTCCAGGAACATCTTGAGACGTTCTTTGATCGCAAGGAACACGTAATTGAGGTAACATTGAAATTTCATTACAATATTTTCCTTGAAATTAAATTTAATTTTCATTTCAGTGCTTGGATTCCGTTAAAACTTCATGCAAATACGCTCTCTTTTCTGACATGGATTCGTCGAATGAAGGAACTGGCACTGCAAATATCGTAGATCACACTGCTGATCCAGCTACAATGGAACTCTTAATCGACTTGGGACGTGGATTATACAAACTGATGTTCCAATTGTTGCTTCTCATCGAATCTGATCATAAAATTGCGATCAATGTAGTGCAAAGCTTGAGACAAAACGATCGAATGACTGATTTATCGAAAATGTACATGTCTGTGCGGGGTGCAATTTTGCGTAGTATCGATGAAACTGAAATGGAATCTCTCGACACTTCAACGTCAACTGAAGGTGAAAATACACCAACACCGTCGCCAGTTCCAATCAACAGCAATGAATTTGAGTTGATGCTCGTCGAATTGATTGATGGAAATCGTTGGACTGCCGCAATTAATTATGTGAAGCAACATAAGCAACTTTCAAATGTGAATCCTTGTTTTACATTGACTTCGAGTAATTTGGAGACTGCAAGTTCCTTGCCAAAGGAAGAAGACATGAAGAGTGTTGGGGATTTGAATATCATTATGGACATTTATTCACAGAAGCTAATTAAGGATCGTAATGGTAATGAAAATTATTTTAAATTAACATTCAATGAAATTAAATTCACTTTTCTATTTGTATTTAGACGCCTTCATAATTTCACGTCAAGAAGCTGAATTGAATGAAATCCATGTCATTTTAATGGAAAACCTCTTGCACGTATCTGCAGCATTAGCTGGAGTTGAAATCAGTGTGGCGACAACGACGTCAACTTCATCGTCATCGACCATTAAAGACACAGTTGACATTATCACTACTCTTTAAAACCCTTAAAATATATTATTATTTTAAATGTAACAATAAAAGTATTTAATCTCTTATTAAGATAAAAAAAAATAAAATGAAATTAAAATTAGAGCAAATGTAACCCAAAATGACTGTATTTGAATGAATTGATGTGTTTTTTAAAAGTAAAAGTAAAATGAAATAAATAATCAAGATTTTGATGTAAAATTAAATGAAATGGTTTCTTGTTCCTGTGCTTCATATTTTTGATTATAATTATATTACTTTTTCAATTGAAAGGTACCAGGAAAACATAAACATGAGGAGGTTAATATTTTCAAACATTCAATCTTCGATCATAAACTGCGCACTTTTCGATCATAAACTGCGCACTTTACGATCATAAACTGCGCACTTTACGATCATAAACTGCGCACTTTTCGAACATAAAAATTTTATAAATCAACCTCCTCATGTTTATGTTTTCCTGTTCCTGAGCTTCATATTTTTGATCATATTTTTGCTCATATTTACTTTATTACTATTTTATTTCAAAAGTACCAGGAAAACATAAATATGAAGAGGTTGCTTAAAAACTTTCACTGTTCGTTAAATGCCCAGTGTCAAAGTCAATTTTAGGGAAATGCCCAGTGTCGAAGTAAATTTTAGGAAAGTGTGGAGTTTTCGAATTTACATGGTTTGATTAACACTCTTTTCGAGTACAATTTTTATTTTATTTTTATTATTTAAATAAAAAATGGAATTCAAAAAATTCGGTTAAGCGAAATTTCATGAGGTATTCAAGTGAAATATTACAATTTACAGCAATTATTCAAGGAATTTTTTTTCAACGTAATATAAATATCGCTGTACTTGCATCGCTTAAGTTAGTTAATTTTTTGAAGGTGTGAGACATGAAATTACTCTTCATTTTCTTGCTCATTGCAGTCACCGAGACATTCGGTGTCGTTATTGAAGGTACGATGAGTGAAAATGTGACAACAACCGAAGAACCTCCAATAAAAAAAATGTCATGTAAAAAGCCTGATCATGATGCCTGTGTAAAAACTAGTGGCTATCTGCTTCCACATCCGGATCCGGAAAAGTATTATCTGTGTAAACGTGGTATTTTTTGGTATCATGTGTATGAAAAGAAGTGTGACTCAGGAAATAGATTTAACTACAAGCAGCAAACGTGTGATAAGAGCCCATGGCGTGATTATTGTCAAAGGGACAATTACGTTTAAATCAAAAATACAAATACTAAAAATCATGTAAAATTTGGAGAATTTTTAAATTTTCGAATAAATATTTAAGTATCTTGACTATAATTCACTAAATTTTACATTATTTTACATAAAGCACACTAGTAGTTCTAAGGCCTGAGAATATTTTTATTGACACAAATTGACATTTATTTGAAGAGTTGCATTTTTTCGGTTTTAACGAATTTAAATTGGATGACGGAAATTCTTTCCAGCGAATTTAGCATTGGCGCCAAGTTCCTCCTCAATACGTAAGATTTGGTTGTATTTGGCCAAACGTTCAGATCGGCATGGAGCGCCAGTCTTAATTTGACCAGTACCCAATCCAACAACTAAGTCTGCGATGAATGTGTCTTCAGTTTCACCAGAGCGATGTGACACGAGTGTGCCCCATCCATTCTTCTTGGCCAAGTTGTGAGCAGCAATTGATTCGGTTACGGATCCGATTTGGTTGACTTTCAGCAATAAACAATTACAAGCTTTCTTGTCAATACCGGTTTGAATACGTGTAGGATTCGTTACAAGCAAATCATCACCAACGATTTGGATTGAGGTACCAGCGGTCATCTTGGTCCAGGCATCCCAATCATCTTGATCGAAGGGATCTTCAATAAAAACAATTGGGAAGTCCTTGCAGAAACTTTGATACAATTCGGTTAATTTATCGGGTTTCAACCAAGTTGCCTTGTCACTCTTCGGATTCTTAAAGTCCAAATCGTACAAACCATCTTTGAAGAATTCAGATGCAGCAACATCCATGCCAATCTCAATTTTACCAGTGTATCCGGCCTTTGCAACAGCATCAACAATCAATTGCAAACCTTCTTTGTTATCCAAAATGTTTGGAGCGAAACCACCTTCATCTCCGACAGCGGTAGCATCTAAACCGAATTTAGCCTTAATTACATTCTTCAAGTGATGGTAGACTTCACTGCCCATTTTCATGGCTTCACTGAAGCTTGATGCACCAGTGGGCAAGATCATGAATTCTTGCATAGCAAGTTTGTTACCAGCATGACTGCCACCATTGATGACATTAAATGCGGGGCATGGCAAGACAATGTTGGTGTTGCCAGCCAAATCGGCAATGTGTTTGTACAATGGAATGCCACGAGCAGCAGCACCGGCTTTGCACACAGCCAATGAGATGCCAAGAATTGCATTAGCACCATACTTTGACTTGTTTTGAGTACCGTCTAATTTGATCATCAATTCATCGATCTAGATTTTAAATGAAAAACAATATTTTAGTGCCAAATCACATCAAAATAGAGGAAATTTGAAATTACCTTTGCTTGTTCAGTTACGCAGATGCCTGTTTTGATAACTTCAGGTCCAAGGAATTTGTTAATATTTTCAATGGCTTTGAACACAGATTTTCCATGATAATTTTCTTTAATTTGATCGCGGAGTTCTAAAGCTTCATGGATACCAGTTGAAGCACCTGATGGCACAGCGGCACGGAACAAACCCAAATCAGTAACTAAATCGACTTCGACTGTTGGGTTGCCACGAGAGTCAAAAATTTGACGAGCCTTAATACTCTTGATAGTCATCTCGAGACTAAAATGAAAGAAAAATAGGCAAAAAATTAATAACAACTTCAAATTTTATTATCTATATAGGTGTGGCATGAGCTTTACATTACTAATTATCTACTGATACAAGCATTAAGTCCAAAAAAAAAACAATAATATAAAAAAAATAAAATATATCAATATAATCTTATCGAAAAACGAAAAAAAAACTGGAATTTAAGGAGAAAGATACAAAAACATATAATTTACTTTCATGAATCCAAGAATTAAATAATAATAACATTGATAATACTATAATTTGACCTTGACCGATTTGGAAGTTAATCAAATTAATCAATATAATCAATGAGAGGCAAAAAAATATAGTTAAAAAGTTTTAATGACTGTTAATTAATAATACACGAAACATTAGCTTATGGTTTTTTTTTAAGAATATCGTTTGAATGAAATATTGTTTTAAGGTCTAGTTACCGGTCATCGTTACCTTAAGTAAATTAAAATTCAAAATAAAGCACAAATCTGGTTTCAAGCAATGGTTTTTGATGGTTAGGATACAAACAAATAACACTGCTTAACATTTTGAAAAAATTGTCAACGAACGCAAAATCCTTTTGGGGGCCCATTTTATATATAAAAAAAATAAGTTTGGCGTTTCCCGTTTTTCATTTGGACCTCGTTTTGATTTTTTAAAGTGGA